>CP053155.1:6566190-7052039 GCA_014607495.2 Carposina sasakii | reverse complement strand
AATCAAAACTAAATTTAATAATTACTAAATCCAAGTTAACCTAAATCGCACTCTAAAAAGAAATTTTTTCTATATCTAAGTCTAAACAATTCAAACGTAAATCAAAATCTACTTCCAATTCTAACCCTCACTAAATCTTATAATATTGCTCGTTAAATATTCCTCCTGAAAATCTACTACACTGCAAATTTCACGTCGAAGGACAACCCATAACTCTTTTAGTTGACACAGGAGCAGCTATCTCTGTCATTCGTAAAGACAAAATCGGTAATAATCTTCGTAAATACGTCAAACATAGTCTCTATAGTTGGAATATCCAGTAATAAAATCAACAGTAAATACACACGGAACATCTCTTATTTCATTGGATGAACTTCCGAAACACATGTTCCATGTTGCTGACTTGAACATTTTTGCAGACGGAATTTTAGGTAACGATTTCCTTACAAAATTTCATGTCAATATATACATGCAATCGAGAACTATGCGCGTGCGTGATAGGACTTATAAACTGTTTTATCTTCATGATCAAACAAAGTCCGAAAACGACGGCGACGAACAGTTCATAGGTCAACGTTCCGAAACTGTTATCACATGTTTTACTCCTAACATTCCAAATGGACAAGCCGTCATAGAAAAACAGAATATCCATGACGATATAACTATTCCTAACGCGTTAGTAAATATTGTAAATAATAGATTTCTTATAACTTGTATAAACTCTAGTAATAGTGATAAACACATTTCCTTGCCTATTGTTCAAGCATTACCAATTATAGATAAAATTGAATATCCAATTAACTGTACAAACTCGTTAGACACATACTCTCGTACAAACAAACAAGAACAGATTCATAAACTTATCCGTCGAGAACACCTCAACAAAGAAGAAAGTGAATCACTTGATAAAATAGTCACGGAATTCTCAGATATCTTTTATACCGAAGGTGACCCTTTAACTTTTACCAATCATACGAAACATTCTATTCCTACTACGTCAGATATACCGATTAACACAAAAACGTATAGATTCCCTTTCGTTCATCAGCAAGAAGTCAAAAACACAGGTTCAAAAGATGCTCGATCAAAATATCATTCAACCCAGCACATCTCCTTGGAGCAGTCCTATATGGGTGGTACCTAAGAAGTTAGATGCTTCAGGCAAACCAAAATGGCGTGTTGTAATTGATTATCGTAAACTTAACGAAGTCACAGTAGGAGACAGCTATCCTTTGCCCAATATCTCAGATATTCTTGACAAATTAGGACATTCCGTTTATTTCACTACTTTAGACCTTGCATCTGGTTTTCATCAGATAGAACTTGATTCAAAAGATATTCCGAAAACTGCTTTTAATACACCTTACGGTCACTATGAATTTCTTCGTATGCCATTTGGTCTTAAAAATGCACCAGCCACATTCCAACGTGCCATGGATAGCGTTCTTTATGGCCTACAGGGTGAACGTTGTTTCGTCTATCTCGACGACATCGTTGTATTCGCATCCAGCATCCAAGAACACAGTGTTAAACTCACAGAAGTATTTAAACGTCTAAGACAACATGGTCTTAAGATTCAGCCTGATAAGTGCGAATTCATGAGGAAAGAAGTAGCATATTTAGGTCACATTATATCTTCTGAAGGTGTTAACCTAATCCTGACAAAGTAATTGCTGTCCAACAATTTCCTATTCCTAAATCTTGTAAAGATATAAAATCATTTTTAGGTCTTGCAGGTTATTATCGCCGTTTCATCCCAAACTTTAGTAAAATAACAAAACCTTTAACAGGTCTTCTAAAAAAGGACGTTCTATTCATTTGGGGAGACGAACAACAGCGTGCTTTCGATACTTGCAAAAATATCCTTACTCAAACTCCCTTGTTACAATACCCCGACTTTAGTAAAGAGTTCATACTAACCACAGACGCTTCTATGCATGCAATCGGAGCAATTCTTTCGCAAGGCGAAATAGGCAAAGATTTGCCCATTGCGTACGCTTCACGTACATTAAATAAAGCAGAATCAAACTATTCTACGATAGAACGCGAGTTATTAGCCATCGTCTGGGCGGTGAAACATTTCGCCCCTATCTCTTTGGAAGGAAGTTTAAGATCGTAACCGACCATAAACCTCTTACTTGGTTATTTTCTATAAAAGACCCAGGTAGTCGTCTCGTTCGATGAGATTAAAGTTGGAAGAGTACGACTACGAGATAGTTTACAAAGCTGGTAAAATAAATACAAATGCTGATGCTCTCTCACGTCCGCCTATTTTTAACTCTAATGTCATAGACTTAACGACAGATAGTCCTATTCCACAAATACCTGAAACTCCTAATGACTTTTTGCAAATCAAATTATGACCATTTTATATCTCAAACTCGTTCATTCGATACTCCTAACCTTAAGTTATCCCAGACAGACTTTTAGACACCAGACATAAAGACATATTTATTCCCACATCCTGTATAGCCTCAGATCAAAATGATCTATTCAACGAAGCTATTGGCTCTTGCTCCCAAACAGAACTTATCTAGAAAAACAAAAATCCCTTTATAGTGTAGATCTCTTAAATTTCAGATGAAAAGCAAAATCTCTATTTCAGTTGCACAGACCCTCTCATTTCGATCCATGGGATTCAGAAAGTTACTTCAAATCTCTCTTGAACTGTCTACAACAAAATAAACATAAAATCACTCTTCCCGATCATAAGTTAGATCGCACTTGCAAACTTCAAGGTAATGAACAACTACGGATCACCGCGTATCTAGCTGATTATTTCGATTGTCAAATAACAATTTGCGAAAATAAAGTTCAATATCCTACGGTAGATGATATTCCTAACATTTTAAAAACATTCCACAATGAACCAACTTCCGGGCATCGTGGCATCGCAGAAACTACTAGAAAAATACGCGAAGCCTTTTTCTGGAAAGGAATGACGGAAGATATAAAAAAATATGTAGAATCTTGTATTGTATGCCAACGTAATAAAATTCAAAGAAAGAACTTTCAAGCCCCAATGGTTATTACATCTCAGTCCACTGAGCCATTCGAAAGTGTCCTCCATAGATCTTGTTTCCTATTCCGATGTCAGTAATTGCAATAACAATACGTATTAACTCTACAAGACGAACTCACTAGATATGTTCAAGCCTATGCTATTCCAGATAAAGAAGCTGTTACAGTTGCTAGACAATTGTTACATTTTTGCCAACATACGGACCTCCAAAAGGTTTCACTCCGACCAGGTACCGAATTTATGAATATGTAATAAAACAATTAATGAAGTATTTTGGTTCAGACCACACTTTCAATACCGCGTATCATCCACAAACAAATGGTGCATTAGAAAGATTCCATGCTACTTTGCGTGATCATATCCGAATGTACCACAATCGTCGTCTGAAAAACTGGGATCAAATCATCCCTTATGCAATAATGTGTCATAACCTTCCATAAACAATTCCACAGGTTATACTCCACATGAATTACTTTTGGTTATAAACCTCGACCATTTTACTCCTTAAAGCCAATTCCAGAATATACAGCGTGTGATTATCTAAAAGATCTTAATGAACGTCTTAAGGTTTCTCGCGATTGTGCTCTACGCAACGTAGAAAACATGAAGGAAAAAGCAAAAGAGCGATACGATAGTCAAATTAAAAATTTCGTTAGTTTTAAAGTAGGTAGCAAAGTAATGTTGCGTGTCCCGAATCCGAACAATCTAGATGCAAAATGGGAAGGCCCTTATGAAATAATACGTGTCGGATTCAATGAAAACTACGTTATTAGAAAAGCAGGCAAAAATCAGTTGATCCATGCAAACCGATTACGTCCGTTTGATGTACAATAGTTATAAGCATCTAGCCGTATAGTGGCCGGCTGTCCAAAGAATAGTACTATTGCCTCTAGTATTAGGCATGTCGTAAAAGGCGACAAATTTAGGTTAAGTTCAATTAGGTAAGATAGTTTCTAAGAAAACCAAAATAACTATACAATTTCAATAATAATAATATACATCTATTCTATATCGTTACGTTAACTTAGCTAGTTTATTAAATGTTTAGTTATTCTATCTTTTCTATCTTTACAGGGCGATAGCTCAAAACAGTCACAATGTGATGGCAACTCAAAATAATATTCCTGAAAACAATTCCTCCTACTACGATATCATGAATAATCCATATATTAGTTTTATAATTTGTTCAATAGTTAAAGTTATAATTATATTTTACTGTATAAAATTTATATTTTTGTCAAAAGCCTAATTACTAAGAATAAAAATAATCAAGTGTTACCTCGTAATCATAATTCTAACATAAATACGATTATCTGATAAATTCCAAACAATATCTTCAAAATATGCACAATTTCCTAATGTATTATCTGTAAAATCATTTCTTAGAGTTAGTTTAGATAAGATAGAAAATAGACTTTCCGAGTTAAGCATGTATCTAGGCAAGAACTCACGTCAGAAAACGAGAGCTCATAGATGGTCTTAGTTCTGTCCTTAAATGGCTAATAGGTACTCCTGATGCTAAAGATGCCAAAAGATATGACGAATGTATCGATATGCTTGAAAAACAGGAATTAGATCTGACTTCACTTATGGAAAAAAAACTCCAAATAACTTCTTCAACTATCAAAAACTTTAACGAAACCATTTTCAAATATCTTTCGACGAACAAATTATTAATGAAAATATCAATAGGTTAAATAATTATTTAAATCGAACTGATAAAATTATTTTCGATATTAAAATCAGCGAACAAATATCCACAATCTCTCTAGAAATACTTGAATTAGTTACTAGCTTAGAAAATGAGATAAATGATTGCCTCCTAAGTATTTTATTTGCTAAATCTAACATTATACATCCTTCAATAATCACATTACAAAAACTATATAAAGAACTTCTTTTATCAAACCATATTCGTACAAATAAACGCTTAGTTACATCAGTCACACTCAATAGCATACACACTATATTAGATTCATGTACCTTATCTGCATATGTTTATTCCAATAGATTAGTTTATATATTAGAATTCCCTCTTGTCCAAAATGATCCTTTTACACTCTATCATATTTATTCCATTCCTGTCCAACATCCTAACTCCTCATACCATACTACCATTATCCCAGAGCACAAGTATATAGCTACAACCCGAGTGGCAATCAATACATTTTCAATGAGTTCACTAGAAGATTGCAAACCATATGAGCCGAAGAAAAGCGTTTGCACCAACGTCGTCGTATACGAATCTATTGCACGTCCTATTTGTGAAATGCAAATACTCTTCAGCACATCAAAGTCAATCCCTGAAACCTGTACTACTGCAACATTTCCAGCAGAAATCAATACCTTTCAACCAATCTCCAATAACAAATGGCTGTTTATTTTAAGCAACGCAACACAATGTGTCCTTCAATGCAAAACAGAAATCACTCATCATACTATCAAAGGATCTGGAATCATCACCCTGCCGCAAGGATGCAAACTCCATACAAGTTACAGTACACTTCAGCACACTATTCGTCTGAAGAAAATGTTACTTTTCCTATAATTGTTCCTGATATTCAAACAGATGACTGTTTCGAAGAATACAAACATGCAAATGTTCCAGAACTTATACCGATATCTATTAATGAGATGCCTCTAGATTCTCTTAATCAAATAAATAATCGTTTAAATAAATATTCAGAAGAACTCAAGAAAATGAGAAATCAACCATTTCTGCAACGTCATCAATATAGTTTCTCCTATTTATACCTCTTTATTGGATTAATAATGACAGCATATCTAATGATAAAATACTGCAACCATTATCCTAATATTCTACGAAGAAGAAGATCAACAGATACCAGTTGTATTCAAAATTTAATAACTGTTTTTGACTCATCCAAGAGACGTCAAACAACACATGCAGGAATATCAATTCTATGTCCAATGTTGTTCAAACCAACTACCTCCTGCATTCCGATGATTGAAGACGACTCTCCAGCAGCAACTCTTCACTCACAAAGATCAGGTGCTAACACCCAATCTTTATTCTAAGGGGGGAGGTGTTACATGGTGACAATCACCACGCATTCACGTGACACTAGTGATTTGTGCCCTATAGTGATTAAGTGATTTGTTGACTTTAAGCATATTATCATATCGTCGCCGTAGAGCGAAAAATCACCAAGTCGTTTTGGCCAAAATTGAGTTAGATTATGTCATCAAAATCTCAATTTTTTTCTACGAATATCAACCTTACACCCATATCTATTCGTGTCATAGTTTTGATTTTAGATTTAGCAAAAAACCATTAATTCTTCATTTAGTTTTCAAAACATAAGTCCAAAATTAAATAAAATACTTGAATACTTTTTCATTATTCGTTAAGAGTTGCATTTCTGTACTTAAGTCGGTTTGATTAAATTTCCTCTTTACAAAATAAATAATAACTGGATTCAATTCAAGGTAAAATAACTAAAATAACCTAATTAGTTTTAGAATGACTGGTACGATAAAAAATGGAAGGCAAAAAAATAACCAAGTCAATTTAGTGACAACTCGACCGATATTTATAATTATTACATAAACATAATTTTAACGCGAAACATAATCAAACTTACTTGATCAGTTCTATCCTAATGCTAAAGATACCGAAATTTATTTCAAATATCCTCTGAAGCTTTTTGGTGAATATTTCAATCAATATTTGTTCGAGCTACGATACTTAGGTGAATTTCGCGCGCGACTTGGTGAGTTTTGCTCTTCTATCAGAGTTCGTTGGCCGTTGGAGGGGCACGCGTTCTGGACGACGCATTAGCGTTTGGTGACTTTTATCTTGCTTTTCTGGCCGTCCGATGCGCACACGCGCTCCTCGTTGCATTTTTATACGTGATTTTATAAACTTGAATAAGCAATGAGTCGTGCGAAGCTAATCTTAAATTTATTGAATAAAGAAGATGTTGCTGTACAGGTAAGTGATTCAAGTTTTATTATTAGACTTTACTGATTATTATTAATTTAAAGTTATGGTACAATATTCGATAAAAGCAGTTTTCATGTATTTTCTAGGTACCTACTTGTTCAGATGACCAATATGCGACAAACAGGATTTATGAAGTGTAATTATTTGGTTGTGGTATGGTGTGGTACATAATAATGACTTGACACTTTATGCAATTTTATTTTTGATTGTGGCTATGAACCGAAATAAAAAGTAGCTTGCTAGCTTGAAGTGTATGTGTGTGTACTTGCTTTTCTTCGATATGAAGTGTAAAGGGTGTTCTCTTTTTACCCGACTGCACAAGAAGGTTATGTTTTTCGAGAGTATGTATGTATGTATATTTCTTTGGCATGCTCTAGAGCCTAAACGGCTTATCGGATTTGCGCTTGAGAGGTATCATTCGATTCATCTTTGTCGATAGAGTGACACTGGGTAGGTACCCAAATTTTTACGCAGTCGGTTTTTTTTCCATATGTAAATGAGGTTATTATATCAGGCACATTAACGCCCAGTTGTACAAAGCTCATTAAATTAAAGCACTTCCTGTCTTTTTCTGACAAATTGACAAAAAGAGTGCAACATTAGCTTTGATGGGGAATTAACTTTACTGACGCTTTCTGCAACTGGCCGTAAAAACAAAAGATTTTAAAATAACATGACTAATCAAGGTAGGTACAGTCAGTACCTAACGCTAGGAAGTGTAAAATGTATCGTAAATTACTTTCGAACGCAGTTTCTTTATTTTGCTAATAAGCAAACTTACCTTCATGACGTCCCTGGCTTGCACCTCATCATTACCTAACCATCTTCACTTATAGTACTGGAAAACATCCAAAAATATTGACCTAATGACCCTAGCATACGCTTATGCATTACTTATGTAATACTAACTAAAGAGTATAACCATTGATTTTAAATGTCTTGGCTTGTATCGGGACTTGCAACTAAATACGAATACACCTTATTTTATTGCTTTCTGCCTTGTTCTATTTATATTCATTAATTTCAGGGAGGACTTCTTAATGATGAAATGTCAAAGAACTTCGACGAGGTTGAGCTTTCAAAAAAAGAGATTGCTATGAGTCTGCTCCACCTTCTGCTGTATTCAGTCCAAATAAATTGCCCACTATTCAGCAGCCGCAGTCCGCTCCTTTAGTTGTAAACGACGCAGATGATGATCTCATTAACCTGAAGACTTGATTTCACTACAACAAGATGTTGCTGCTACCAAGAGTCCTTATCCTCTTCCAAAAACACCAACGAAAGAGCTCGTTCAAGCTCTATCGCTTTCAAGGAAACCTTAGTTCAAGAAAACGATGATTTACCTAAGAGTCCTTGGTCTCTTATAAGCGGTGTTGATAATCTGAGTAGTTCTCCTGTTCGTGTTTTCTCAGACTCAAGCGTTTCTTGGTATCCAGATAGTGAAGAGGAACGCTATGAATATATTATGAAGAATAAACGAAGAGTAATTAGAAAATATTTAAGTGACAGCAGTGATAGCGAAGATTTGATGAATTCTTATTTAAAAAGTATGAATAGAAACAGTAATGCTACAGGTGGAAATCATCCTGGACCTTCCAATATAAATCAGAATACATCTATTAATACCTTTACCAATGAAACCGAAGAATCTAATAAACAGCAGGAAATAACAATATTAACTAACAACGGAGAAGAAAATGAAAAATTTAAGAAACAAAACCGGAATCCGATGAGCCACTAACCTCCGCATCGGCTACTATTGGTACCGTTTTTAACTCTGTCGAAGAGGAAAAATCAGAAACAAATGTACAAAGAATCTATCGAAGATCTAAACTTACCATCAGCTACCACTGCTCACACTAATAACAATGAAAAAAAAGCTACAAGATGGAAAAAAAGCTGCCCAAGTAAATGGAAAAAGAATCAAGCAAAGGCGAATAGACACAATTGTATGCCTTACGAAAATAAAAAAGGGAAAGTAAGCCCGCTAAGATGCCTAAGCCCGTAAAATGTGATACAAAATGCCGATTTCTTTGTTTGAATAATTTTCTGAAGATGATAGAGTTTCACTTTGTCAACAGTACTGGAAGATTACAGATTATGTGGCACAAAAACAGTTTTTATTGCAATTAATAATTGCCAACCTGTAAAAACATTGAAAGTCCTTATTTCAAAAGATAAACATCGAAGTGCTTTCATATGAATACTATTTTTATAAAAATGGTTCTAAAATGAGAGTGTGCAAGCAGTTTTTCCTCAAAACATTATGTATTTCAAATGGACCGGTCAATGAAGCCATCAAACAAATGAACGAGTACGGCATTTTTGAGGGTAAAGACGGGCGTGGTTCCCATGTTCCTATTAACAAAACTGATCGCGATTCTGAGCAAAAAATTTATTGACCACATTAATTCCTTTCCTCGACTTGAATCTCATTATTGTAGAAAAACTTCCCGGAGGCAATACTTGGAAAGCAAACTCAGCATTGCCAAAATGTATGAGATGTACAAAGAAAAATTAGCATCGACTAATGATACCCCGTGTTCATTATATGTTTATAAAAGAATATTTGGATCTGAATTTAACTTGTCATTTTTCACTCCAAAAAAGGATCTCTGCATGGCATGTACTCGGTTCGATAGTGCAGGTCGACCTGATAATCTAAAGAAGAATATTGATGCTCATATTGAGAGAAAAATTGCAGCACAAACTGCCAAAGAACGTGATAAGGAACGATCTATTGCAGACGACACTTATCTTGTGCTCACCGCTGACATGCAGTCTACGTTGCACATACCTGTTTGTGGTGTCGGCATTCTATACTACACAAGGAAACTAAATGTCCAGAACTACACGATTCATACAGCAAAACCTCCTAATGAAGCCTATTGTATTACATGGAACGAAATTAATGGTAAAAGAGGAAGCGTTGAAATCGCCAGTGCTTTAAACTGGTGGATCAGTCAGGTGCCACCTACTATAAAAGAAATTTGTATTTATAGTGACACTTGCGCAGGGCAAAATCGAAACCAATTATAACTGCCTTTTTGGTTCATCTTATTCAAAGACCTGATTACATTTGGATGTTTTTGAGCAGAAATACTTGGAAAGTGGACACACGCCACATGGAGGTCGATTCCATGCACAGCGCAATTGAAAAAGAGCAAAGGCATACGCCAATTTACTCTATGATAGACTGGAAGTCAGTCATGCGTCGTGCACGTTCAAAGAGACACCGGAAAACGGCATCGCCTTATGAGGTAAAGGAACTTAATTATAATGAAATGCTTGATGTCAAGGCTCTGAATGAAAAATTTATCAGTAATACAAGTAGAGATAAAAACGGAAAGAAAATTATGTGGCTGAAAATCAAATGTCTTAGGTTTGAAAAGCAATATCCAGGCATAGTTAAGTTTCGTTACACTCACGATGGCCCGTACTCCGAGTTTGACATATTTGAAAAAGAAGAAAAAAACGGTTCCTCGAACTAGAAAAAGAAAAAGAATTTTGGAAGAGCATGGAATAGGAGAGAGTGTTTCGGAAACCAGAAGAATCGAATTAGTAGCTCAATTAAAAGCGTATGCTATTCCAATGGCTTATTCTGCTCCTCTTCCAATTTCAGTGGCTAAGAAAAAGGATCTTATTGGTCTCTGTCGCAAGGACATCATACCCAAGAACTACACTCGTGGTATGAGTCTCTACCGACCAGCAATGACGTTCAAGATAGGGCAATGGAACCCGATATCAACGATGAAAGTGAAGAGTCGGATTAATTTAGTTATGAATGCTAAATTTCTTTGTGTCTTTTTAATAAACTAATAATAAGTATAATAACGCATTAATTTGTTTTCTTCTTTTCTTTGCCTTGTTTTTAAAAATAGATAAATAATAAACAAAAGACAGTGTATATAAAAGAGTCAAATTTCATTAAAAGATCTATTGAACTTGCTAATATAAGTAATATTCTACCTAAATGGAATTATTTTTTTAACAATGGTCCTAGACACAAGAGAAATGTCACTAAACCTCTTTAATCATATATTATAGTACAGAATTTGTGGGCGAAAAATAACTAAGTTAGTTTTTTGCCATTATTTCAGTAATTATACGTAATTCATTAAAAATACTAATATCACCTTATACTCTTATCTATTTTCTAAAATACAAAACCATTAAATTTAAATTACCTCATGGCAAAACTATGTTATATTTTTTTTCGTTTTATAAAACTTTAAAACTCTATTACTCAAAACACGTTTTAATCTACTTAGTGACTTTTCGCTCTACGGCGACGATATATTGTTTCCCTTTTAGTTAAGATAATGTATTTTTCTCATTCATTAGTTTTAATCATTATTTGTTCTTGTATCGTGTTTGTAATCATTGTTTAACTTTACTAATAATTGTTAGCTGTTCCCAAAATCATTAGTAAATGATAGTAGTATATAAGCAATTGTAAAACTCTCAGTAAAGACTACTTCAATTCCGAAACTCATTGTAGAAACTTCAATTCCAAGACTTAGATTCACTCAGACTCAGACCTTTCCGTGATTCATTGTAGAGCAACGTCTCATTAGTTTAATAAATAAGTGTTATATTAAATAAAAGTATTTTTTAAAACCAATTTGCCACGTATCATCTAACAGTAGGTAATTAAGTTTAACCTAAATGTGAAAATGTTGATTTTGAACTACATTTGCCTCTATTAGGTACGCCATATTTGCTCTCTGGGGACAATGTAATTATCTGTTGCTGACTCATAGACTGTGTAACAGTTGCACAATACGTTATAAATGCCGTCATTTAGTTCATATCCGTCATTTCGTGATTCCCTCTATCCCAGACCTTCGTCTGTAGTTTACATCGTTTAATCACAGAAGGGTGCCGGTATAGTAACACTGACATACACCTTTTATGTATTGTAAGTAGTAGGTACGAATATCCCGTTGCCGTACCTACCTGCAACTCGAGTTTGATCATTGTCTGCAAGGCTCAATCTATCTTCTATATACAGGGTGTAACAGAAAGGGTATGTTAAGCGAAAAGCTATGTAAATAGCCCACTACCCACTATAGAGAACCTATTTCCAAAACTTTAGTTTCAAAATCACATGTTTAATTTTCAAGATTGTATGAACATTCTCGAGTTGTTAGGAATTCTCCATACTATCTGGAAAAATAAACATGTGATTTCTAGTCTGATATTTTGTGGGTAGGTTACTTTTAGTGAGCTATTTACATAGCTTTTCGCTTAACATACCCCTTTTGTTACACCCTGTACATATAATAAAAATTTAACGGATCGCTGTCTGTACATAAAAGATATATGAGAAAAAATATTATAGCAGACCTTTATTAACGCAAATATTACCCAAAAGAATGATTTTTGGAATTTTTGTCTGTCAGTGCGTTTGTGCACGCTAATCTCAGAAACGGCTGAACCGATTTCGATGCAGTTTTCAGGAATGTATTGTGACGGGTCCCATTTAACATATAAGCTACTACTTTTTATCCTGGGAAAATGTTTTTATCCGGAATAATTTCAACATGTTGTTTTTTCTGTAGTCCACGCGGACGGAGTCGCGGGCGTCCACTAGTAATAAATAAAAATTAAGGTCAATGTAAGCAAAATCCTATCTGATCTGTTTTATTAAATTATCTTATTTACATTGATAGCTTGTAGCGTTCTCCACCCTGTAGGTACAATTTGTAACTGTCTACTATCTACCTACCAACATCTACTCGTATAAAGTTAACTCCCTAACAGAAAATATCACCACGGACGTATATTTAAAGTTCCATGAGTGTATTAGAATTAAACTAAAATTAAATGAACCATAACAAACAAGATAATAATACCTGCTTGTTATACCTATCGTTTGCTACAAATTTACAAAAATCTAGTCATCTAACAGGAGGCTAATGGGGTCCTATTGGCTTCATCACCCACGGCTCAATCAGTGGAGGTGTAATTGCACATTGTTACAGCCCCCGCGCAAATTACTTGATCAGACGTGTAATCGTATTCCTAACTCATTCGCCTTCAGGATTACACGCATAAGTAGGTCATCATAGGTACCAAAGGTCACGGCTCGACCACAAGAGAACTATTGATACTCGTATCGTTTCATGAATTACCCAAATATTGTTTTAGTATCGCTGATTGTTTGGTATCGACATATTGAAGATTTGAGGCTTATATGGTAGTTAATACCTATCTACCTATACATATTAAAATGTAGGCAGGTGCATATTATGTTGATATTGATGATGTAATTTTCAAGAAAGGATCTGTGCAAGCTAAGACCTATAAAGCTGCCACTGTTATATGTATATTTTATGTGAAAAGTAATGAACACCTCTTCGGGATTACCTTGACTAGTTAATTCATTAACATCATAATAGTTTATCAATCAATATGTTTTCTTTCATTTCTACAAACAAAAAAGAAAGCTACGTAATTGCTACGAAGTCCAACATTTTGGGTACTCGTAGCAGCCCATAGCAATGCTACGAAATATCAGGTTTGCCAATTATTTTGATAAAAAATTATTAAGGGTTCATGGGTTCTTTCGAACGAAAATATAATGTTAAGAATTTGGTGTCGGTTTTCCCGGCCGGTTGCCTGCCTGACGCCAACCGTCTTCGGGTATAATCTAGTAGTTAATATAATACATGAAAAAAATACAACAGTAAGTTAGGCATTGCAACATTGTACCTACATACGAGTACATATTATTCTTTGCACTTCCCAGCTAGTTTCTAGTATTACTAATACGATGTTTGCGAATCTCAGCTGACATTTGAGATATCCACAGCTTGCGGCAAATCGCCGACAAGGTCGCTGATGTAATTGCTGCTTTTAGCGTGCGAACTAAAGACAGTTGCAGACTGAGCTGATAACCTGCTATAGATGTTTGGTATCTATTTAAATAAGTGTTTGTCGTATATACTTCTTTAGATATAAGTAATAGTAGAGCAAAGGTGTGATGTCATATCTCGTTGGACAAAATGTGATCTTGTGATAATGCATTGGCTTTTACAAAAAAAAAAATGCACCAACTACTCCACAAAAAAGACTTGTAGTTTTAAGGCTAACCGTTTGACTGCATCAAACGCTCGCGACTGTTGTTAAACTATCCGCGATACATTAGATAGATTGGGGATACGAGAAGATTGGGTAGTATTAGGTAGGTATAATATGTATAAAGATACGTTTTTTATAACAAAAAAGGGCTATCCATTCCTTAGATAGATTAGCTAACAGTAATTTTTTTTAACACTTTAATAGTTACCTAATGTTATTATCACCATTAATTAACGTCTATTAATTAACCATAGTTAAACATTAAATTAATAACGTTTTGTTATAAGTCTAAATATATATTTCTTAAATCCTACTTAATAAGTATTGTAGTGCTTAGGTGAATATAATTAAAAACTAACCCCAACGTTGATTCAAATATGTACTAGTATAAATAATATTAATTCTAAGCAAAAAAAACTGGTTTACAGTTCTGTCTCGTCATGGCATAGTTAACCATAGTACTACAGTAAAAAAAACCTTATAAGGTCACGTTTATTCTGATGAAATATATCGACTGAATAGATATAGCTAGATAGAACTGTTGGTTTATTTTTTGCATGACATCATCCGCTCGTGCGGTTGCCTTGACTTTCGTAATGGATAATATTTTTATGTGAATAGATGAACCTAACGTAACGTGTTTCCGGATTTATAAAGCCGGGGGCAGCTTAGTTTTTGTTTTATTATTAGATTCCCTTTGTTCTCTTTGATTTTGTACTTAATTTTGGGATCCTTGTATGGTTGTGCTGTGCTGATGCGGGGCTTCACTAGAATACATTGCTAATGTATTCTAGTGAAGCCCCGCATCTCCTTCCGTGCATGTCGTAAGAGTAGGTAGTATACTCGGTAGGAGCTCGGTCTAAGCTAGCAACTTGTCACCGATCATTTAGGTACATCTGTCCCCAATATGCTAAACGTTCTTGCTACCCCATTTCGGGAACACAGCCGTGTGTATACAGGGTGATTTTTGGTCGTCAACGTTCCTCATCATCACGATCATTTTTCTCCGTGGAATCATACCTGGGAAGCGTCTGGTTTCCAAAATATTAAGATCCAAAGTTGAGTAAATAGACTGCGTTTTTCTGCATAAATACACATTCACGTGTGTAGCAAGATTTATTCACGAGAAATAATTAGGGGAAAGGTGTACATAATGATCCCCCTAAGGGAAAATGCTTACTGTATCCAAAATATTAAAGTAAGACAAACATTGAATGAGCTTTGAATATATCATATAAATGCTGATATACTTGCATACGATTATTTTTAGTAGGTTGATTATCTATAGATTTGTTAGAGATTTTCCAAAAGGCTACTAAAGGATTATTTTGTACACCCGGATGTCTAAAACGATCCCTAGGGTAGGGTCAAAATAAGCACAGGGATCATTTTGTACTCCAAGTCTAAATAATTATCAAAACTTACTTCTAGAATAGCTTTTTTTTAAAAAACTGATAATAATTAACAGTGCGGCTTAGTACTAAGGATTTGTCACAAATATTTATAAGTATGACACAATTTTCTCTTTTTTTATCAGTATCTAAAACAAAAATATTAATCCTAAACTATACTGAAATATCTCAATATTTAACAACATTCTTCCATAGTAGTTTTTATCAAATAAACTCACTATTATCAACAGTTTTGAATCTTTCTTCTAACGTAGTTTTAATAAAATAATCTCTTTATAATCAGCAGTCTTGAATAATATCAACCATCAAGAAGTTTTTTGATATTTATAATGTAGGTATTCATTTAGAAGTTTAATTGTTTCTTTAAATTTTCGAAACGATCTCTGCAGAAGTCACATATAAAATCTTCTTCGTCATCATTATGTCCCCATTTAAAACTTTTCATGTATTGGACCCAACCTTCTCCCACGTCATCTTTTGAATACGGTTCTGTGCAGAACATGCACTCGGCATCCTCTTCGGAAGAATAAGTGTTCCTTTGTTTTTTTGGTGTTTTTCTTACTGACCATTTTTCCTTTACCAACTCCTTTTACTCGTATTAATAATTTTACAACTCCTTTTCTTTTACCAACTTCCTTTCCTTTACTTAACTCCTTTTTCTTTACCAACTTCGTTTTCTTTACTGACTCTCTTTCCTTTACTTTTTTTTTAGGGATTGTTTTTACACTTTTATCTTTACGTGACCTTTGTTTTTCTTCTTTTTCATTTTTTCTGCATTTCCTCTTCTAAATAGTTTTTGTAAGATTTGTTAGTTAAAATTGTGTATATTTTTTCTCCTTCTATTTTTGGCAAATGTCGAAGGTCATGTGGTGAAAATACTCCAAAAGATGTAGATGAATCTGAAGACCTAATTGAAGTAGATATTGGAACAATACCAATCTCTTGGGCTTGTGTAGATCTTGAATTAGGGACGAAATCATTTCAGAAGCTAGGGTTTAAAGCGATTTAACGGGGGTAACTACTTGCACAGAAGACGGTTGGATTTCATAATTCACACACAATGAAGCTAATGAAGATTTGATAGAGGTGTAAACTTGCTTAGAAGACAGCATAGCGAGCGATTAGTTTTTATCATTCTGACTGTAAATGAATTCAAGCGAGGATGGTTACCTGAAATATACTCATTCTAATTATATATAAAATACACATATACACAAATCCTCACAAATATGCATTACACATACACACATACATGACTCTTAGTTTATTTATTTTTTATTTAGGTTAACAAACATTTATGTGCAACATAATTTATGATAGCAATGGTAGACACATTCTTTTATGCACATACCACACAGTTAAAGGTATTATAAAAAGGTATATGTAATAATAAGTAGGTATTAACTGTGGATATTAATTTTCAAATTGCCAAAATGTTAGGGGTAAAATGATTCCTGAGATCATTTTATACCGACAAAAGAGGATCGTTTGACCCCAAATATAAAATTTACATAAATTGTCCAAACATAACCTCAAAACATAACCGTGGTGTCATCAAAACGTGCTTGAAATATTCTTGAATATCAATAGGAACCACCAGTAACACTTTCATTCACAAATATACAAAACAATTTCAGCAATATATCATTGATTTTATGCTTAACTTAGATTGAACACACAGATTTTTTATTTTTCGCAATAAATCGAAGGGTTATAGTCACACCACCATGACACTTCACTTGGCTACTAAGCGGGGTACGGGGAAGGCGTCACCAAATAGATCGAGCGAGATGGCACTTTAGTTTATTCAGGATTAAAGGGAATCATTTTACCTCGATGGATCATTTAGTACACCTTTCCCCTAATATATGTCTATGAAAAAACTAGCATGAACACTGGATACTGTAAATTTCGCCCGATCAAGTGATAAAAAAATTTACATCGTTTCCCAGCATTTTTTTTGGCATAAACTTACTTTATTTGATGTATAGCGTACATACCCTTCGTTAAGGGTGGCAACGAAAAAAACACCCTGTATGTACCTACCTACCTACCTACCTATGTATGTTGTATGACTTAATAATTAAGTATCATGTAGCTCATCATGAGCTCAGTAGGTACACATCCATTTCTTATGTAGGTAATTTAAGATCCTACAACTTAGGTATTCGACGATAAAAATTGCCGACAATGTTAGAGTTCAACTTCAGAATGTTGCGTTTGTTTAATAAATAAATGTTCTCACCCTTCCAGAATAGCAAAAGATGGCTGAAGAGACTGCCGCCGCGGTAGAGGCTGTGACTCAGGAGGTGAAAGACGTCAAGCTGGAGAATGGAAGCGCTCCTGGAGCTAACGGGTCGGCTAAAGGAGAGGAAGCAACGGGTTCCGTGTCTTTGAAGGTAAATAGGTTATTTTTACTGTTAAAAGGAAAGGACTGAGATGAGAATCAATCAACCAAAATTATCAAACTGACACATAATCTGCTTTGCTGAGTACGAATCTGCTGTTGTTAATAGGCATTACATGAATCGGATTATAAATAGCTGCATTAAACTAAACACATTAGACCAGTGGTTCCCAATTAGTGGTACACGTACCCCTAGGGGTACGCAAGGTTGCATCAAGGGGTACGCGGCGCGTACAAAAAAAAACAGAATTACTAAAATTACCAAGAAATATATATACAAGCAGATTTTTCAGAGTTGTGCAAAGAAAAACGTGCCCATTTGTCACATTAATAAAACTGGTGTTCTCTGTCATCTTGTATTGTATTTTGATAGTAATACATTCTAAATACTTACATCTGATTTCATCTCTTATTTATCGTTCCTGCAATAAGGGGTACGCGAGTTTGAGGTCTTTCTTAGAGTGGTACGTAGAAAAAACTAATTGGGAACCACTGCATTAGACGATGCATAGACTCAAGGCAGGTTTTATTTGTGTATGATATTTTCGTATACTTACCTACTTATTAAAACTTCCATTACGTAACAATTTTGTTCACAAAAATAAGTAAACACCATTCCAAGGGTACCCATCGGCTTGCACACACGAAAACCAAACGATTGGGTTACGAGGTCATGGCCGTCTCTACTTTTGTGTACTTACATCTATTGACACTAGCAAAGTGCTAAATATAATGGCTAACATGCGGATGTTATGCAGCACTATTGTTTATTAACCCATCAAGAGTGTCTAGTCTAGTGGCGTCACATCACAGCGCTTAAAGCTCACGAGTCTCCCTCTGCGTGGACACAAACATAAACATATATGGACAATAAGTACCATGGGGCTCCCTAGCTAGAATAGAGCCACTTATCAGGTTGTTTACCACTTATCAGCTGCATTTACGTCATAGGCGGTCGGTTTAGTTCGGATTAAAACAGAACAGCATAAGCCTTTCTTATTCTATATCTTTATAAACATTATTTCCAGGACGCTTTCAAAGCCTTCTCCAAGTTTGGTGACATCAAGTCCGATGGAAAACACATAACCTTATCACAAAGTGACAAGTGGATGAAGCAAGCAAAGGTCATCGACGGAAAGAAGATCACCACAACGGACACAGCGATCCATTTCAAGAAGCTCAAGTCACTAAAGGTCGGCATTGAAGACTACCAGAAGTTCCTCGACGACCTCGCCAAAAGCAAAAAGGTGGAGCTTGAAGAAATCAAGAAGAAACTCACATCCTGCGGTCAGCCGGGGATTACGTCAAACGTAAGATAATTTAAACGATAGTACAGTAGATTCCGATCCCAAACTTAAGTACGTGCATAAAGTGGGACTGGCTTGGGTCACAAGTTCTGGGTGTTTGAATTAAAATAGACCACACAGAAAGCTTAAGTACCTACACTAAAACAAGACATCATTATGATAGACTGAATCATGCCCAGTGGTTTCGAACATTTTGTCTTGATTAAGTACATGAGCTTTAAGAGAGTTAATACCTAATACTATTTTACAGGTAGCCAAATCGCCAGCAGCAGCAGCAACAGTGGACCGGCTGACAGACACTAGCAAGTACACGGGTTCGCACAAGCAGAGGTTCGATGAGACGGGCAAGGGCAAAGGCATCGCGGGCAGGAAGGACCTCGTCGACAATTCGGGCTACGTCAGCGGTTACCAACATAAGGACTCCTACGGCAAATAGGTTAAGCAACGCCATCTATGTTCACTTCATCTTGCACTGACGAAAGTACTTGTATAAAACTTGTGGGCATTATAAATGCTGCTTTGTTTCATTCAGCAGCTAAAGTCAGATACATTACCTATCTACGTAATTTTTTTCTAATATAGAATAAAGACCACGGGATCAACTCTCCCAAAATATGCCAGAAAATATACTGCTTTCCTAACAGATTCTTTTACAAACTAACTATAAATTGTGATTATCTAAGTACATAGTACTACGAGTTAAATAATTTCGTTTAGCTAATATAAAGATGTGTATGTGTGCGTATGATAAACATTCCCCTTAGACACTTTCAAAATCTAGGCAATAAGATTTTATATTAAGATCTAATATTATGTATTTCGACATCACACTACTTAGTTTTGTACCTCTACCGTCTTATTCATTCTCTATCGGTCTTATTGTAAATGTGGTATGCGAATGTGATGTTTCATACTACTCAATATAAGTAAATTCACTTATAAATAAATAAACCTACACAAACATAAAATACAGTAATTTAGTTCTAGTACCTAGTAAGTAATACGTCAAAGATTTATATGTTTAGGTATTAGTACGATGGTAAATGATTATTTGAATGTCTAGTCTAATAGAATTTACTTTTATACGAGAATTAAATATTTTCAAATTCGAACTCTTTGCTACATTTAACGACTTTATGATCACTATAAAGTTAGGTTCCTTCAGGACCTTTGGCACTGGCATTTAAACACTACGTCATGTCCTGAAAAGTACAAAAACATACCTAGAAATAAACGTACAAAGATTAAAATCTCTTCACTACATTCAATTTATCATAAAATACTTACAAAAAGCACATTGGGAATTTGCATCACTTTTAAAATATCTATTTGCTTAAATAAGTATTTGAAGGTTAATTTCTGGACCATCTTGTTTTCTGCTTCGATGATTTTGTGTTTAGTTAACGCTGTTGTCCAGTATGTCATTTAATTATGGTTCTACTGTTAATTTAAGGTAATTAATTTATTGTATAATATTTAACATTAAAATAAATAATAAAATTTCGATGTGGTTTTAATTCATAGAGCTTCACTTAAATATTATGTGGTGTTAGTGATATATCGCAGGTATTTATTTAACGAGAGTTTGTTTTGTGTTTTGATTAAACATCAAGTGCGGTTTAGAGAACAGGCAAGATGGATGACTGTTTGATTTTAAATGTTACTTATACTTACTAGAATTGTAAATTATAAAATCACAGTTTGATATGCAGGGAGGCTCAAAAGTAAGATACTTATTTAGATAAAGGTTTTATTTTAGTAAAACAAATCCGATCCAGTCTATTATTAATATAATTATATACAGAGTAAATATTATAATACCTAACTCATTTTATACATGGTTAAGATATTAGAGATTACAACTTTATGGTATAAACAGAACAATAAAACTTAAAATCAATAAATAGAACGATAATTTCTTTACTTTCTTAAATACTTAATAAAACATTAAAATATAAGATTCGTTTGAAAAAAATGTTGCAAAAAACCGTCATCTGTGCTTTTATACGTGGTTCAAGAGTAATTAATCATAGAGTCTACTCTATTTCTCTATACTAATACCTATTTTATTAGTAAGGTTATAACATTTATAAAGAAATTAGCGTTCGTTCTCATGTTTACACGAAACCATTTAGCAGATACTTAACAAATAAATAATATCAAAACCATCATCTGAATAAAATAAAGAAAAATACCACCCTGTTATTTCTTTTCTAGATATTTTTCTTCAAGTTATAGCTTAAAATATTGAAACCACAAACATAAATCTCACATCCTTAGGCTCAATTTACACCGCCGCGGAATGGAACGGAAGCGAATTTTTGCAACGAAATCGTATATAGCATAATGAACTTTATATCATCAGCGTCAATTTCCAAATTCTGTTACGTCAAATCATCGGAGTTCTCGAGAATGCGCGAGGATTCCGCGGAAGACGCGCGACTTTTTTTTAGGCTCATAGTTAGTTTGTTTGTTATACACTTGACATAAAGTTCATTATGCGATGTACCAAAACTTCCATTCCGCGGCGGTGTAAATTGAGCCTTAAAACGCCAATACAAATGACTTAGGTTTTCTCAATTTGATTTGATTAATGTTCTTACCTACCTACACTGCAGGCAGTCTTTACAGATACCGACGAAGGCAAATGCGAAACACTTATGTTACTTTGACTATGAAATAGTAACAAACATATCCATACCCACAAGCGAGTCCTAAGAATCCGTGCATATCCGACGGAAGATGCGATGAACAAACGCACTAAGGGTGCTCGCCCATGTCAGAATTTTTGTAGGACTTATAGTAGGAGCGATTTTTTTATTTCGACCTTTGGTTGAAATAAACATGATTTCCTTTAACTTTTAAACGTCAATCGTAGTAAACATTGCCTGTCGACGGCCATGGTACAACTGGGAATAGAATGTCAGGGATCAACACGTATTAACATCAGAACACAGCTGTTAATTTACAACAATAGTCCATTAAATAATGGAATGACATAGAGCCTGTGTCGCCCACGTGACTGTTTTATTTGGGAGTGCGTCAGCGCAGCGTCGACTTTATATTTTTCTTTGTATGGACAAATCATCGTAATAATAATTATAGACTGGTCTAAATATGACTTGGTTATATATGAGACATATAATTATTTGACACTAGACTTACCAGTTCCCAATAACCTAAATAAAATAGTTACACGCGTAATATTTCTGCAATTTAAGTTTTATAACAAGCTGCAACTTAAAATGTTATAGATAAAAACTTAGGATTTCGAAGTATTATTTAGAAAATTTTAACTTACTTAGAAAAGAAATAACTAATTTGCAATTGACAGTAAATTACAACTAGTTAAGTTAGTAACTTAATTCAATTTCAATTAAAAAAAAACTCTTAAATTTAATACTATGTTTACAAAGGTTTTCGAGCTAAGAAATCAAAGCTAATTTATCAGAGTTATACAAAACTATAAATATACATATAATATAATTAGATTACATTTCCTTACAGAACCTAGGCGTAAGTGGGATGCTTCCTATGATAGCCTTTTCTGGCTAGCTATATTAAAATCTAAGCACACCCCCATCACACCAC
The DNA here is from genome assembly GCA_014607495.2 of Carposina sasakii. Lineage (NCBI taxonomy): Eukaryota > Metazoa > Arthropoda > Insecta > Lepidoptera > Carposinidae > Carposina > Carposina sasakii. The sequence goes on along the minus strand of CP053155.1, from coordinate 7,029,247 downwards.
TTTTTGTCACAACTTATGTAACAACAGAAACAATGACAATAAACAACATTACATATTAAAATTTTTGATGCTAAACTAGTGGCCAATTTGACTCATAAAAGACAAAATATCATAAATTTGGCTTGCAGAAACAATTACAGGTGAATGGCCACAAGAGAAATTATATAGATGTTTCACAAAAACCAAGTGGTACTAAAAGCGTCCATTAAGACAATTAGCACATTTTACATACCTAAGTCTGTTGTTACACTAATATAATAATTATTATATGGAATTCAGAAATCTTGACATTTCCTAGTCATATCACATATTCAGAGCCATCGCTATGGCTTCTACATGGGGCCCTCGATCGTACTCACTCTCATCGCGAAGTAGTGGACAGCGCGGCCTGCTAGAATAGCGGCCACGAGGAACATGGCGACGTAAGCCACGTACACGCCGCCGCCGTGCGCGCGCGCCGCCGCCAACGTGCCCATCGTCACACCCAGCGCCACCGCCAGCGCCACGAGCGCCAGCGCAGAGAAGATGATCCCGCGCACGCGCGCCATGCGCGGACCCACCGACGACACCTTGCGGCAGTGCGGACAGCGCACCGGCGCGTTCTTCAGCAGCTGATACTAGAAGCAGTTTCCACTTTAACAGAATTACTGTCAACAGCTATGTATTTGCGTTTTTTACAATACGATAAATTTTATTTACACAAAATATGGGTGCAAAAGACAAAAATATAACAATTGATAAGACATATTTTGCCTAAAGTCTGGCATATAGAAAACTATTAAAATCTATCTTCTTCTATACATATATATGACAAAATTGTAAGAGATCAATGTTTGTGCACGCTAATCTCAGAAACGGCTGGACCGATTTCGATGCAATTTTTAGGAATATATTGTGACAGGTCCCACTTAACATTTAGGCTACTCTTTATCCCAGGAAAATGTTTTGATCCCGGATAATTTCGACATTTTGTTTTCGGCGGACGGAGTCCCCGGTGTCCACTAGTAAAAAATAAATGAATAACATTACATAAAATCCATGGATACCATAGTCAGAGACTATGAGTCTACTTTAAGAGTCTACTTTCAGGTCATTTTAGCTACCAGAAATTTCTCAATAGAGTAAAAAAGTGGTTTCCACTTTAACAGATTCACTGCAGCCAATCATGTATTAATCTACTAAAATTGTTTATAAAAACACTGACCCATTGTTATGCATGAAGCACTAAGTAAATAATATGTTTTATATTTATACTTAGTACTTAGTAGATTATAATACCAAATAAATTAGTGTATGTAATATCAACAGTTCTTGTTTGAGTAACAATCAGCTACCTAATTAACAACATTTTGTGAATTTGTAAGAACAATTTTTCCTTTGAAATATACCTACTGCAAGTTCCTTCTTTGTTTACACTCTAGACATAAAAGTAAAATGACTAAGAAAACTGTTGCCAATGTGCAGTATTTACTTTTACTAAGGGTTTATTTACATAGCTTCACTTTATAGTACATATATAAAAATACATTAAGGTATGTACTTACAAGAAAAGTGTCCTGACAATGGGCACAGATAACTCTACACATGCCAGGTAATGTAGGCACCGGTGGAGTCACAGGGGACGGGGCCAGGTTGATGATGCGTTTACAGTCAGCGCGAGGGCATGCAATGCGCTGGGATGTAGACTTGCAGATCAGCAGACAGTTGCATGGACAACGCACATACTTCTTTCCAGGAGGAGCATTTCGTATGGGCTGTAAAATTAAAGTAGTAAATCATTAGTTTTAGGATTGCAGACATTGTTATGTCCAAAGTATTAAAAAAAAACTGAATTATTAAGTGATTGAAAATTGTATTCATACCGTAGCTTCGTTGCATGCAGAACATTTGACAACATGTTGTTCCCTCTTGCCAGATATATCAATCATAGCCTGGCATACCCGGCATGTAACCAAAGGCATTCCTGTTTGCTGATAGGGTGGAGGTAGCTCATCAGGGCCGATTGGAGATCTGGTGCTAACCATTTCCTCTGCCGAACCAAATAACTATGCGATTAACCTGACCTAATACTATACACGTAACAACAGGTTTAGCCATTGAGTAACTATAACAATTCATTGCACAACATGCATTCAGTCAGGGCGGATAGAAATATAGTTACTTAAACGAAGATATTAGCATTTATATTACTGCTAAGCTTTGTTATCAACAAAGAAAGAAGAGATAAGTTGAATCACCAGCTGTCATAACAAATTAATTTTTATCTTACCATCTCTTAGAAGAGGCTGATTTTCTGTTTGGCCGTCACCCATCGTGATATAAAGTTTTGTGAGGTATTTGAAAAACACTTCAAGCAACTAATGCTTCTACTTTCGCTAAAATTCTTATTAGTAAGACAGATTATATTCAGCTGCAACTGCAAACTACGACATTTTATTTAATTTATTTTATTTGCACAGATAACCAACTTGTAGTTTTTATTTGAGCGACTTTCATTGTCTTTTTGACGATCAAACTTGTGAGTCAAACAAAGTGCAAATAAGTGTCCGTGTGCTTTCATTTTACGTGACTACTTCACACCATACAATTTTATGGATCACAGGTGTGGATTGAAAATCCTATTTATGTAATCGCCAGAATTTTACCGATTTTTAACTTGTTTCTGTAGATTTTCCTCATAATTTTTTTTTAATAATAAATATTCACTACTCTCAATATTCACAACACCTAGTCCCACACTAAGATCCCTAAGATCTTGTGTCGTGGGTACTAAGCTAAATACATAGATAAGTATAGAAACATCCATGACTCGGAAACGAACATCAATATTCATCATGTAGCATAAGAGGAGATACCAAATCCCTGGATTTTCCCATTTTCCCGATGTTTGCATTCAAACTTAGATTATATACTCTTAGTGTAAATTATCTAAGCATTCAAAATCATTTCATATCATTGTACAAAGGCCACGCCAACCAGTTCCGCAGAGCGCGCTCGTCTTTTAGCCTTAGGCGAGTGGGAATCGGGTTTATGGCTGCAGGCACTGCCGTCGGCCAATGTCGGCACCCTTCTGGATAGAACAACATTCCGCATTGCAGCCTGCCTCCGTTTAGGCGCACCCTGCAACGTCCCCCACCGATGTCGGTGTGGCGATGCTGTCGACCCACTCGGACACCATGGGCTGTCATGTACCAAAAGCGCGGGCCGCATACCTCGCCATTCGACCCCTTAATGACATCATCTGCCGGGCTCTCTCCACCGCCGGGGCACCATCTGTCTTAGAACCCTTTGGTTTGGTGCGCGACGATGGAAAGAGACCCGGACGGCATGACCCTTGTGCCTTGGAGGATGGGACGATGCTTGGTATGGGACGCAACCTGCGTCGATACCCTTGCGGTGTCTCACCTCCCAGGCACAAGCATCAGAACCGGTTCAGCGGCGGCCTCAGCAGAAAACCTCAAGCGGCGCAAGTATGCAAACCTGCCGGATTACATATTTGAGCCGTTTGGGGTTGAAACCATGGGGCCGTGGGGTCCGGGTGCGCATGCCCTCTTCAGGGGCATTTCTAAAAGATTGGTCGAAGCATCCCATGACCGGAGGGCTGGTGCCTATTTTGGCCAACGCGTAAGCCTTGCTATACAGCGGGGCAACGCGGCCAGCCTTTTGGGCACGCTGCCATCGGTGGAGGATTTGCAGGCCGTCTTTTATTTGTAAATATTTGGAGTTAATAGGTAGTTAATATTTAATTTTAATTTTAGGTTCTATTATTGTTGTTTTTTAATGTGAAATTCTTAAAGATAGTATTACACACGCTTCCTTTGCCTTTTCTAGGTGAGAAAGTATAAAAAATACTTTGACTTTGACAGAACGCATGCATGTTGGTTGTCAATGTCAAACGCACGTTGCTGTGGTTGCTGCAGGGGTGCGTTCGTGTAAGCCGGCGAAATCTTAGCCGGTCTAAAATTTAAACTGACTAAATGTTAAACACCCCGTTCAAGCACTCCGCGAGGCGAAAACTTAAACTGTCAAAATTTTATCCGACCCGTTCACGTTCGTCCGCTGGTATAAATTTTCGCCTGGCTAGGATAAATTCTAGCGTGCTTTTTAGGTCGCGAAATCTTATCCCGCTGTCAGATTGACACTAATGACAGCTGTCTGTTGTTTTTTGCTCGATTCGCGCCTTGATTGAATATTTTAGAAAACTTTGAATAATTTTATTGTATTGGATCATGGATGAAATTTTGATGCAAATTGTTGTTGATGAAGGGGCAGAATGATTTACGACGATGAAGGTAGAGTTTGCCTCCAAAACAATGGTAAGTAAATACTCAAACACATTTTTGAAACTCACAAAATTACTCATTGCCTCAAAATACTATCATCTAATCACTTTCTGCCTTATTTATTTGTTTATTGCATTGTTATTTCATGTTGCATTAATGTGCGTCTGAAAAGGGAATTGGGTGTTTTTATGTTATGTTTTGTCAACAGATACATTGTGGTGTTGCAATAAACTATGTAATAATAACAAAATGTATTCTATTGCTTGCTGTGTATCTGTTGAGAATCCCGGTTTCTATGATATGAAGGAATGTACCTACTGTTATAACTGATAATTTAACTGTTTTTTGCTTTTGCTAGGTATATTGGAATTTGTTTCATTGGACCGCTTACCACCAAGTTTTTTGCATGGTATCCATTTTAAAATATTTACATTTTAGTGTTAATTATCCAAACTGATCGCACCAATGTCCATAGTTATTTAATTGGTTGGCACCTATCTTGTTACTGGTACATACCACTTCAAAATTGTTCAGACAACACTTTTAAACCCTTGCAGCTCACCACACTTTGTTACGAATAATGTGCATTTAACTACCATTATTAATGTGTGCATGTCGCATGATTATAATACATTCAGGACAGTGGAAATCATAAAAAAATATGCACATATAATATAATCTTTATATTCTAGAAGACATTGCATTTCTGAGGTATTAATATTTGTACCCATTTGGTTTTTACAGATCAAAGTTCACAAATGCAAACATCCATAGAGGATGCCAGCACCAGTGGAATTATTATTAATATTACTGTTTTCGAACACTCGCCGATCTCCAACAGAACCAGGGTATCCAGTAAATATGTCGATAAATTTTAAATCTGGAGTCGCAATTGCTTGAAGTAGCATGGCATAGAAGCATTTTCGGCATGTATAGACATTAGCGTGCTCCTTTGGTGCTTTTATTTCAATAAAAGTGCCATCAATTGCACCAATGACAGCTTCTAACCCCGCAAAACTTTTAAATTGTTGTTTTATTTCATTCCTTAAGGTAACTGATGGCCATTTTATAATTCCATGGGCAATTTTATTTAGTGCCTTGATGACTCTCACAAAGCAATTATAAACACTACATTTCGATAAATTGAATCGTTCCCCAACAGATCTAGAAAAGAATAAAGCCTTTAATTTGTGCATATGACATTTTGATGTATGTTATGACAATTTTACATTGAACATTAACATCATAATATTTATGAATAACCTGAATGAATCTGGAGTCGCGAGCAACCATATAATTGACAATAATTGCTTTCGTACAGGTATATTTTCACTAGGACTGTGTAAAGTAAGGTCAGGACCCAGACTATTTTCCAGGGCTTCAAATGCAGCATAACGCAGGCGGAAATGGCTCTGGAACTCTTTCTCGGTATAATTGGAGACAGTATTTTCTACGTAGTTCTCGATCCTTGTTGCTTTTTCCTTTAGGGAGGTTAAGACTTGTAAGAAAGTCGCATTTTCCTCTTCATCATCATCACTATCTAAATCAATATCAGCGTGCCACATTTTTTTGAAGGTTTTCCATCGCAAACTGAAATATTACACCGACAAATTGATATCTCGTGTTCCGGTCCATTTTAACTGCGTAATTATTTCCAAATCACGAAGATTGCAACAAAAATAATAAAAACTTTCCAAGTGTTGAGTTGTAAAGATATTGTTTGACAAACTGTCAATTGAATTTGACAGCTGACATTGACATAAGCACTATGACTCCGTTTAGCGATCCCTCGCTAGATAAATTTTAACCGGCTAAGATTTCGCCGGCTTACACGAACGCACCCGGGTTGCTGTGCGTCTGAGTGTTTTTTACATTACATATTTACTCTCTCTTATATTTACAAAAATAACATGTACAATGGCTAGTAAAGTACATAGAGTGCGGTACTACAATCCGGAACCAAAAGCTTTCAACTGCGTCGCCTTCAATAGACTTACTAAACACATTGCTCTTGCAAGGTTATGTTTACTTTTCTACATGTCTACTTTTCGCTTTTATTATTACCTATGAATATTCAGACCAATATATTTGTCTAATTACAGGAGTAATGGAGCAATTGAGATATGGGATTTAAACTACGCACCTTATCCCATAAAAGTCATTCCTGGTGTTGCAAATTTTTCAATAGAAGCCTTGTGTTGGGTTGGTAGCAGGCTTCTGTCCACTGGTCTAGGGGGAGCATTAGTGGAATGGGATCTTGACAAACTACGACTTAAAACAACTACACTACTGACTGGACAAGCTGCTTGGTGTCTAGATGTAAATTACACTAACACTTTAGTAGCAGTTGGTACAGAACAAGGTTATGTTAACTCCTATAATGTGGACAATGACAGAGTGGAGTACGAAAAGCTTTTTGACAAGCAAGAAGGCAGAATTTTATGTTGCAAGTTCAATAAAAGTGGAAATCTACTTGCCACAGGTAAGATATTACTTTTACAGTATTTACATTGTTTAATTTTACAGTAAGTGCATTAATGTATAATTATGATATATGCCAAATTGTTTAACAGGTTCAGAAAATTCCATAAGAATATGGAATGTTGAGACAGGTCATGCTAGGTCGAGAATTACAGTAAGCCGAGGGAAGGCTACAGTAATTGTGTGGAGTCTGGCATTTCTCAGTGATAACACTATAGTATCAGGAGATAGTGTTGGCAGACTAACGTTTTGGGATGCAGAACTAGAAAATCAAGTAATTATACTCCTATTAGTATTTGATACACTTTTTAACTTCGTAATTACTATAGTATTAAATTATTGAAATACAGTAGAACCCGTTTAAGACGATCACATTTAATACGATTTCTCACATAATATGCCACTTTACGCCAGTCCCTGCAACTTGAGACATATTTTCATACATTTCTACATGCGCGAGCTTTGATTATTTTGTAATAGTACATCATTTGTTTGTTACAATATGACTACAATTAAGCGAAAGGCATTGACACTTCAAGAAAAAAATGAGATATTGAAAGTTTTCGATAAAATATCACAAACAACAAATCAAACTCAGCTGCTGAGTTTCACTTACCAGTTTCTACATTAGGTACCATTTTAAAGAATAGTGAAGAAATTAAAGAAAAATACAGATTGGGAGGTGTGCAGAGAAAAAAGCAAACGGTAGGAAAGTTTGATAAATTGGAAAAAGTTTTAGTAGAATGGCTTCATCAAGCACGAGCTTTAAAACTGCCCATAGTGGCCCTAAAGCACGTAAGATTGCTGAAGGCTTACAGATCACTGATTTTAACGCTTCAAATGGCTGGATAGATTGTTTAAAAAATTGCAATGGCATTGATGACAATGTAGCACTGTATGAAATTCAATCAATTGAAGATCTTATTGAGAATGTGAATAACACACAAAATGAGGCCCTAAGTGATAACGATGAAGAAACGCCCAGGCATTATCAGCTGTTAATTATTTAAGACGCTATGTAGCTTCATTGGATCAAAGTGAAGATGCACTGCAAAAGTTGAATTATGTTGAAAATCTTTTAATTGCTAATGCATCGAAATCTTTCTGACAAACCAAAATAAGTGATTATTTTAAATAATGTAATTATAATTACACTACGTATTTAATGTAATTTATAAATGTATAATTCAATACCTATACATATATACAAAAATTAGAACTAAATACATAATAATATGTAATATGTTTTATTTTCCCTATCCTGCATAATACACTTTCTCGCTTAAGACGCGTTTTTGGTAGGGTCCCTGAGAAATCGTCTTAAGCGGGTTTTACTGTATTAATTATTAACTAAATGTGTAAAATAAAAACACAACAGAAACATTTGTTTTAGGGGCTTTCATTCTTCTAATTGGCACCAGAAAAACAATCAAGATTTATTAATGTTGAGTTTAATTTGCAACTGTTCCTAAAATGGCATTTAAACATTACAGATTGAATCTTATGGTACACATCAGGCTGATATTCTGGCTATTGCTGTATCCGAAGATGAAAAATCTCTTTATTGCTCTGGAGTGGATCCACTTATCATGAGCTTCAAAAAGATTGAAGATACAGGAGATAGCAAACAAACAAGAACCAAATGGGTCAAACATGTGCATAGACATATTCATGAGCATGATGTTAGGTTTGTAATCATTTTTAGGCAATATAAAATTAACTTATGTTTTTTTCCAACATAAAGTCAAGAAATTTTAAGTCCAGTCTAAAATAAAATAAGTATACTTGGAATCCTGTAGTCACATTAGTGTACTGTATGATTACTTTCAGAGGTCTAGTGATATGTGACACAAAGCTTATATCTGTAGGAGTGGATGGATACCTTACCTTATCAAATTTTCCTCCAAAGTGGGTGATGAGAATACCCCCGATGGTACCAGCACCACGATCCACAGCTTGCAAGAACAAATTACTACTTTTAAGGTACTGTACTTTATTTTATTTAATATTACAGATGTTCTAAAAAGTGTCTCTGTCTTACAATTTTTTTAAGCTGTTTATATTCCATTACTTTTCAATTTGTATTTCTTTACAGGTATAATAATCACTTAGAAGTTTGGAAATTAGGAACATATGAAGTAAACAAAAAAGTGACCACAGTGGTGAGGTCCCAACAAACAAAACAAAAATCTGACAACAAACAACTAGAGCAAGATTCAACCATAGATATTGTAGAGAAGGCTAATAAAGAAAATGAGGCAAGAACAGTGGAATCTTTAGTCCTTGACCAGAAACCTGTAAAGTTGGTTCAGGTTAGAGCGAAAGGAAATAAACAGATCAGATATTGTGAGATCTCACCATCAGGAGAATTTATTGTTTATTCTACAGATGATACCTTTAAAATTCTAAAGTTAGAACTGGTGAGTAAAATTCTTTATTATCTGAATCAAATGCTGTATAGTGTCAGCAGAGTTGAATAGCACCACCCTTTATCTGCATGTGGTTATCATAAGAGGCGATTAAGGCTTTCCGAGAGATAGGCGCATTCCATGTTGACAATAAAGTCCGAAAATCACACTGCAGTTATCAAGCCTCCTGCCCAGTCTGGTGACTAAGGGCAAAAACCCGCCTATGGCAGTAGCCTTCTGGCACATATAGGCTGATGTAAGTGTATCACTATACTGATATTATAAAGAAGTAAATTTTGAAATGAAATGTTAGTCTCAGACCAGTGGGGCAAGCACGAACCTCTCGATAGTCTGTAACGCTTTCGTGAAACTGTCACATCTCGTAGATTTTGCTTGCGAGTCGCTAGCGCGTAAAAAGGGCACTACGGGTCTCAAGCTCACATTTTTATCAATCCGGCTTAAAACCTACTTGCTTTCCGCAGGACGACGAGCAAGGAGTATCGTTGTCGAAGGTGCTAGTAAACGAATTACAGACCTGCGACCGTGCGGCCTTCGCACCGGACTCGCGCACGTTGGTCGCGCAGGCAGCACACACCGGCGTCCTCACCGCGCTGCACGTCGATCCGGAGGGCGGCGCTAGTGTCGTGCAAACTATAGCTGTGGACAAACGTGAGTTCTCACGTTCCAAATTTAAGCAGTTCACTTGAAGGTCATGCGAAATGCGGAGCAGTAGATAATATACGAGTACAGTGTAAACTTCACACTCTTGAAAAACGACCACAAATGTAGAGTCTGTTTGATAGAATAATTCCTATCTCTGATTTCGGAACTAACATTTTTTTTGTATGCACTGAAACAGAAAATGTGGTCATACACATAGTAACTAGCTCCACCATCCATCGTAACTATACGGTGAAACACACATACATAGTTTGCGGGAAAATAAAAATATTTTTCCTGTTTGAAATAGCTATAGGTTTGGTTCCCCACTGCAGTTGTTTCGAGGGTTCTTTAGCAGTGGGTTTTCCAGGAACCCTTGGTAGGTAGAGTCGAAAGAAGGCCGCTGCTGGGCATCGACCCTACCAGCCATCCTACAAACAGTCATACAAACCTTGTTTAGCCCCACAAGCGACAAAGCCCCAGCCGTATCTGGGGTGCACTGGTCGCATAGGTTTAAACCAATCAGTTTAAATAGGTTTAAACGCCAAGTAGTCCGGTGAAGATGAGAAAGCCCTTCAGGCTATCATCAGTGTATCAAAAAATAAATAAATAAATAGGTTTGGTTCGCTGGGTTCTCGATGGCGTCTTAACAATAACAATATGTCAATTTTATCTTAAAGTTAAATCGACGGTCAACACAGTTCAGCGTTTATGTCAGTGGGACAAGCACGAACCTCGAAATAGTCCGTAACGCTATCGTCACACTGTATATCTCATAGATTTTGCTTGCGAACCGATAGCGTGAAAAGGTTCGTGCTTACCCTACAGATGTCTTAACGCTTACGTAAAAAAAAACAAAACAGCAAATAAAAAATACGTCCGTATATCTTCCAGATTTGAAATCCAGTTCAATACTGCACCTAATGATATCGGAGACTTCAGCAAACGGTTCTATATACCTGGTGGTGGCAGACACAACCGGCACAATTGTCGTATGGACGAGAGCGAAGAAGTTTGTACACCACGTGACCCTACCGAGGTATCATTGTGTGCCGTGCGCGCTCACTGTGGACTGCAAGACTGACTGTCTCATCGTTATTTATGTGGATCAGAAGGTGACAATCCTTGTTTCCTTACTAATATTATAAACTAGCGATAGCCCGGCTTCGCAAGGGTGCAATGCTGATACTATAAATATAAACCTTTCGCTTGAATCACTATCTATTTTAAAAAACAGCATCAAAATCCGTTGCGTGGTCTAAAAAATCTAAGCATTTATGACATGGACAGACAAACAGCGGGAAGCAACTTTGTTTTATACTATGTTATAATGCGAACGTAACTCTGTCTGTTCGGCTTTCACGCTAAAATTACTGAACCGATTTAAATGAAATGTGCCGCTGAGATAGTTAAACTATCTTTGCGTTCTTGAAATAAGAGTTATTGCTGTTTAGTTGAGTATGAGTATTGCTCATGTATTCTCTCAGACGTTAAGCTACTAGTCACCGATAATTCAAATCTATTCCCGTTATGCTGGCTGTGAGATATCCCTTATGATCTTGCAAATCTGGCTACTCCATTTTGGGAAAACAGCCGTGTCTATATATTTATGTGCATCAACACTAGTACATACTTATGTGTTACCTATTTCCAGATAGTAGAGTACGATCTGACAAACAAGACGTTTGTAAATAGACTCGGTAACCTGCCGTCTCACTGGCGTAACCGACGCACGGCCGCCATTGCTGTGACGTCACACCCCGCGCGCCCCGCCCTCGTCGTACAAGACGAGACCGGCTTGTGGGTGCTAGAGAGAGACGGCGCTACTGAGGTTAGTTCTCTTAGCACGGTGTTGGAGAGAGACAGCGCTATTGAGTTTTGTAATCGGGGCGTTAGAGAGATTAGTTAGTTGTTGTCGGGATTAGTGAGTTAGTTAGTAGAGAGTTAGTTGTCGGGATGGTAGAGACAGTGCTACTAGTTTGTTATTAGATAGCAAATATTCATTTATTTGCGCGATATTGTCTTTCTTATCATATTAAAACACGACAAAACAAAACGGTGAGACAACAAATTATTAATCGATCAAATTAGTTTCAAATAAGCTTTTGTAAAACAGTGCCACATACCTACTGTAGTAAGTACATAATTATTTTATTTTGTTTCTTTTTCAGGGGAAAGATGAACCTCCAAAAAAGATGAAAGGCGCCAGAAATAAAACAGAAACAAATGTCAAAGTTCTTCCCATAAAGGTTAGTATGGATGTCATATAATATTTTTTTAAGCATAGTTCTCCTCAAAATTACTTTAAATCAGCGGCAATAGCTTCGCGAAGTAGCTCAATCTACACCCGCCTATTTTAAAAATTGTCAGTTAAGATTGGTTGGCTATCAAAACCATAGACAAGCTACCAGTATAGAGGATTTTGTCTGATCTCTCGGGTCCCCATCGGACTAGGTCTAGTCACGAGAGTGACGGAATAGAGAGTGCATATTTGTTTGCGCACAGACTTGTGCGCTATAATATCTCCTGAGCACCTGGCTAATCTTCGTAAAGATTGCCCGTCCTGCCCCCTGATTATGTAAAAGCAATAGCAAACCTGAAGCCGCGCGATCGCGATAATTAAGAGTGTGCGTGTGCGCAACGAGCGCTCGGCGTCCTCCCGCGCCCCGCACACACACACGCTCTCAATTATCACGATCGCGCGGCTTCGACTTTGCTATTGCTTTTACATAATCAGGGGGCTGATCGAAACACGGTCGGAGACTATATTTATAGACGATTTTAATGTCGAGAAAAGAAATGGAGAAAGAAAAGAAATATTCACAGGATTCAAGGCTTAATATGTATCTTTAAGCACCGTCTAAGGATTCTTTTAAATTTAATTCGATTCGCGCTGTGCTGCAACAGTGTATTCGCGAAAACGCATTTGAAAGAACCCGTATTAAATATTAAACCCTTATAAAACAGTGTTTATGTTTGTTTCAGTATCTAGCTGGTTTCCACTGGATCGCGGAGGACGAAGCTGTCGCCGTTGAGATGTTACCTGAGAACATTGTCGCTCAGCTACCCGACCCGCTCAAGACTAGGAAGCGACATGCCAACTCTTACTAGGTTATCGAATAAATGTTTTAACGTTAGTCGCAGTTTCATTTGTAGCACAAGAGAGTGAAGAACCGTGAGTGCGTTTCGCCAAATAGTTCCTTTGGATGATGGCGCTAGTTACAATGTGTATGACTATACAGGGATTACAGGGTGATTTTTGGTCGTCCACGTTCCCGAAAACTACGGAATCTCATCATCACGATCATTTTTCTCTGTGGAAGCATACCTGGGAAGTGTCTGGTTTTCAAAATATTAGGGCCCAAAGTTGAGTAAATAGACTGCGTTTATCTGCATAAATGCACATTGACGCGTGTAGCAAGATTTTTTCATGAGAAATAATTAATATCTGTCTATGAAAAAACTAGCATAAACACTGGACACTATAAATTTCGCCCGATCTAGTAATTAATAATTTTTTTCAAAATAATTATCATTTTTTCCCAGCATTTTTTTTGGCTTAACATTACTTTATTTCATGTATAGAGTACGTACCCTTCGTTAAGGGTGGCCACGAAAAAACATCCTGTATAACAGCCCATTTGTATGTTACCATTTTCTTGAACATTGAATGATCAATTATTGAGCAATTATTGATATGCCATATGGTACCGATTCTGACGGTCACACTTAAAGCCTCGAGCACTGCGGATGCGTATGCGTTCACGTAGGCGTAGACGTACACGTATCTCTGAGTTGTAATGTATGGCTGTAACTGTATAGGCCAGGGCAGACCGGATGCGTATGCGTAGACGTCAAGCGGTGACAGTTCCATACATTAAACTCAGAGGTACGTGTACGTCTACGCATACGCATCCGGTGTGCTCGAGGCTTAAACGTAAACGTCAGGTTTGTCTCTCTCTAGACATAGATTAGCCGCGTGGTGCCGGCAGAGTAGAGTTTGTACCACACCTGCCTACCCGTGGGTATCGTACGAGGCGATTAAGGGTTTCCGGGAGGTGCGCAGCAGCGCCTCTCGTACTGACAACATAGTCCGAAAATCACACTGCGGCCACCAACCCGCCTGCCCAGCGTGGTGACTATGGGCAAAACCCCCTGTGGCAGTAGCCTTGTGGCGTGCCCTGGGGGAGGCCTACGTCCAGCAGTGGACTGCAATAGGCTGAAGAAGAATAAGAAACATAGATGGCTGAGAGAGAAAGGGGCAGGTAGGACTAATTTTATGTTTAGGTTTAAGTGTGAAGGTCAGAATCGACCATATCATTTCCTTGTAAAATCTCAAGTTCTTGATTCTTTAGACCAAGCTTGCAAATGCTAGTCAATTGTTGCAATAAAATTGTAAGAAAATGGTATGTAAATGAGGCTTAATTCTAAATTGGTCACTTTGCGGGACTTGGCATCTGTATAAAACACAGTAGAAAAAAGAGTTGTTTATTAAAGGTTTTCGAAGCAGAAGGGTGTTACTGCAATTTGTTGCGGCTGCGTCCACATGTCTGTGACCTCGCAGCGGGACACCGGCAATTTGTATGATATCGGATCTCCGTCCACACTCCTGGAATACATAAAATGTTATTTATTCTAATATGTACATCTATCTATACAGGAATACGAGTACACTAGGTTCACTGTAAAAAACTTAAATAGACTAGCCTATCTCGCATTGAAATTCGCGCAAAAAAAGACACACAATATCCGCGGGGCAAGCAAGAACCTCTCGAGAGGATACCTCTCGATAGATCGTGTCGATAACGTTATCGTCCAACTGTCATATCTCATAGAATTTGCTTGCGAGTCGTTAGCGTTACGGCGCGGGGCGCGTAAAATGTTTTTGCTAACCCTACTGTTCTCACAAACATTCACATTTATAAAATTAGTAGGATTATTAATCAATTCATACCCCAAAAACACCATGGTTTGTTTATAAGGATCGTAGACTTGTCCGGGAGGCAGAGGGGGGCGGGTGGGGTAGTCTCGTGATGTCCGCACCAAGTTTCCATATATCTCCAAACTGCATTTGGCCCGGTGTCCTATCATACCTGAAAAAAGGGACGTTCGAGTCTTATTTGTAAAGAAGTCGTTTATTGGTTTAAAAATAATCCATTAATGTTTTAGTGATAGAAGAATAGGTACATACATATACATGCGGCTGTGCTCCCGAAATAGGCGTAGCCAGAAGAGCAGATCATAAAGGACAACCCACGAGACCATTCACACGGTGTAATATAAAATATGACATCCCAAACTGCAAATATTAATATTATACAGTGTGAATGGTCTCCTACAAAATGTATGACGAGTAATAAATTTTTACATCTCAAATGTAATTTAGTATTATTACATCCCACAGTGATAAGTCGACCTCAGGAATGATCAGTGACAAGTTGCTAACTTGTTGCTTGAGAGAATGCCCAAGTTTTTCAGTCGACTCTACGACATGAACGGAAGGATCATAGAATAAATAAATAAAAATTATAGGTTTGCTGGATATTTTATCTTCGAAGTCTTCATTTTATCTTCAGTTTACCTGAACTCGTAGGCGGGAGAGGGCTGGGGCTAGGTGACGGGTCTGTCTCTATCGGGTACTTCCTGGGCTCTGGTTTACTGCTCAGCAGCTTAAGTGCTGTGTGATATTCTTCTAAAGTCATACCTGTGGTCATACCGTCGTTCAAATCAATTGTTTGTATAATTTTACAGCCATGACATTTATGACAATAATACAGTAACTGCCGCACCCTGAGATTTTAAATTATAAGCCTTTCCTATAATATCGTATAATATCTTTTTATTCTTACCACTATTCAAAGCTTCTTCCAGTTCAATTTCTCGTATGCGGCTGTAGAATCCCCATTTAGCAGGCCACGCTCGAGCAGCATGCTGGATTTTACGATTCACCGTGGTTCTGTAAAATATTTAGCAAATGAGACGTTTCTATAACTTGCTCATGCCAGTATCTTAGCTAGAACGAATGGGAATGTCATATTAGATAACTTGATGGTTTCGCTGATCGACTATTTCATACATTATTTTAACTTTAAATATATTAAATATTTAATAATACTTAACACGGAATTATTGAACTTCGCATAAGAAGAGCACTAGTTGTATGACGCTTGAATATGCACGCCAAATAAAGAATTCTATTCTCATAAAGCGCCAAAACTCGTAGGTACCTACGATTAACTAATAAAATATTTTAACTTTTAGCTACTAGACGACAATGATTTACGGTCTAATGTCAGGCTGTGTTCACTACGATACCCCAAGTTAGATTTATACTTGACTGTGGCGAACATGGACTGTCCCAAGACACGTAGACACTCAAACCGTCACAATGCTGGCCGGTAAGGCTTATGCTAGTGCTCTTCTTAAATTTATAGAGGCAAAGCAGTGAGAACTTTTGCCAGCGCTCTTCTTAAAATTTTAAATCCATCAAATTACAATATTCCCTGGGCTTTAACAGGATCGATAGAGGGTTCCCGATCTCGACGACCTCCGGTAGCAGCAGCGGCTGTGTTAGAGTTCTCCATCACTCACTACTATGTGAACCCTGAACTGACGACTAAATACGAAGCCAATATATTTTAAAATTCAACCCATACTCAGAAAAGTGTGTGAACGTTGCTTAGGAATATCGATAAAACCATTTGAATAAATAGGGCGCTGAGCGACAAGGAAAACTAGGGTAGATAGAGGTCCAACCAGTTTCTTAAATTCGATATAAATAAATAGGAGATGAACTTCATTATTAGTACCTAACGGTTAAAGTTTTGGTGGCAAGGTCTATAATGTCTTTTTGGAACGACCTTAAAGACATTCACATTAACCCAGATAAGTAACATTAAAAAGAAAAGTTGTGAAACTTTACAATTAACCCGAGCCGAAACTAGGTACTACAACTTGCCTAATTTTTCTTATTAAAATTCTGTAACGAAATACTTTCTTGAATTTAGTGCGTTAAGTACCTACGTAGCGTTAAAGTGTGGTGATTGGTAGAAGCGTCAGCAAAATTGGATATTTGCCCTAGTTTGCTAAGATGCTTGTCTAATATTGTAAATTTTTATATCTCGAATATGTATCCGATAGTGTTCCAACAAGTTTATAAAACATACATAGGTACCTAGGTACATACATAGGTTGAAAGAAATTAATGGAATTTCTCAAGAGTCTGTAGATATAACAAAATCTATAAAATTACATTCATAATATCATTCTAATTGATTACTCATTCATTATTGAACTTATAAGTCTGCTTAGTATATAGGTACAATAATCAGTTTTTTTTTATATGTGTCTTAAACTCAAACATGAAGTAAATATTTTTGACGACTTAAGTAGAAGTAGATTTTTTTATAAACAACAACAATATACTTACTATAAATTGTAAAAATAATAATCTTTTAATGTGTTGAATCAAACAAAATTATTTATAAATACTTATTGTATACAAACAATTCTTCTCTTCAATAAGTTTTTTTAATCAACAATTTACATGCTTATTCACTAACATTATATTAGTCAAAACAATTTAAAAACTTTTATAAATCACAGTTTCAAACATTGTAAGTAACTTTTTGAATAAAATAAATAATTTCCGTCGCCTTTTTATTGCAGGTATAAAGTCTTCTCGAAGCATGGCTTCCTTGATTTGCGTCACTTAAGTAAATTGAATTTACATGGGCTGTTTTTTTTATTAACTTACACTTATAACGGTGGCGTTGTCCGAAAACGTCAGGCTTTAACATTGTAAACTCGGGACAAACCACCAGCCATTTAAACTTATATAACTAAACTATATCTCAAAATAGGCACAAGAACGTACCAGACGAATCCAACTCGTGAGCGTTCGGGAAACTACGGTCGATACGTAAGGTCAGGCGAGAAAGGTTTTGATACTAGGATCCACAGCGAGCGATACCTGCGTAGGCCGCAGACGTAGCACCGACATAGAACTCCAGCAAGCTGAAGTAGAACGCTTAGGTACCTCCACTATCGGCTGGGAAGGCCACCCGCGAGGTGGACGGATTAGGTGCAGCACTGCTGTTGTTTCATCTCTGCAGACTCCTTTAAAAACCTATGAGGTAACAATAAACATCAAAAATTTTCTTAAGAGGGGAACCTACGCCGTTACTATTTTAAATCCTGGAACGGGTGTTGATATAATTAACATTATTAATTGTAATATGTATTTGTAGATAGGTTCTGACTTCTCCTTGCGAGTTAGAAGGAGGGTGTAGAGTTGATATATAGTTAAATTCAAATACTTATATCTACTTTTAAGGTATCACACTTGGTCACTCGCTATAGTCTCTTATTTTCAACCTGCGTAGGTATTTCACAAATTAGGATAAACCACTTGATTTGCATATATCACCGGTGCTTTTTTTTCCCATTTGGCCCGGCGCCGGGCCAGGCACCGGGCCAGATTACACCCACAAAATCCAGATCACATTGTTTTTCTAATAGTTACAAACATGGTACAAAGTAGACAATGCTGTATGTGCAAAAATAAAATTTAACTGTCGTTGGTCGCCTTTTTAGTGGAAACATGTTAACAAGCATGCTTTTTTGGCACAAGAACGTACCATGAAGGTCGAAGGTCAGGCGAGAAGGTATGTCGTTTATGGTTCACGTTATCGTGAGGGAGGGGAAACCAATTGGAAAGTTGATATAATAGTAATAAGTAGATAGGTTAAGTTAGTGTAGAGTTTATATAGTTAGGTATCATTAGATAGCGTACCGTAGGTTAGAACTGAATAGTAGGTACTAGAGCAGGTATTCCTAAATACACCTTTACAGGTCCAAATTTACAATCAATTTGCCTTAGGTACTTAGAGATCGAGATCAAATTCGCAAATTGTAAATTGAGCCTTTTATTGTTATGCTTAAATTAATTTGCCATGAAATACTTAATCTGCTGACTAAACTCGATCTGCCTACCTATGATTAACTATTTGCTGGCAAACTGGCTGTACCTTTCAACAAAATATAGGTTCTTATCTACTTATAATTCCAAGACCTGTTTTCTTATTATCTAACAGAGGTAGGTACATAAATATGCTATAGCAAAATAGGTTCGTCCTAAACAAAAAAGCTTTACAGACACGTGGGCCAATATTACGGCATATGGAAGCACTAAACACTAGTACCGTAAATAAGGTGAATAGCGGAAGTATCTGTCTAGACGTCGTCCTTCGCGAGAAGTGCCGAGAGGAAGGCTTTTCAAATACCTCCTGGCTTCACTGCCCTCGGAGACTTTAAGTTATTTGCTTTGGCATAAACGAGCGAAGACGGCGACGATTAGTTAGCTGTATATATTATTTTATTTAGTTTGCTATATGTGGACAAATCGACAAATGATTTTTTGAGAAAGATGTTTTTGTCTGTCACCTTTCTGAGGACCTTTCACTTCGGCGAATTCATGGATACCCTGCCTAACAAATTAGAATTTGGAGACTTTGTCTCGATCTCAGTACCTACTATTTCCAGTGACTGGTAGGCAAAAATCATATAAGCTCTATCTAATCACCACACCACCTATTAGGTATACATACTAAATTCTTATTACTTTGAGTCTGGTCTAGTTTGGTCTAAAAGTCCAATTCACATAGTTCCATCCGTGCATGCAATACTATAATAAATAATGTATTTAGCAATACCTTAATTATATCATTATGTATAAATATACAAATCCGGATAGTCACAAATATGGATGTTATACCTATATGGTCAAAGGTTTCATCATAAGTATTTTATTTTGGTAAAAAGTTAATAAGTCGATAACTTTGTAGAAGATAAATAAAGTCCGAAGTCCATATTTTTCCCTAATTAAGAACAGTTTTAGTCATAACTTTATTAAGATTTTAGTTAGCGTCCCGGATATATTATTCGGTATGTAGGTTAGGTAATTTTCTTTGTCTCATCTTAGTGAAGCATAATCTATACATAGGTATAATAAAAATATAACGGATCCCTGTCTGTACATGGAAGATATATGAGAAAATATTACAGGAGACCTTTATCAACGCAGCAGTACCCAAAAGAATGATTTTTGTCTGTTTGTCGGTTTGTCTGTCTGTGCGTTTGTGCACGCTAATCTCAGAAACGGCTGAACCGATTTCGATGCAGTTTTCAGGAATATATTGTGACAGGTCCCACTTAACATATAGGCTACTTTTTATCCCGGGAAAATGTTTTTATCCCGGATAATTTCGATATTTTTTTTTCTGTAGTCCACGCGGACGGAGTCGCGGGCGTCCACTAGTATAGGAATAAAAATAACTATAGGTACAGGATGTTTTTTGGTCGTCAACGTTCCCGAAAACTACGGAATCTCCACATCATCACGATCATTTTTCTCAATGGAAGCATACCTAGGAAGTGTCTGGTTTCCAAGATATTAGGGTCCAAAGTTGAGTAAATAGACTGCCTTTTCTGCATAAATACACATAGACGCGCGTAGCAAGATTTTTTCACGAGAAATAATAATATCCGGTAGCTCAATTGGTGAGAGCACTGCACGGATGCGAGAGGTCGTGGGTTCGAGTCCCACTCGGGTGATTTTTTTTTCATTTCTTAAAACATATTTATAATAATTAATATCTGTCTATGAAAAAACTAGCATAAACACTGGACACTATAAATTTCGCCCCATCAAGTAATTATTTTTTTTCAAAAAAATATACATCCTTCCCAGCATTTTTTGGCATAAAACTTACTTTATTTCATGTATAGAGTACGTAGCAACGAAAAAACACCCTGTATAGGTAGGTATAATACGTCTATGTATAATATTTATAACCGAGCAAAACTGCCAGCTTTACTTATATCCATCTCGACTAGTCAACCTTACAATAATTTCATTACCTAACTAGCCAGCACAAGTTTAGTACATACTTACATTGGGTACTTATTTTAAAATAGGTATTCCAAGAAATAAAATTATTAATGTATCTACGGCTTAAAGTATTAATAACTCCTCACCTTGTTACCTATAATTTGACACGTGTTTTTCAGTTTTTCACAAGTTTTCAGCCTCTTTTATCTCATTGTTCTATACGTAGGCTCTAACAAACCGAACTAAGTCGATATAGAGATAGTCTAGACGCGTGGGCGTCCGGAAAGGTTAGATTAGGGCTTAGGCAAACACGCTCCAGACATTCAGTTCCCGTGAATTCAGCAACACAGACTCTAAACACAATGTGCCAAGGTTCACAACAGGGGAACATTTCACAACGTCCTAGAATACACAGGACTCTACGCATTTTAGGCACGCTTCAGATACCGCGACACGTCCTTATTAATATACAGATAATTATAACTTTCTTGTAACTTTGTAAGTGTACGTGGTGTGTAGAATTTTGATGGGATAAATACAATGGTAACTTTAGTGAGAAATTATTTTAACCGTGCAATGTATAATTTAACCGTAAGGTGCTTAGTAGAGTTTGGAGTTTTGGCTCTGATATTTTATTTGTAAAAGTAAAGCAGTTGAGAGCTTAAAGCTCTGTGTAATCGTCTGAGCTACCTCCATATAGCTTTAGCGGCCATAGGTAGGTGTAGTGAGTAAATAGGTATCTAATCTACACTAGACTATATTTAGTACTAGATCTAATTTTATAAAAGTGTCACTTCAATACAAATACTTAAACCTTAACAAATTATCTTAACTTTCGAACTTGTTTAAAAGTAATGTTTTGGTTTTGGTAAGTAGGACTCACTCTTTTGTTAGCGCTTTGTAGACAGTTGGTTAATGTATATCAGTCCTTAGCTACTACAAATGGCGGGCCTTCAGATTCAGGCAGTGCTGCGCCCCGCTGAAACTGGGTCATCCGCAACGGGAGCGACGGAGTTGATACGTATACATAATTGACCTATGGTGCATAGTACAAGCATACCTCTTTAATATATCCTGTTGTATAGTAGCAAAATGGGTTTGTATGTGTGATGATTATATGGTTAGATATTTTAGGTTACCGACTCTGTTTGGGTTATGCACCAAATTTTCTGCTCTTAACCGAAATTGCGGTTCTATATTAGAAGGCGCTAATACATTATGTGCATGAACAGTCATAATAACCAGGTTTTTGATATCCCAGGATAAAAAAGTGGAAGTCTTTCGCTATCCAGCCAGATACGCAACATCAAAATTCTTTCTAGCAGATAGATAGATAGACGCATTGACATTCAGGTCTACCTATATATGCAATATAGTTAATATCAATATGATCACTTTGTCATGAAAATGAAAAGGTAGGGGAAGGTGGCCTAAAACTTAGTAGCGAAATGTAAAAAAAAATGTCGAGTTCACTTTGAAAGGTTAATTTATATTAATACACAGGATTTTATCAAAGTAATAAATAAAACCTAAAATAAATATTTAGTTTTATGAAAAATATAAAAGGTCAGGCCCGCATATTGGCCAAAAACGGGTAACCCCTCGGGGCAAACAGTGGGGCAAAACAGGTACGCGTTGTTTTTGAGATATATATTCTTAATGACTTAAATAAGTATAAAAATAAAAAAAACTAATTTAAACTCTATACAGGGTGATTTGTCGTAGAAAACTAACTTCCTATAGTCTGGTTTCCAAATATTAGTGTCCTATGTATAAATTCGTTAAGCATTTTTTTTTGGCATAATACAGATGTACCTAAAGAGTACTACCCTTCGAAACAAAAAAACAATACTCACAAAACTTAAGAACAATTATTTATTATCTTTTATTTAATTTTTAAGCATTGTTACAAGTCAAGTTAGACATAAAAAGACCTCCACCTTGACAGCAATTCTTTCTCTTGAAATACAATGTTTGCTTTCCGCGCCAATTGCGGCAGCAGATATTAGGCTCACTCCACGATCCTGTGACTAGTTAAATGGGTAGGGGTAAGACTTATTGGTTATTGTGAGGAATACAGTGACTGTTTTATGGACGACTTAACTTGCTTTTTTCTAACAAAATCACCAAAAAACTTTAGACACACACCTACGCCGTGTCGCGACTTCAGCGCCCTAGCGGAACTGTGACAGCTTCTCCACACACATTGACACTCAAGATTGACGTAAAGCGTATAACTACTTACCCGTTTTAGGCGGGCCATCAATCTCCCCTACCTATTAGTAAACTGAAAGACACTTAGTCCTAAAATAAACAGGTAAAGGGGTGCGAGATCTAATTTATCGCGTAACTTTAAGCTATGTGTTATTATAATACAGGCAAAACTGAAATCATTTATAGGTTTTGCTTTCCGCGCCAATTGTAAATTTTGTTTTTAAGTGGTTTTGGACATTGTGATCTTTGGGGTTGAGGCTTACTTAAAAAAAATTATTACAGTCATTTTGTTTACTGACAAAATTTAAAAAAAATATCAGGAAATGCGAAAATTTTCAGTGGTTTTCGGCTCAGAATCATGGTCTGAAGTCGCCATATTAATATTTTCCTGGCTGTCACTTCCACTTAAAGTTGTCTGTAGCATAGAAATGTATAGAAGCGCAGATACCAAATCCCTGGTCTGTAGCTACGCTTTTGTCTCATAAATAAAAAACACCATTATTGAAATGCACCCTATAAAAGTGTATAAATCTATAGACTATACTACAGAGGTAAGTGCAGACGAAATCGACTATGGTTGCAGCGTGCATTATGTTGTTACGCAGATGGGGGTGCGTGGAGGGGGGGGGGGTAGTCTAGACGTCTGCCACGCGCCCTTTAGGCCTACGTGATACTAATTAATATTATTGCCTGTCCCTTCATGCTATACACGTGCAATTGGAATGCCTGACCTTAGTAGCAGCAGTTTTTGCGCCGCATATTGGAATTTTTATAATAATTATGTATTGATGTTCTTTGTGTGAGTAAAGTTAAATGCATTCATTGTTCACCTTTTGTTGATGCGCACATCTCACTATGACACATCGTTGCAAATTGCATTAACAAAAGATTTAATTTTTGTAAAAAATGTAAGCAATATGAGTAGGTATCTACTTATAACAAAAATATCATTTTGTCATTTTTTTTTCATTAAGATTCCTAAGTCTTGCGTCGTGGGTACTAAGCAGCGGTATATAAATACATAGATAAAAGTATAGAAACATCCATGACTCGGATAACAAATATCGGTTTTCACTATAATACTACTACCACAGGTAGTACGAGTACAATGGGTACTTATGCATGATTATTTATCATTATTGTCAGCCTTACAGTGTTCTTTACATATAATTTTTATTAACGGGTTGTAAAACAGCAATGCATTGCATATTGTGTAGATTGCAGTTTATCTGACACGGTCAACCTTTCTCCATGGTTGTAAACTCGTTCGTTAGTAGCATGCTACGAATAACGCTCGCGCGAAAAACGCCTCCATGTTTATAAACTTTTCGAATTACATTGCGGTTTCGACATCTACCTTACCTACTTGCCTACATCAAGCGGAGCTTTACTAGCATACATCAGCTGCCGTGCATGTCGTAAGAGTGGACTTAGGAACTCGTGTATTCTCTCAGGCGATAAGCTAGTAACTAATCACTGATCATTAACATCTATCTCCGTTTTGTTAAACGTGGCCGTAGGCCGTATCTCCTAATGATCTTGCAGTTCTGGCTACCCCATTTCAGGAACATAGTCGTATGACACCTATGAATTATGATATAACAAGTGTTAATACCTTATTCTCGTTCCATCACAAGAAAAGTTTAGAATATGTTAACATATTTCCATAGAAATAGTACAAATTTATTATCAGACTAGTGGACGCCCGCGACTCCGTCCGCGTGGACTACAGAGAAACAAAATGTCGAAATTATCCGGGATAAAAGTAGCCTATATTTTAAGCGGGACTTGTCACATTATGTTCCTGAAAACTGCATCTAAATCGGTTCATCCGTTTCTGAGATTGGCGTGCACAAACGCACAGACAAACAGACAAACCGACAAACGGACAAAAATTTCAAGAATCATTCTTTTGGGTACTACTGCGTTGATAAAGGTCTCCTGTAATATTTTTTCTCATATATCTTCCATGTACAGACAGCGATCCGTTACATTTTTATTATATGTACCTATATAGATATAGAAGATAGATAGCTACGAATAGTAGGTACTTTATTGTAGCTGTCGGTATGTGTCTAGTACTGTTATTATATATTGTTAACAAAACAGTAGACTTTCGAGACAGACTAACGTACTTACACAAACATAGTTCCATTCGAGACGGTACCGCGACGCCGCGCCGACGGCAAACTTTATGACGTATTTAAGCAGTTCACCTCCAGACGATCCGCACGCTTCGTTGGCCGTCCTCCGCTGTTTCAGCCAGGCTAGACTGAAGTTTAGACTGCGAACTTGCTATTACGGCCTATGAGGCCGGTAAGGAATATGCCAGTATTATCCTCTTGGCAGAGGATCTTACATATCTCTTATTCTATTCTAACAGATAAAAGATATACAGGTGTAACAAAAAGGGTATGTTAAGCAAAAAGCTATGTAAATAGCCCACTGTAGAGAACCTATTCACAAAATTTGAGACCCGAAATCACATGTTTATTTTTCCCGATAGTATGGAGAATTTTTAAATATCTCAGGAATTTTCATACAATCTTGAAAAATAAAAATGTGATTTCGAGTCTCAAATTTTGGAAATAGTTTCCCTATAGTGGGCTATTTACATAGCTTTTCGCTTAACATACCCTTTCTGTTACACCCTGTATATAGATGTTATAGATAGAGTTGCAGATTATGGAATATTTGGTTTCTATATTTATGTACCTAAATGGAAAAAAATTGAAGTTCTTACAGTACCTATGTATTCATAGATACTGCTTCATAGATATTCAATTAAGGATTTTGAATCGAAGGTTTGGATTATGTATTAATATTAACACCACAGCTGCAGCCTAATCCTCTAACTGTAACTTCCTATTTCTATAGATATATTATTATTAGGCTAGTGTTTTAATATCTTCTACATATAAGAGACAGACATGTTCGACTAGCTGAGTCTAGTCTTACTTGACAATAACGTTAAAGTCTACTAACGACACTATAAATGTCGGCTAAATGTTTATTACGACGTCTACGTACGTAAATATAGAGGTTAATGTTGAGTAATGGACAGCAATAAGATTAGGTACAAGACGAATTTTAATTCTTAATCTTACTATGAAAATATAATTTTATTTAATCAAAGCTGTGAGACATAAATAAAGGCTTAGTTTTAAATCATATCAGTGGTTTTAAGAAAGGCAATAAACAAGATTAGTCATTTTTAAAAACCATTCCTATAGTTGTTATTAAAATCTTGAAAAAATAAATAAGCATTTAGCTATAAAAAGATTATTTATTGTAAAATATAATAATAAATATCTCTAATACCATAGCAACAAAGCCTATGGCTCTATTCTAGCATGACATACCGTAGGACAATGGCTGATCAAACCGAGCTGTCACTGAGAGCATCAATGCAAGGCGTATATCAAGGTCCATTATCCGTCGCGTCGAATCACCTTGTGGTGCAGTCTGCAAGTTCACCTTCAGCTTGCCCTTAAGTCCGCTCCACACAAGCACTTTGATCTAGCCATGTCTAGACGAATTGCATTATGGAAAATACTTAGACTATCTAAACAAACCGATTGTTTACGATCACTGCTATCTGCTTGTCTTTATTGTAATGTTCTTTTATTCATGAATTGTTTGCGATGATGCTCTGGGGATAAATGTTTGTTATTTTTTTATTATCAATAATCGTATTGTTCATTGTGCAGTAGATATACCTACATAGGTACTTATCATTTTACGACATGGTGGTTGAACACTTTTCTCAAGTAGGTACGTATACATAAAAAAGTATACAGAATGTTTTTTCGTTGCCACCCTTAACGAAAGGTACGTACTCTATACATGAAATAAAGTAAGTTTATGCCAAAAAAATGCTGGGAAACAATGTAATGTAATTTTTTGATTTTATATTTTTTTATTACTTGATTGGGCGAAATTTATAGTGTCCAGTGTTTATGCTAGTTTTTTCATAGACAGATATTAATTATTTCTCGTTAAAAAATCTTGCTACACGCGTCAATGTGCATTTATGCAGAAAAACGCAGTCTATTTACTCAACCTTGGACCTTAATATTTTGAAAACCGGACACTTCCCAGGTATGCTTCTGTTAGATATGTATATCTGTACCTAGCTATAAGTAGATTATAAGGCCTATTTTTTACATATCTTAGTAGTTGGTAGACATAGCCTAATATTACATATGTGGTAAAATTTTATTATACAATGCGTCAGTATTCGGTTAACACGAAGTGACGTAACGTGACCATCGTTTATCAAAGCCAGACAGTTTTTATTCAAGTTTGACCCTTCGTATCGCACCCAGACGCGTTCCAAATGAGTTGATTATGTTGTAATAATATTAAAGGTCTCAAATGGAATTCTTTCTCTCATGTTCAAATATTATTTCGCATGTCCATATGTTATATTTTTACTTTTCAAAAGGATCTTAGCAAATTGTCTGTGATCTATGCCGGGGAAGAAGCCGTGATTAAATGTACCTTAGCTACGTACTTTTCAAAGTGTTGTTTTACTATACCTACTCGTATGTATGTCAACACAATTTCTATGCTCCATTAAAAAAATTATTAACATGGTAACAACTATGAACGAACTAATTACTTACCTAACTACTTATTAGATGGTAAAAATTGGTACCGGCACCTAGGTTGTTAAAATTAAAATCAATTTGTAAATTAAGTTATTACATTATGGCTAACTTAAAACTATGTACTATGGGAGGTCGGTTGACCATTTTAATTTTTACAAGGTTTGTATGTACCATGATTATTAAATGTATAGAAACTAATAAAGAACAAACAATTTGTAAATGGCTTGTAATATTCCGTGAAGTGCTGTTTTCTGGAAAATAAATTATAATTTGTTTACTTGTTATGTGACAAATTTTACTCAGAGTTAATCGATCATTGAGCACACTTCTAGATGTAGAAAAAAAACAATGTTACGAATATAAGTTTGTCCTTAGGCAGCAACTACAATATAACATGAGGGTCTATTCGACCCCACACCAGGCGCTCGTTCCATTTTCCGTGACGTAGTAATGACGGCGGCCCAACTGTTAGTTACGAGTGCCCCACTTTAAACCTCATCCATTTTAATTTAACAAAAGTGCCGACCGATAGAGGAAGGAGTCATATCCGTCCGTGGACTGACTCATAATATGCCTCTAACGTAACTCGACATCTTAAAACATCTCTGGTTTTGCAGCCAAGTTGTATGATATATTATGGGTTTTATTATTTTTCTTGGTAGTTATTATGGATTTTTTCCAGGTAGGCTACTGAAACTGCTAATTTATGATCTTTAAAGTAGAGCTATCGATTGGTAAAGTAATAATTAATATGAAAAGTTAATCTATAAATAACACAATTATACCTATATTCCCGTGCCTAATTTCAGAACTAAATTTTTTTGTATGTAATGTACCTACCCAGTGCCATCATTCAAAGGAACCAAATACTTAGTTTGGTAAAACGCACTCCATCATAACAGTATGGGACCAGGGTAATCCGTTGAAAATTTCATTACTTTATAAAGTTTGTTGCATTTCATTTGTATATGACCCACATCATATATTAAAGTTTCAAATAACCCACATTTGTCCGGTCCAAAAAGGTAAGTAATGTAAACTGAATCAACTTTTCCAAGAATGATTTTAATCAGAGAACTCCATTATAGAGTCTAAATTGTTATTGGATGCGTCGACAGCGCCGTGTGCCAACCGTTACACCGCGTCGCATTCCCTATACACAATGCCATTATGACGTCACTTAATAGCGCATCGTCTGTGGAGCTCGTTCGTATAGAGAAAACTGTACACCATCGAGGAGACACTGTCTTTGCATACAACGGCATACAATCAACAAATTTCGTAGTTCTAATTCCAGCCGTGCCCGTTTTCTTTACTAATAAGCTGCGTCGTCGGACAGTCTGCCCGTCTTCCTTAAACCCATCTCATAATAACACACCTGCATTGATTTGTACATATAACCTACGCTGTTCGCTCTCAAGCTCAGGCAGTTACGTGCAAGTGAGACAGTTTATTGATTCGGTTGCAAGTGCAATTACTGTCCGCGTGGCAGAGCCGCCAGGGGGCGTTCGACCGTCCGCCCTTCATGCTGCAGTCACTCACACAGGTTAGGTATTATGACGAGACAAAGGCATTGGCATCAATACGTGGAAAATATGTTATTTTCCAGCCAGCATAATGACTATTGTCTTGCATGAAAGGCTAATTTTGCCTTTATGACGACTTTCTTGTGACGTTTGCTGGTGTTTGTGTCTAGCAATGAAGGTGACACTACGTAGGTAAATCGACCTATGTAAGACTTGGCGATTTCAATTTCATAAAACTTTTAACAACCTTTCCATCTACCGAAAAAAACTGTTAACTTCAATAAGTATCTAAACACCTAGTGGATAAATTAAAAAAACTTGAAACCCGCACATCGGATAACTTTTGAAATTGTAGAGGCGAGCTGAAGTGCACTGCAAATACTAGAATTCGATGCCTATGTCGCAGCTAAAGTTTCAAGATTTTTAAAAGTCTACGTAGACTATGTAGAGCTGGTACTTTAACTAGGGGCGACGCAAAATGTAAGTGTATTTGACTTTGACCCTTTTACGAGTATATGGTACCTACCTTAGTGAAATTATGATTGGAGGTACATCAGTTATTTCCACGATTTCAGATCACTGCCCATACCAAATACTAATTAGGTAGGTACTTACATCGCATTGCATTTGATCGAATTAATATTATAGATTTAAGTCTCAAGTAATCGGTATTAGAATTTTTTCTGTAATTATTGTAAAAAAATAAACATAGGTACAGGTTTGCATGCATTGCACAATGTATTTAATTAATAAATATATAATTATGTTTAATTATTTTTGTGTCATTAGTTCCTGTAACACTAACAAACTCTCCTTACAGTGATATTTTAAAGTACCTAGGTGCGGGTATAGGAATCTTCCTGAATCCGAACATTAGCTGCAACATGTACATAGTAATAGATAGGTGACGTGGAGGGTTGGCCTTAACCTTGAACGCCGCCGTCTGACCTGGCCGCCCCCGCCACCCCGCCCTGCTACCCTTCCACCCGACTCCATAAATGAGCCCCAAGGGAGTGTTAAAAACACATAACACCCTGATTCGCTTCAGATTTTCAGACAAAGTAATAAAAATTTAAATAAGAGTGCCAGCGCGTTCTAGAAGGAAAGAATTTTAGAACCACGATTGGCATGATTCGTAATAATAAAAATAAAAAAAAAAAAGTAATAATTAAAAAAGTAATAAAAATAAAAAAATGTAAATAAAATACCATAAAAAAAAAAAATAAATTAAAAAAAAATATAAAAATAAAAAAATATAAATACTAAAATAAAAAAAAATTTATATAATAAATAAACATTAAAAAATATACTAAGTTAGATATTTATATATTTAACAAAATTAAACATATAATAAATTATTTTTACTTATTTAATACAAAAATAAAAAATAATTAGTTAAAATCTACAAGATTGACGAGAATGATAATTTCCTGATTTAGGTAACGAAAAAGAAGCGGAAATCGTAATGCTAAATATAATTTATTCTAATTAAAAAATAACAGTGTTATTACAAAAGAATTTAAACATTTTTTAAACTAAACATACCCTAAATTTGGCAGATTAGCCATACAGTTTGCTGTCAAATGTCATAACTTTAGGCGCTCTTTTGTAATTATTTTGTATTTCTGCCCGACTCTTTTCTTAGTGTTGAAATACCTATAAGTACATAAATGGAAAATGGTTTGATTTTTTAGATAACGCAGATAGTTAATTTATTACTAGGATTGCGTAAAACATTATTAGAACCTAAAGTACAGAATTATCACTCGCTAAGAGGACAAGTTGATCATGTTGAAATCGAGCAAGTTAATAAATCTCTTATCCGCTTCAAGAATGTAAAGGATGTCTGTGAAAATTTTCCTGATTTTCCAGGTTAGTAGTCGTTTTAACTGGTACTAAAGAAAAAAATGTTTAAAGTGTCACTCATATACATGAGAAATCTTTGTTTTCAGAATATGACCCCACATCTTAGAATAATGATTCGCTCCGCTCTAATCTAAGCCCCACATCATGGCGTTTTAAAACTGTTAGTCGAAAACTCATAATCACCATAAACTATCTTCTGCTAATAGAACCTGTTTCTTCCCTCCTTATATGCAGCAGTTGAAAAATCAATGGAAAGTTTTGCTGGAAGCCTGATCCAAAAATTAACTTCCTATATTAAAACAGAAGATATACATTTTCAGAGACAAATTCAGGAGCATTATCTATACATACAGGGTGTAAAAAGACAACGATCATTTTTTTCTATGGAACCAACCCTGGGAAACGAAAATTTGATTTTTTTTTAAAAGCAAGCAATGTATTCGATTGACAAATGTACCTACAAAAATAACATTTTTAAATAATTGGTGTCTTTAAAAAAATGATTGTTAACTGTTTCCAGATGGATTTATTTAAAAAAAATGCTGATAATCATGTAACTTTCGACCTCAATATTTTGGAAGCCCGTGGTTTCCCAGGGGCGCTTCCATAGAAAAAAATGATCGTGACATTACAAAGAATACGAGGTATTAAAAGAACGAAGTTGTCTTTTTACACCCAGTATAATAAAATTGTAACGGTTCGATGTTTGTGCACGCTAATCTCTGAAACGGCTGAACCGATTTCGATGCAGTTTTCAGGAATATATTGTGACAGGTCTCACTTAATATATAGGTTTTTATCCCGGATAATTTCGACATTTTGTTTTTTCTGCAGTCCACGCGGACGGAGTCGCGGGCGTCCACTAGTGAACAAATAAAGGATTTAGCGAATAAACAATTTATTATATATAATTGTATTGAAATTGCAGATTGAGTATGTAATCCTTAAGAACTTATTAGATACTGATCTTCTTTTCTTCTTCTTTTCTTCTTCTTCTGCCTATTGCAGTCCACTGCTGGACGTAGGCCTCCCCCAGGGCATGCCACAAGGCTACTGCCACAGGGAGGTTTTACCCATAGTCACCACGCTGGGCAGACGGGTTGGTGACCGCAGTATGATTTTCGGACTATGTTGTCAGTGCGGGAGGTGCTGCTGCCTACCTCCCGGAAACCCTTAATCGCCTCGTACGATACCCACGGGCAGGCAGGTGTGGTACAAACTCTACTCTCATCTATAATGAATGATTAATTAAATATAAAAATGCAAACGAAATTGAATACTCCTTAAGAGTTTTAAACTCCTATATTAACGACTATGAGTATGATTGTGGACACGGTGTTGATTCTAAAGAATGTAAGTATTAATGAAGCAGTGGTGATCAATGTAGTAATGTACTAAATAAGTGTGGGTTTCAGCTTGTCTACCTATGAATAATGAAAGCTATAAAACAGAAAATCTTTCATCTGAAATCCTAACGAATGTTCTTGATTCTTATTTGGAAGAACTACTGGATATATTTACAAATAAATACAAAGATATGTTTGAGGAAATAAACAACTATTTGGCCACTAGTCCTGCTGATCTGATTCGACAAATAAAGCCTTTAAAAGTTGAATTTGATGAGAGAGTAGTTGAAAATGAAGTATTTGAGCTCGAAAACTTAAAGAACAAATTTGGTCCCATACTTAATACAGACACGGTTTATGAAATGGTAGTTAAATCTGAAAAAGCATCTCGTGAAATTAACAAGGTTTTATTCGTAGATAACATAGCGGAAAACAATATATTCTATGATATATAAGTTATTAAAACAAACCTTGATTGTTCATAAACGATATAATTAAATATCAATTTTATCATTACATGTGTATATGTGTAATTAATTTCATAATAATTATAATGTTAATTCTTCCAAAGTCGGTAGGGTTGGTAGGTATAGGTTCATATGTATGTATAATCTTTAACTATAACGGTATCATAATGAGAGACACATAAATATAATGTCGATGCTGTCTGTTTTGTATGTACGTACATAATTTATTGTCATACTTTTGAAAATGAATTGACAAGGGTGAGTGACCGGGCCTTCATCTGAGGACCGGGCAGTCAATACGACATCCAATAAATCTGAATAGGTAGCTACATGAGGTAGGTACTTAGGTATTGTGCGCATGCTCATGCAAATTTTCGCACAGCATTCATTCAGAGAACATTAAAAAACTTTTCTACTATTAAGTTGCTTTTATGATGAAATAGATTTAGATGCCGTGTGGTGTCGTGAGAGTAGAATGGCACCACTCCATGTCTGTCCGTGGGTATAGTAAGGCGCGATTAAGGGTTTCCTGGATGTGGGCAGCAGCGGCTCCCGTGTTAATAATACAGTCTGAAACTCACACTATTGTCACCAACCAGCCTTGGTGACTATGGGCAAAATCTTATGGCCCTTGAAGGAGGCCTACGTCCAGCAGGAGATTATAGTAGGCTGAAGTGTGTATGGTGTATAGATTGAGATGGAGCTGAATGTTTAAATGTGTTAGGATTATAACTAACACATCTCTGGCTTATTACGTAATTATCTTGAAATAGAAGATCGTCATACGCAAATCATAGCATAATTTGGTAGATACTGGCCCTGCTGACCACATGTCCTGTGTACGAATCCCGATTCCCGGTAGATTCAAACATAAAGAATATCAATAATGAAATTGCCATAAATCATCGGTTTACAAGATGATGTTTGTCGAAGATGAAGTTGATTCACCGCTTCAGTTTATATCCTGTCTATAGCTTAGGTATGTAGGTAGCATCGAGATGTTATTACAAAATCGTTTCCAACGTTAAACACTGTTTAAAAATGACATTTGACAGTAATATACAGGGTGTTTTTTCTTTGCCACCCTTAACGAAAGGTAGGTACGTATTCTATACATTAAATAAAGTAAGTTTATGCCAAAAAATGCTGGAAAACGATAATTTTTTTTTATTTGAATTTCTTGATCGAGGAAATTTATGATGTCTAGTACATATTTATGTTATTTTTTTTTATAGACAGATATTATTTATTTCTCGTGAAAAAATCTTGCTACGCGCGTCTATGTGCATTTATGCAGAAGAAAAACGCAGTATATTTACTCAACTTTAGACCCTAATTGAACAGACACTTCCCAGGTATGCTTCCATGGAGAAAAATAATCGTGTTGATGAGGAAATTTCATAGTATTCGGGAACGTTGACGATCAAAAAACACCTGTATATGGAAAATCTGTCAAACTTAGATAAAGTTTACCTTAAACTATGTAGAATTCTTTTTGTAATAACTCCTCATGGGGCTACGGTATAGGTAGGTAATTATTAAAAGCAAGTGGGTTTTAAAAATAGATAATTCGCACCGCAAAGTCGCTGACACACACGAGTAAGTCAAAGGGGTCACTGCAGCGACGCGGGCGGGGCGGCGGCGGCGGCGGGTGCATGTCTGGCAAGGGCACAGGGGCACTTGCAGCGCCCTTCTGCCGACCTCAGGCGGCGTCGCACCGGTGTCGACCCAGCCCTGATTGCGGCGTAAAATTTTGGAAAATCTAAGGAAAGTTTCTACTTTTCGACTCAATCGCTTGTTCTACTCGTGCCAACTTTTATCATTAGACAGCCATGAAATTTATGTTAGAAGCAGTGCCTTATCGGCTAAATAGACCGAAATTTCTTAAATTATTGATGTGAATTTAGGTACCAACTCAAAAATGTAAGTAAGTACTTATTTACATATAGCATATGGCTCGAAATAGGCAGTAATATACATACTCTACTAATAGTAATATACATATAATCACGCCTTTATCCCTTACGGGGTAGGCAGAGCACCAAGGGCCGATAGTAATATACGAAGGAAATTATACACCTCTGGTGCAAAAGGAACTCTGTAGAATAATAACCACCTACCATTAACTATTCAGTGACAGATGGTTCATTTTCTGTTCCCTTTTTGTGCTCGTTTTTATAACTGCGTGAAAGCTCGTTACATATTTATTGCTAGAAAATTCGCGATTTATGTTAAGTGTATCAATGTAGTTTACAAAGATCTGCTTAAATCTTAAATACATTGAACTGTGTCAGCCTAAAGAAGAGTTTCATCCACCACTGAGCCACACACACTTACCAAGCCACGTTCACTTAGGATCTGGTTTCTCAACGCGACCGAAGGTAGTTTTCTGTGATCGTGATCATGAGTTGTCAGATTCGAGGGTTGACGAAGGGTACCTACTGTAGAGATCGATGTTTGGACAAACCCCAGTTGATAAACGAATGCTCCACCCATAGAATAAAATTTATTTTATGGCTCCACCTTAGGCCGCATTATAGGTCCCCAAATAAAATCTAAAAGAATAACTAAAGGAATTCGAGCATTTGAGCATTATCTCAGGTCATAGCTAGCAACTTGTGACTGATCACTTACGATGTCCCCGCTATGGGGCGGCTCCCTAGTTATACATTATAAACCTTCCTCGCGAATCACTCTATCTATTAAAAAACTGCATCAAAATCCGTTCCTTAGTTTGAAAGATCTAAGCATACATAGGGACGGACAGACAGCGGCAAGCGACTTTGTTTTATAATATGTAGTAACTATAAGCGAAAGCATGCTGTAACTAAAATAAACTACTAACTCTACCATAAAATTGTAGATCATTGTCATATCATTAAAAATAAATGCATTTGTACCATACATTTTATTTAGCTTGTGTATGGCTGTGCGATATCTCCAGAAATAAATAGAAGGCTTCTTAAATGATGTGTTTATTACTTTACATTAGTTATTTAGTTAATCTTGTAGTAATTAAATTAATTATAATTAAAACTTGTATGTAATAATATTGTCCATTTTAGTCTTGTCGCCTCAGATTATATATTTTTTCACCGTTCCCGCGCATTCGGTAACGCGAGAGAATTCTCCACTATACAGCCACAAGTATCGATATGCAATCGAATAGAAGCGTAGACATATTCCCCCCCTCGAAGATATTGAAGCTTCGAGTAGAGTCTTCGCGCATAGGTTGCTGCCAGAGATAGATAATTAGCACGACGTATGATGCCTTTGCAGTGTTGTTTGCGCCCTTCTTGATATCTGCTATTATCGCAGTATAGCTCGCTTGTTTTACTCAAGTAAACAAATAAACGTAAGTAGATTTTTATAATTTTACATTCACGACACTTGCGGTTGAGTGTTGGAAATGAATCTGCACAATCGTAACTAGTAACTTGGAAAGGATGACTAACTGTCACCCGATATGAATGTAAGTATAATATTTTAGTATTTTATACAATAATTTATAGTTTAAGTATGGATTCTAAATCTAGTTACAATAAGTTGATCTTGTTAATCTTTGCCTGCACTTGGCTAGAAGTGATCAGTTGAAGACCTGCATGAAGTAGTCTTTTGAATAACGTAGACATAAATGTAATTTCACTTTTATTTGTATTATAGTTATATGAAATTATATTTCACTTTTATTTGTATTATAGTTAGATATAAGTTTAAATAATAGGTGAAGTAAGTATTTATGTTAGTTTAGACGTTCGTAGTTTTATAGAAATATTTAGAGTACGTAGCTTTTATTATATGTAAGTACATTGAGTTTAAATAAGCTAAGTGGATCAAATAGTTTAGTTGAATTTGTAAGATTTTAGATTAATCACTTAGTTGCTTAGTTATTTGCGCGGAATATGCAAGAAGATGAACTAAAAGAAGAGTTTGTTATAATAGTTATATTCCGCTGAATAAATAAATCATTAATTCCTATAATAAAGAAGTAGGTATGTTAGTAGTAGTGGATCACTCTTAACTACAAGAAATGTTTTATCGCTGAAATCTCCTAGGAATACTTAGATGCTGTTATGTTATGTATTTACAAAATTGACAACGTATATTATTAGAATTTGAATAATATTCCCCCCCAATGGGGCCTGCTACTATCCAACCGAACTTGGTTTCTTGTAAAATCGGTTTGTTAGGTCCTAATTGTAAACGAGACGACGTTCCCATAATGTCCCAGAAAATGTCTGCTCCTAATAGCAAGTCAATTTCAGATGGGTAGAAGAAGGCTGGGTCTGCTAACTCGATATTGCTAGGAATACCTAACTCACGTATGCGTACTTCTGTTTGAGAAGATTGTCGGTAATTAGAGGTACGACATTACATTTAACAGAAGTATAAATGATGTATAAAGAGATTTTATTTGTATATTACAATGTTCGGCTATGCGTATTGTTGCATTATTAAGACCGGACACATATTTACATTTATTAGGATTTTTATTACAAGCTAATTTTCGCCTGCGC
Source organism: Carposina sasakii (assembly GCA_014607495.2). Lineage (NCBI taxonomy): Eukaryota > Metazoa > Arthropoda > Insecta > Lepidoptera > Carposinidae > Carposina > Carposina sasakii. The sequence goes on along the minus strand of CP053155.1, from coordinate 6,991,975 downwards.
CGACTCCGTGATGAACGATGACTGACTACCACTATCTAAGAGTGCTCTCAGTCTGATCGTTCTGTCGTTGTTTGACACCTCAACTATAGCCGAAGAAAGAAGAGCCAAGTTAGAAGCGCCAGCAGACATAGTAACTATCGGAGTATGGCTAATAGATACTCAGCAGCACCTATAAGTTGCTCATCGTTTGAAGTGAGATTAGAGGCAGTGGTGGGTAAAGTAGATCTAGATGCTTCAACACTGCTTAGTGCTTGTTGTGCGTGTGACTGCTGATCTTGATTTGTTTGCGAATTATTGTCATGTGTATTGTATTTATGTAATAACGTGTTGTGTTTTCTTTTACAGATGCGGCAACCAAACAATCTACATTGATGAGACTGATGACCACCACGAAGAGACAGTTACTACAGATGCGCACTCAAACACCTTCGCGTTTCGTTCTTCAGCCGACATGATTTGAATTTGTTGCATTCATATAATTTATGATATTCTTACATGCTAAACAGCTACCACGTGGAATGGAATCGAGAGAGGATGAAATAAATGATTTAGGTTTTATAAAATTACTGCGGTTTTCATTTTTGTTTGTTATATTTACAGTAGGTTTAGTGGCGTTGACTGTTTCTAATACAGTTGCCCTTTGACGAAGAAATCATAAAAATTTGTAAGCGTTGGTGTTTCCAACGTGCTTCGAAATTCTTCCCACTGTCTGGAAGTTACTGGGTCTAATTTTGCAGAGCCCATGTAAATAATAAGCGAATCCCATTGTCGGTCGCTTCGCCTAGTGAATTTAAGGCACTTAAATGTCTTGAAATCGTATCAACCAAATAGCGTAGACCTCGGTCGGACTCTTTTGTAAGCGTTTCAATCGAAAATAGACATTTAATGTGTTCGTTAATTAATAGACGCTTATTGTTATATCTATTGCAGAGCAACGACCAAGCGATTTGATAATTGTTTGCAGATACTGTGACTGAGCTAATGACTGATTTAGCAGAACCCTCTAATAAGTTCTTAAATAATGGAATTTTACTAATCTCGTCCATACTATCATTGTTATGAATTAGAGATAGGTACATATCTCGGAACTCAAGCCAGTTACTTGAGTTCCCGTCAAAAGGAGGAAGCTTAAGTGGTGGCAATTTAATATGGTTAGAAAAAGATGATGAACTGCCATAGCACGAGGCCTCGTCTTGTGTTTTATTTTACACTCGTTAAACGCGTCTAATATGTCCTGAGCTTGTCCTATCAATTTAAAGAACTGTTTTCCGTTTCTTCCCGTTCTAATATTTGTTTTGAAGTGTCGGGATCTATGATTTCTATTTTAGATTGAATATCTTCGAAACTTTGTGATAGCTCTTGTATTTTATTTAATCTTAAGTTAAGCTCATTATTTACAAGTTTATTGCGCTCCCGTATATCTTCAATTAATATTAATGGCGTTAAATATTTCTCAAATAATGTTAACGACTTCTAATTGTACCTCTCTGTTGAATAAGTTCTTTTAAATCAGTCATGTTGAGGGCGAAATCAACTACTTACTAGCGTTGATAAGTATACTAGGAATATAATAAGCAATGAATACAACCTCGAATCTAATGTATAAACTGCTATGATGACTGCAAGATCACCGCCGCGGTCCGACTACAAATATAGATGACACGGTGCGCTCGAATGGTGATATTCTTTGCTAATACTGAAGTTCTCGTTCGTTTATTTCCCCTGTATGTTCCTAGAAATTGGATAGAATGCTTAAAAATCGATTTACGCAAGTGTTAAAAGTGGTGTATGGAGTGGTTTTAATTGTAACTTTGAAATGATGATATACCTACTCTGCCTATACCACCTTTAATGCGAGTTTATATGATATTTTACCAACAAATACCTAACAAAATGTATTTATATTATGTGTTAGTACATAAAGAAGTAATTATATATGTTTTTTTTAATCTAAAATAGATGTAATCATTAGAATTCAATGAAGTAATTTCGTAGTGTAGTAAGAAGTATGGAAATAAGTTGAATGTCTGAAGACACGAACACTATTTACACATATCGAAAACAATTAAAAAACATGAAAGGAAACGTTAATAAACAGAGAAAAGGGCATAACTTCCTTCGGATCCGTAATATGCAGCTTTTCCGTATTAAATATCTCGTCTACTTCCAACTGTTCTTGTACTCGTTACTTATTTATTGTCGCCAATCACGTCGGGGTCACCAAAACATGTGCGATATCTCCAGAAATAAATAGAAGGCTTCTTAAATGATGTGTTTATTACTTTACATTAGTATTTAGTTAATCTTGTAGTAATTAAATTAATTATAATTAAAACTTGTATGTAATAATATTGTCCATTTTAGTTCTTGTCGCCTCAGATTATATATTTTTTCACCGTTCCCGCGCATTCGGTAACGCGAGAGAATTCTCCACTATACAGCCACAAGTATCGATATGCAATCGAATAGAAGCGTAGACAATGGCATTATAATGATTACCTTGACGGAGAGAGTAGTTAAAATCGGTCAAGCGTAGATATACTTACGTAAGGTAATGTGTAGATCCTGCTGTCCATCGTTTTGTCATTGCATGTAATTTGTGTAAACGTAATTTCGTACTACGGCCCAGCGACCACCCTTCATAAAATTACTAGCCCATTGCGTAGAACTAGTTAGGAATATTGCAAGGCACTAATTTCGTTTACCATGGTCGCTTACACACTAACGTAGCCTACTGTCTAACTACTAATTTACTGTGATGAAATAATACACGAGTACTTGAAATAAACCTATATGTAACTAAATGCATTTCTTTTACAAAGAAGTTAATGTGTTTTTATACCATATTGTGCCATCTAATCTACATATACCAAAAAACAACTTGAGGTACAATAATATAGTTAAACAGAATGTTTTTTGATATATTTAATTTAATATATGCATTTTCCTCATCATTAACAAGAGAGTATATTTAATTGTAAGTGCCATGCTTAGATTAAAGATTGGTCTTCGCTCCACTATAAGCCATGTTAATGCATTCCCAGTGCATTCATGTGCGTTCCCATTGAGGGTCCATAAAGTGACAAGCAGTTATTTATTTCTCAATTACTCAGCTAAAATCTCATACAAAACCATATCTGATGTTGTGCTCGTCATTACAAAGTCAAAAAGACGAGTGTTGAACCGTCGAGAATGTCATGTATTCTCCACTGCAAATAGTTAGAGCCTTTGCGCACTGTCCACTCGAATCCGAATCCATAGAAATCATATGGTACACAATGGACCTTCCTTACCAAGAATACGAGTAAAAATACTGCTACTTCAGAAACGATTTTATGTTATTTATTTATGATTGATTGATTAATAACTTTTACACAGCTACATATATATATAGCACTACTACTACTACATATATACCACTTCACATCCAATTTCTACATACGGCTAGATTACTGAGTTTAGGACACAAAAATATCTTTAAAAAACAACATTGGTACATACATGTCTTAGACTTATTTACTTATAAATCAATTCAGGTTCGGATTCGGGTAGGCACAGTGTGCATGACTCTTACAATGTAGCTGAATCATTGCAGTCGAAGGTGTCAGAAGATGCCTGAAGGTGACTGCAGCCTGCCCGACCGCGACCTAACCGCAAAAAAACCGATGCAGGGCAAAGGTGCGGTCATACAATATGTTACCATAAAATATCCATCAATTACCTACCTACCTAATCTTCAGTATAACGATGTAACGAAAACAAAGAATAAATATTATGTCTGTTACGCTTCTTCACAGCAAAACATCTAGGTTGAAATTGAAATCACTACATATTATAAAACAAAGTCGCTCGCCGCTGTCTGTCCGTCCTTAACTAGGGAACGGATTTTGTTGCGTTTTTTTAAATATGTAATTAAATTAAAACAAAGCCTACATACAGTACGGTACGTTACAAACTAAAATACCTTAACTGTGAACACCTCTCAAGTGAATACGAGATGCATTTGGCAGAGTCATTTGGATTTTCAGCTGAGTGCATGCAGACCGGAGCCGGTGGCTATAATACCTTTATGAAACTGTCTGCGTTTCCTTAAAGGCCTGTATGAATAAGATAATTAAACCGTGTCCTGAGTACTAATGATGTCTGGTGCGGCTTTACGAAAGCGAATGTAATTAATTTAATTAAAGAAAAAGACGTTTAAAGTCGTTTGACACAAAGGGCGATTAAGTCTAAATTTTATGACAAAATTATCCATTGAACCTGTACCTGCCTACTTATTTATTGTTGAGTAGATTTATTGATGGTATATTTTTTGTTGCAAAACCCGTCTGTCTCTGTCAGCGGTTCAGCTGGAATTTTATTTTTTCAAACTAAAATAATAATGACTTTAGTTTTAAAATGTTAATAAAATGAACTGATCGAATCAAACGAGCCCAAACTCGGTGGGGTTTCGTCGTTTAATTACGGAGTTTCTATGGCCACTTTCCAGCTCCATCATCAGATCAGCTTACATGTCATAATAATATTGCATTGTCATCCGGTTTATACATGCATGCAAAATTTCGGCTCAATCGGAAACCGGGAAGTCGATCAAATTTAACTTGCAAGATTTATAAAACTCCGAAAAAAAAAACACAAAAAAATGGAATAGACAGACGTCTTTATATTATAAAAATAGATATAGATTATAGGTTGTTCTAAGTAGGGTGAAAAATATAGGTATCATTCACGCCCTGAACATAAATAAAGCTCTTAAAGAGCTTACCTTTTTCCATTACCTATATGTAAATTACGTTCCCCAGTGTCACTATACACTATTGTACATTTTATTTACCTATTATAGTTTTTAAGCTTTTGACATTCCTAATGCATTCACGTGTATGTATATATAGGTATAGGAGGTGTTCTAAACAAGGATGAGACCTTTTTATCATCAATGCAGTTTGCACACATGACACGGTCCGCGTTTTAGCGCGTATCCGGTAATTATGCGGATTCTGTTCACTCATCAAACAAACAGGCCCTGGCCTGACCCCGCTAAGCTTCAAAATAAATACTTAAGCTATCGTACTAGGGATTATTGCAGTCACTCAATAGACTATCCAGAGGTATTGTCACATATTAACCTTAGAGTACCTTGGAAAACTCTTCGACACAACAATATACTTTCTGTTCCTCATACTTTTGCGAGCGGGTAATAACTTCAATGAACTTTGTAAAGGCGTAGAGCTTAATCTCTTCAATACCAGTTTTAACATAGCGAGGCGTGTGCTTAGTAAATTTTTTTTCCGTCAATAAGTTAGTAGGTACCTAGATTTTATCTAGTACCTAAATTGTTTTTATATGTTTGTTATTGATAAGCTTGTTAGGTTTTGTGGAACTCTGATGTAAATTGTATGTGCATTAGTGTCTGGATAGCACTCAAAATGCTTCTATAAGTGTGGACCTGTTATTGGCTTTATGTGTCTACAATTTTAACTATAGTTATAAATAGCTGTTGGTGATCCTGAAATTGTAAAACAAAATAAATAAATAACCTTAATAACCTTATTTATTTAAAGAAAAACCTAACAGCTTAAAAATTTTGGTGACCCAGTGTCACTTCACGACTAAGCCGAATCTAATGGGTTAATATCCCAGGTACGTTTTTAGCGCGGCGAGAATGAAAATCGTAGTGGAAAGTGCAAAATGCACATTTATAATTTTTTTTCATAAAGTTCAGACAGTGATCTAGACTAACGTTTAAAACTAAGACCAAAATCTATTTATTTAAGCATTTTAAAAAATATCAAATGCTCTAAATCTAATTGCGGTGCTATGTCCCCACTTCATTTGCAAAAATAAATTTGGCTATTTCAATTTTCGGGTGAATTAATTTAACAGAATACATACATATTTTAAAAACACATTAAATGACACTATTATTTAGACCATGAGCAGTAATTTAACTTAACCCGGTAGTACCTGTAATAGTATCGTATACCAAGTATACAAGGATGTTTGATATACTGAACAGTTTTCCCGCCAAAAACCTAAGTTAAACCTGCGGTGGCGCAGGAATACAATTTTTTCATATAACGGTGTCATTTGTCAAATCAAATGTCAATCAAACTAAAAGGCGGTTTAAAAAGAAATTTTACATATTATTAAAGATTAGATATATCGATGTAATTGCAAACGAATTATTACAATTAAAATAATAGTGTCCGCTATAATTTGAAACTTGTTAGTTGATTCTAAGTATGGTGTCGCAACTCCAGTGACTCCGGTGGCAAAAAAAAGAGGGCCACCGTAATTGAATAATGTCACCGTAATTGATATTTTGTCATTGTTATTGTATACAGGATGACTGGAAAAACGGGTATTATTTCTATTGACATGTAAAAGTACACCCCATTTTCTACCTTCATGGGTAGACAGACCACAACAAAAATAACAACTTGGCATAGTCAAAGTTCAATTACCAAATTCCTAATTCTCTCCTATTCATTCAAAATAATTTCACTTAATGATTTCACGTAATGCGCACACTTCATTAAACTAAATTCAAAAGGTATAATTATGAAAAAGCTTACCAACAGCTGACTAATAATAATGTAAAAAGGGCTATCCTATGTATCTTTATAAGCGCGACAACCTTTTTTAACAAGTAACCTAAGTTTGTAGTCAAATAAAAAAAAATACAAAGGTGATGAACTGACATTATAATATACAGCATAGGAATCTTACTGCTATCCAAAGGCCTTTTCATGATGCAGTTTAACTCGAGTCGAGGTCATACCGCCACCTCCATCTCGTCTCACTCCTACCCCAGGCAGCCGCTCTGTAGAATCCAGCCAGTTGCACTGTTTCTTTCTTTCGGTGTCTAAACGACTAACATGGCCAGCACTTTTACTATCCAGTTCCTTTTTGGTAGGCGATTAGCATACCTAATGGTAACGGTATGCAGAGGTCGTGGGTTCGATTCCCATTCGGGTGAGGAATTTTTTCCATTTCTTAATTAATAATTTAATAATACCTAATGGTGTTCCTGATGCAGTCTGAGCACTGTAGGTCAATCGATACACAGCATAAGTACACATATCGACAAGTAGACGTTATAAGATCATAGGAAGGGAACCGTTCCTAAATGGACTAAGTTCTTCCAGGTACTTAAGTATCATCCCTCAATATTAACAGCTGACCAATAAGAATTCCTGAATAAGAAGTCCTGACTGTTCTCAGAAAAAATATCTTTAGTAACTTTGCGATAAACCCGAGTAGCTTAAACAAAGTACGCCTGATGCTAACAGAAGAGTTCTATATTCTACTTGCCTCAATATAACACTACTATAGGCTATAGCGCCACTGGATGTATTTTTCAAAACCTTTATTGGTCAGCTGCTGGTAAGCTTTCTCATAATAAGTTACATCTTTTTGAGTTGCTTATTAAATAAGGAATTTAGTTTGATAAAGGGTATGCATGACGCAGTATATTATTTTCAAAGAGTAGGCTTAATTGGCACAAATTTTGCTTGACCATTCCATGTTAATAAATTTTTGGGAGGTCAAAGTATAAAATATGATTCATTTCTTATATGCTTTTCTACTCTTCTATTTCTATACGGAGATTTAAAAAAAAACATAAAATTGTCATATCTCCGACTCCGTGAATTTTTGGATGGGGTATTCCTTATATACAGGGTTGATTTAAAAACATCAATAACCTCGCAGGATTAGATAGCTAAATTCATAAATAATAACATTTGTTCTAATAATTATTTGTTGTCATAATAACAGTTGTTAGCTAACGAGGTGCACTTTCACATGTGAAAAGAAATGATCCTTATTTCTTGTTCTCGAAGATTTTTACATACATATAAATAAATACGGCTAGGTTCCCGAAATGGTGTAGTTAGAACTGCGAGATCTTAATGGAGATACCATGACCAGTACGTTTTATGCTAAGAAAAAACTCACTAGGAAGCATTTTAAAGTATGTAATAAAATATATCTCTAAGTATTAACGTGTTTCTTAAATTTGTTATAAGAGTTTCTAAGCTATAATCATGATGATAAACATTATTACCAACTAATAAACTAAAATAATCTATAGTTTTCAAGTTCTTATAAAATAAATCAATAGGTAATTCATATGATGTTCTCCTGAATTTATAATTCCGCTGGTTTTAATCAATTTCAGTGGCGAGATTTACAAAACCGGTGGCGATTGAAATTTTTAAATGCAGATATCTCAAGAAATAATACCTTTTTAAAAATGTATACCATATGACTGAATATTATAATATAAAAATATATTATATTTTTGGCTATTACTTGGAATACAAAAAAGTTATAGAAAGTGGATATAAAATTTTGCCAGCGTAATTTGTCAAAAGTCGAGGTTGTTGAAATTCACCCTAATGATACCTCTCAAGCTCAAATGCGGCAAGCCGCCCCTTGATTACCTAATTTGCAATAGCGAAACCAAAGCAATGCGATAGAAAAATCGTACAATATTCGCCTTGAAATGTCAAAGTTCCTTTAAAATTCATTTTACGTAATACGAATTTAACGAGCAATCAGCGATTTTTGTAAAATTTTCGCTATCGCTTTGCTTTGCTAATTAGGGCCTTTTAGGACTCTAGACTCCTAGAGCGTGCCAAAGATATACAGGATGATTTTTGGTCGTCAACGTTCCCGAAAACTACGGAATCTCCTCATCATCGCGATCATTTTTCTCCATAGAAGCATACCTGGGAAGTGTCTGGTTTCCAAAATATTAGGGTCCAAAGTGAGTAAATAGACGGCGTTTTTCTGCATAAATGCACATAGACGCGCGTAGCAGGATTTTTTCATGAAAAATAATTAATATCTGTCTATAAAAAAACTAACATAAACACTAGACACTATAAATTTCGCACGATCAAGGAATTTAAAAAAAATTTTCAAAAAAATTTTTTTTTTCCCAGCATTTTTTTTGGCATAAACTTACTTTATTTCATGTATAGAATACGTACCCTTCGTTAAAGGTGGCCACAAAAAAACATCCTGTATACATTCGAAAAACATTACTCTCCTTCTAGCACAGTCGTGTAAAATGAAAAGTAAAATTAGATAGATACCTACTGTATAAATATATCTCTATCTTAAAAGCTTTATATGAAGTTATTAAGATAAACAAAAGAATCGTTTGAAATAAAGTTTATATAAGCAGAGTTAATAAATACAGGATCCTTGCAGCTAACTTTTATTATTTTAAATGCAAATTGTTGAGAAAACAGTAGCGATGACCAGCATGGAGTGCACTGAAAGACATGTACTCGTGCCCTGGGTGCAACGTGCAGCGTACAGTCTGCCACTAACATCTCACCGCTGCTAGGACAATCTCAACATACTTTATGGAGTTTCGTGTATATTAAAGGGTGGTATTCTGTACGATGTCGGTGCATCGAAAGCATACCCCACCCCCAACATCAATTCCACTTGGAATAATCCGAGCATTGACGTTGCGAATGCACTCGTAATATCCATAATATTCCGGTTGCCACTTTGGCTTACACTCATTTGCAATATGCAAGAAATAACTATAAAACTTTACGAGTGTGACCACTTACAAGTTACATTTTATGTTGTTTATATGACAAAGGTTTAAGTGTTGTCAACTATCTAAAATATTTGATACATTTATACTTTATATTCAATAATTAGTGGACGCCCGCGACTCCGTCCTCGTGGACTACAGAAAAAAAAACAAAATATCGAAATTATCCGGGATAAAAACATTTACCCGGGATAAAAAGTAGCCTATATGTTAAGTGAGACCTGTCACAATATATTCATGAAAACTGCATCGAAATCGGTTCAACCGTTTCTGAGATTAGCGTGCACAAACGCACAGACAAACAGGCAAACCGACAAACAGACAAAAATTCCAAAAATCATCGTTTTGGGTTCTATTGCGTTGATAAAGGTCTCCTATAATATTTTTTCTCATATATCTTCCATGTACAGACAACGATCCGTTACATTTTTATTATATAGGTATGTATATAGATAGATATAGAAGATTAGTACCTACCTACTTGTGTACGAATAAGGCTACCGAACCAAATAAGTATTAGATTATTTTTTAATTTATCTATTTAATTTCATAATAAATACATGGTGTATAAACTACTTAAACCTTTCCGGTTTGTGTGTGGTGTAGCCTACTCGTTAACATAAATGGTACCTGTAGTGACGACAAAAAACAGTACCAAATCATATATATACAGAATGTTTTTTTGTGGCCACCTTTAACGAAGGGTACGTACTCTATACATGAAATAAAGTAAGTTTATGCCAAAAAAAATGCTGGGATTTTTTTTTTTTTTAATTTTAAATTCCTTGATCGTGCGAAAAATTTATAGTGTCTAGTGTTTATGTTAGTTTTTTTTATAGACAGATATTAATTATTTTTCGTGAAAAAATCCTGCTACGCGCGTCTATGTGCATTTATGCAGAAAAACGCAGTCTATTTACTCAACTTTGGACCCTAATATTTTGGAAACCAGACACTTCCCAGGTATGCTTCCATGGAGAAAAATGATCGTGATGAGAGGAGATTCCGTACTTTTCGGGAACGTTGACGACCAAAAAATCACCCTGTATATATATATATATATATATATATATAATATATATATATATATATATATATATATATATATTATAAGGTCTATCCAAAATTATTAGATTATCTTTTGACACGAAAAAATCAGCTGTTCCATACATTTCAGTGCAGTAATTAATCGAGATTGTATGGAACAGCAAATTTTTTTTTTTTCAATATTTCGGAGTTGTCCCATAGTGAAAGTTGTTTCTTTTTACATACCTTGATTTGTGTCAAAATATAATCACTAATTTTAATTAAACACAATATCACTCCTTTGCGTCGCGCAGTCGGGTAAATAGACCTTATACAGGATGTAACAAAAAGGGTATGTTAAGCGAAAAGCTACGTAAATAGCCCACTGTAGAGAACCTATAAACAAAATATTATAAGATTACAGTGGTGGTAGTGGTAAAACTTGATCAAGATGGATACAGATCCCTCAGATGGGATCTGACTATTGGAAAATCGTCCCAAAAAAATTGTTACTAATGTGCCTACTTACACACGTAATCATTTTGCAGAGAGAAGGATGAGGTTCTCGATCGACTTTCCCTCTGGCGCATGCGCTCCGATAAAATGGTTCATTGAGGATTACATTGTGTTTCTGACCCAATCGTTCATTCATCTAATTAATTAATTAACTACATAACATTTATGTAACGGTAATGACCTAATTCTTTTCTTCTTTCTCGCGGTGATTTTGTTATGTCTGCTTTTATTATTATCTAACGCTAGTAGGTATTTTTCTCACAAGTAAATTAGTTATATTTATCCTTGACTAATAATTTATCTATTAAGTACCCCAGTAAAATAAAAAACAAATCTCGTACCTACCCAATAGGTATGGTCGATTCCGGCAGTCACACTTAAACCTAAGCGTAAAATTAGTACTACCTGTCCTTTTCTCTTTCAGCCATTTATGTTAAGAAGGGAGAGAGATAGACCTGACTAAGATTAGGTTTAGGTTTAAGTGTGACTGCTGGAATCGACCCTAATGGCTGTTAAAATAAAAATGTATTTTTCCTTTAACAGATGAAATGATTATTTATTAGGTAATACCCTTAGATAATATCTAGTACCTACCGGGATTAGCCCACAACTTATATCGGTCTCTGTAACTCCTGTGCAGGATCAATCAACAAAGGCGACCAAAAAACTGCATAGTATAAAGCATAGAAAATCCCGAGGACCTAAACTATGAGGGCTTAATATTAAAATACATACTAAGAATAGCTCTAAGCACAAAAACAGAGTAAAATAAACAGTTTACATCACCAAATATAATTTATCAGTACCGGAGCAACCGCAGACATGCTTGCGTCATTGTTTACGTACAGTCGCGCGTTAAGGCTAGGCTGCACTATGCGCTGACTGTCAGTTGTCAATTCGAACTGGTTCTCGTTAACGTAAAGTAGTTAAGAAATCTATAAATACTTACACTATGCGTACTGAGCAACCAAACCGCAGACGGAACGTGACTGTCTTTGTTTACGCGCATAGTAGCGCGTTAAGGCTAGGCTACACTGAGCGCTTCGGTTGCGTAACGTTGAGGCGGGGTTCCGGAGCGAGCGTATTTCGGCCTTCCTGAAGAGCCTTCAGGCCGGCGCGACGATATGACCCGTCTAGACGTCTGGCCCCTACCATTTGCTATTCGAACGTAAGTATACTCGAATGTAGATAAAATTGGATTTAAAAATGTGATAGAGCGTGTCCTATAGGTACAATATGTACCTATGTATGTAATAATGTTACATAATGAATCCGAACCATTTTTGAAGAAGCTGACAACTGGCGATGAAAAGTGGATAACGTACGATTATAACGTGCGAAATAGGTCGTGGTTAGAAGCCGGTCAGGCTTCACAGACTGTAGAGAATCCCGGGTTAGCTCGCAATAAGGTGATGCTGTGTATGTGGTGGGATTGAATGGAAATGATTGATTATGAGTTACTACCAGGCATGACCATCGATTCTGAACGTCTACTGCTCTGCTAATAACCAATGAGATTAAATTAAAGCAAGAAGTTGAGAGAAAGTGGCTATTATCATGATAACGCTACCTCACATATCTTTAGTAGGTAACTCAGCAGAAATTAAGAGAGTTTAGCTGGGTGGTGTTAATGCATCCGCGGTTTAGTCCTTGCACCTTCAAATTTCCACCTGTTTCGGTCGTTTCAGAATTCTTTAGCAGCCCCAAAGTTTCTATAACAATGTCTCATGATCATGTCTCTACCTACAAGATGGCAAAATGTTTTTGAATAAAATACATACATACTTTAGTTAAATGTAAATAATAAATAAGTATTAAAAAAATGTTTGGATTTTTTTAAGGGATGTAATTTTTCCCCTAACACTTATTACAAGTAGGCACCTAACTGATAAATAAAAATATTAAATAAACAAATAACAATTTCGAGTTGCGTCCGAGAACCGGTGGTAACCTGCATAAATTCGTGCCGAGACAAGGTCGGCGCGAGGGCGCGGGCTAGAGCAGACGCGGCCAGACGCCGCGTGAGTCACTGCGTCTGCTGCAGCGCTGATCACCTGTCTCACCTCGGGAAGCCGCACCAATAAACTTACATTGAAAGATTATTTTTAACTGTTTGTTATTCGGGTTTCACAATTACATACACATTTTTACGTAGGTACGTACGTAACAAATGACAGCACATGCATTGTTTTGTACACTCGGTTATTGCTACCTAAATCGATGTAAATTAGCGATCGCGACATTAAAGTCGCAGTAACAAGTACTGCCTACTGGTAATGTATTGCAACATATAGATGATGATGCGCCTTTTAAATTTCCACTGGGACAAAGGAATATATTAATAAAGTAGTAAGATAAGTAGAGTTGTCATCGGGGGAAATCAAGTAATTTCTTTACCTACGACAAATAATTATGTAGAAGAGATTCTCCAAAATATTATAGATTTTCCCAGAAAGCTTGCCGATACCACTTTTGTGTGTTAGTTATTTAAAATTAGAAATTATTAGATATTCTTATTCGATGATTTTTTTATATATGTCGTGGCCATATCGTAGAATTGATCATTTCATGAAATGGTCGAGCATTTCATGAAATGGTCGCATTTCATAAAAAGTTCAACTGTCTATTGGCCACATCATGATATGGTTTGGGCAGATCGATGATTAAAAATCGTTTCTCGATATGGGCAACTAAACGCCCGATCATTTCATGAAGTGGTCAAGATTATTGATCATATCGTAAAATAGTTACATATCACCGGGTAGAGGCGCTGCGCGCGTTTTATTTATGTGTGAAGATGGCGGATTTTCTTTTTAGGTTATAAAACAAATTAAAGAGAGTAGGGTGACTATGCAGAAGAAGTTCACGGATAGTGTGTTATATTATATAATGTATATTAGACTTAATGGTGGTTTATAATAATATTGTTAAACAAAAACCTTAGATTACGATAGGTTAGGTTAGGTTAGGTTAGACTATGACAAATGACGCACGAGCCGAGCGAGCGGAGCGAGCGTGCCCAGGCAGCGTCCGGCGATGTGCCAGATGCGAATCGCTTTTGTAAAGTCTTTTATGTTTTTAAATATTATATTGTGAAAATATCACATAAATAATAGCAAAAAAAATCATACCATCATACCTTATGGTATACTTATATATGGTGTAAGCTCTTACCACATTCGGATTTTATGGACATCCTTTTAATACGATTTGGCCAAACGTGGATGACAAAATCGTGAAATGTAGACGATTTAACGATCTGGTCAAATTGAATTGGCCACTTCATGAAATGCGACCACTTCATGAAATGCTCGACCATTTCATGAAATGATCAATTTAACAATATGGCCACGACATATACATGGCGTTTGTGACAGCCAGGAAAATATTGATATGCTGACATCAGACCATGATTCTGAGGCGAAAACTACTTGAAATTTTCGCAGGAATATTCGAAAATTTTCCAACTATTTTCACTTTTTCAGGAAAAAAATTTGTGGGTTCGTTTAAGTAGGCCTTAGATAATGACTTAAAAACGTATAGCCTGACTGACTGTTGCTTATTTAAAAATATTATCCACCATATAACTACTCAAGAAACATTAAAAAACGTAAAATCTTTAACATTGTTGTCATAAATTTTATAATCTATCTTCTATATCTATCTATCTTCTTCTATACATATAATATAATTGTAACGGATTGATGTTTGTGCACGCTAATCTCAGAAACGGCTGGACCGATTTCGATGCAGTTTTCTGGAATATATTTTGACAGGTCCCACTTAACATATAGGCTACTTTTTATCCCGGGAAAATGTTTGTATCCCGGATAATTTCGACGTTTTGTTTTTTCTGCAGTCCACTAGTAATATAATAATCGCTGTTCAACTTGTATTATTTAGGTCTAGCTAGGTGCTATATAAAGTAGGCCCTATATTAATTTAAAATAATTTTTGAAATGTCGATGCGTATTGGTTGCATAGTGCAAAAAAATTAAAACTTACAGCTGTACCTATAGTCAGAAACTTCAAAGCGTTAGTATAGCCTCTTACGTTGACTCTACAAAGTTAGTTTTAACAAAATAGTTCCTTTGAATGATGGTGCTAGTCAGGCAGTGCTATACAGGGTAATTTTTGGTCGCCAACGTTCCCGAAAACTACAGAATCTCCTCATCATCACGATCATTTTTCTCCATGGAAGCATACCTGGGAAGTGTCTGGTTTCCAAAATATTAGGGTCCAAATTTGAATATATATAGACTGCGTTTTTCTGCATAAATGCACATTGACGCGTGTAGCAAGATTTTTTCACGAGAAATAATTAATATCTGTCTATGAAAAAACTAGCATAAACACTGGACACTATAAATTTCGCCCGATCAAGTAATAAAAAAAAACTCAAAAAAATTTACATCGTTTCCCAGCATTTTTTGGCATACCTACACTTACTTTATTTGATGTATAGAGTACGTGCCCTTCGTAAAGGGTGGCAACGAAAAAACATCCTGTATGTACTTATGTTTATAATTATGGGTGTTGCTGCATACAAAAAGTGTTAGTTCCGAAATCAGACATTGGTGTTATTCCACGAAATGGACTCTACATACCTACACTGGCTAGACATCATGTCCTTCTAGCCCTGCTTCTAGCTAGTTAATACAATCGGTGGTGAGAGGTATCCGATTATTATGTCGGTAAAAAAACATACACATCGATTATTTATTAAGTTCAAGAACTTAGTTAGGAATATCGATGGATCGGACTGAATTGGGATTAATGGCGACAAATTGAATAATCGGAAAAGAACCTGCGTACTATAACTATGTAGGTATTAGTATCTTTCTCTTACTGTTCCTCCACTGACACCCTTACAATAGCTATTAAAGAAAGGATGATTTTTTTATATTGGTAAAACTTTCTACCAGTTTTTGAGGATGTTCTATGAAACCGCTTTTCAGGAAACCCATTAATCTTACCAAAATCATCATTCATCTTATTATTCTCCGTATTCTTCTCTTTGCTGTCTTTATTATCGGTAGGTAATTCTAATTGAAAAATAAAACATTTTAAATGCGCACTGAAATCGATAAACTATGTTAAAAGTATGATGAGTTCCGCCTGTAAAACGTTTGAGGTCACTGACTGAAGCGGGCCAGTGTAACCAACTGCATATACATACATACATTATGGGTATATTATGTACGTAGGTGCGCTGATCAAAAGTCGAATACAGACTGTGCTAACTAAAAAAACATACCTACTGCAGCTATGGTACAGTCCTGTGCCCGAGATAATATTTAGTTTGTTCGGTCACTCCGTTTATACCTACTCGTAGATAATATGGTTGGTTTTTGACCGTACACTTAAACTTAAAATAAAAATGTATGTTCTTCCCCATCCTTAATGTAAATGGCAGAGCCAGAAAAGGATAGGTAGAACAAATTTTAAATTTAGGTTTAAGTGTGGCGGTCACAGAGTCGACCGCAATAATAAGAGGAACATCTTTTAAGTTCATAATATAAGATCTGCCGTCAGCTTTCTGGAATAGGACTCAATATTTATAATCTATCTAACAATAACAGTAAGTACTAACCTTTTACCACTATTGTTGTGCTTAAGATGTTCCACTCCAATAATTGGCGCCGTTCATTTATTACGTAAGACGATTTAGGGGGGAGGGGGTCGACTATTTCGTCGGCTTATTTTTATAATATTTAGCACTGTATTTAGCATAATAGGGGGAGGGGGTTAAAAGCAAGCGAAGATAGTCTTACGTAATAAATGAATATTTGTTCTCTTTCGCTACTAAGACGTTGCCATAGGCCGACACTTTTCGATGAACCTTTTAATTCCGCAACTGTACATTAATATTGAAAATTGAAGTTAATGAACAGCACAAGGACTTTTGTTGAAGTTTCATGGTAGTTTACTTGGCTACAAGTTTTTGTGATTTTAAATTAATAGATGAACACATGAAAATGAAACATGAATGAGTTTTCTGTATCAAATCTAAGTATACCTAAAAGAAAGCAAGATACATAGCATAAATAAGGTTTCGTGTAGTGATTAGTACATGTTGTCAATAAAATCAACTCTTTTTAATGAAACAAGAAGAAAGGTAAAAATAATCAGACAACCAGAAGCAAAAAACTATCTAATGTTCATTTTGTTTAACTAGGGGCTAATTTTTCTTTCTAAAACTTGATCATAATAGAGACAGCATCAACATTATTCCTCTGATAGGCTGACGTTTGCAAAAATCGGCCCTAAGCTTTACATGAATTTGCCATGTTTAAATGTTCTCGTTAAATTTAGCGGTGAGCTGAAAAATGATAATTACTGGTTTAATAAAGTAAAGTAGGTAAGTATTTTATCGATCTAATTAGGTGCCGATTTATTATCAATATACGAATAAATTATTAAATCGTAATTAACAACCTATAATGGCGAGCTCTATAATAGTTTTAGGCAACTTCCGCTGTGTCTTAGTAGGTAGGTACCTGAAGATAACACAGTCGGTACGTAGACACCATTATCTTCAGCCGTCACGTCGATGGTATCATTCCGAATACTCGATTTTTATCTAGTACAATGGAATATCTCTCTATTTGGACATTACTTAAACGCAGATAACGCACGAACGATAATGTATTTTACGCGTGTTACGTTAAGGTGGGTTCCCACGGTGCGTGATTTCGCGGACGGATGCGGACGTGCCGACGGCTACGGACGGACGCGCACCACGGACGCGTCTGTTTTACCACGGACGCTACGTTACTCACAATCCGTGGTGCGGGCTAGTGCGCGTCCGTCCGTAATATCGTGCACCGTGGGAACCCACCTTAAGGTGTACCTATGGGTGTATTTACCTAGATAATAAATTATCAAACGTACATAGACCAAATATTAAACAATATCTGGGGGCCATGGTAGTAGTTATATCAAGCAAAAAAGCGGCACGACCAAGGCCAGTAATTTAATCAGTACGAGTAGTCAAATTTACAACTGTTAAACTGTAACTGCAGGCCCTAAAAGGGGATTTCCCGAAATTCTCATAGGAACGGAAAAAATGGGAATTCTAGAAATTATTTCAATAGAGTCGGCGGGTGTAATATATGTACAGGGTGATTTTTGGTCGTCAACGTTCCCGAAAACTACGGAATCTCCTCATCATCACGATCATTTTTCTCCATGGAAGCATACCTGGGAAGTGTCTGGTTTCCAAAATATTAGGGTCCAAAGTTGAGTAAATAGACTGCGTTTTTCTGCATAAATGCACATAGACGCGCGTAGCAGGATTTTTTCACAAAAAATAATTAATATCTGTCTATAAAAAAAACTAACATAAACACTAGACACTATAAATTTCGTACGATCAAGGAATTAAAAAAAAAAATCAAAAAAAATTTTGTTTTTTCCCAGCATTTTTTTTGGCATAAACTTACTTTATTTCATGTATAGAATACGTACCCTTCGTTAAAGGTGGCCACAAAAAAACATCCTGTATATCTAGGTGTATAACAGAGTAATTTACCGTACTTTTTTCATAATATTCAAACTCTCGATTTGGAGATTGGCACGCCTTTGTGCATTGTCTATGTAATTGTCGTGGCCATATCGTAGAATTGATCATTTCATGAAATGGTCGAGCATTTCATGAAATGGTCGCATTTCATGAAAAGTTCAACTGTCTATTGGCCACATCATGATATGGTTTGGGCAGATCGATGATTAAAAATCGTTTCTCGATATGGGCAACTAAAACGCCCGATCATTTCATGAAGTGGTCAAGATTATTGATCATATCGTAAAATAGTTACATGAATCACCGGTAGAGGCGCTGCGCGCGTTTTATTTATGTGTGAAGATGGCGGATTTTTCTTTTTAGGTTATAAAACAAATTTAAGAGAGTAGGGTGACTATGCAGAAGAAGTTCACGGATAGTGTGTTATATTGTATAATGTATATTAGACTTAATGGTGGTTTATAATAATATTGTTAAACAAAAACCTTAGATTACGATAGGTTAGGTTAGGTTAGACTATGACAAATGACGCACGAGCCGAGCGAGCGGAGCGAGCGTGCCCAGGCAGCGTCCGGCGATGTGCCAGATGCGAATCGCTTTTGTAAAGTCTTTTATGTTTTTAAATATATATTGTGAAAATATCACATAAATAATAGCAAAAAAAAATCATACCATCATACCTTATGGTATACTTATATATGGTGTACGGTATATATTATTTATATAAGCTCTTACCACATTCGGATTTTATGGACACCCTGTTAATACGATTTGGCCAAACGTGGATGACCAAAATCGTGAAATGTAGACGATTAACGATCTGGTCAAATTGAATTGGCCACTTCATGAAATGCGACCACTTCATGAAATGCTCGACCATTTCATGAAATGATCAATTTAACAATATGGCCACGACATAATTACTATTCAATTACATTTACTAAACTAGTGGACGCCCGCGACTCCGCCCGCGTGGCCTGCAACAAAAATAAAATATCGAAAATATCTGGGATAAAAACATTTTCCGGGAGCCTATATGTTAAGTGGGACCTGTTACAATATATTCCTGAAAACTGCATCGAAATTGGTTCAGCCGTTTCTGAGATTAGCGTGCACAAACATCGACCTGTTACAATTTTTTATACTCTTATTTTATAGAATAGATAGAAGAAGAATAGAAGACTTGAACATACATGACGATACCTACTCGTACATCTGTCATGATGACATTCATGACCGAGAAGCCCTCTCAAACAATGTCTGAGTAAATAGAAATATTACCTATATTTCTATTGTCTGAGTAGTTTGGTGGTCGCCCTGTATTTTCCATTAACGCCAATCTCGTTATCAGTGTGATAGTAGAGTACTTGTTATTTTGTTGACAGGCCTGGATGATTTTTTAAGGTAGTTCAACCTGTTATGTTCCTATATACATAACTAGATACTTGGTAACAAACACATTGTTATTTGTACTGATTGCCCCACTTAATTACACATTTAACTATTAGCAGCTCATCCTAGTCTAAGGGTAAATTTTTCCAATAAAGGGTAATATTGTTTAACACCTTTTCACGCTAGAGACAGGAACAAATTTTGTGCTTCAGAAAGGCTATCTGATCATCGGAAAAATCGGTCCAAAGAGTTTTAAAATCATGGATTAAGTGGTGATAGTCAGTCTAATTGGTACACATTTACAGTGGGGTAAACACGAACATTTTTACGCGGCGTAACGCTAGCGACTCGCTAGCAAAATCTATGGGAATTGACAGTTCGACGCTAGCGTTACGGACTATCGAGAGGTTCGTGCTAACTCCTCAGGTATTTTGACACAGACAGAAGAAAGGAAGAGGATTCAAAATTTATTATTATTTAATTGACCTAAATAAATAAATTAAGTACATACTCGTACATTATCTTCCAGACTAAATAATTAAATATTGGTTGGCATAGACAAATTATTGGACAGCATCCCCGAAGCGAAGCCTCTAGGTGACGCGACGTAGTCTAGACTGCCGGCGCCTGCCATATGTCGTAATATAACCGACTTTTCATACTTGTACCACTTGTCTGAACACCCGCAACATACCACATATACCACCCATTTAAAAACTGAACTGTTGGAATATCTTTATCCAATCATCCCAATGGTAGACTGTACACAATTCTTTGTAATGCGACAAAAAAAAATCACAGTAGGTACCTACAAGGCTTTATACCTATATATTTGGTTCGTAAATTCATATTGTGTTAGGTTAGGTTACGGTACACCTACGATTAGGTTAAAAAAAACTTGAAGTTAAGACATTTTAATACTTGTATTAAAGACATGTACGTACGTACGTAATATATCTACAATTATTCTAAATTTCTAATAATATTAAAAACAAAATAATGCGAAAAAAGTGCAAATGTAACTCCATAATAGTCCATAATTACTGATCACTTCGACTCTACCTTTTAATGATAAAATTGCTTGACAAAAACCTTTATTAGTCCCACTTGCAGTAAATATCACACATCTCGTCTTGTACTTTTGACTTTCGTGTGTACTGATTCATTATATTTAATTTAGATCTAGATTTACGAATTTGCTGCAAGTGGCCGCCTTAGTGGAAGGACCTCTATTTTTTATCCAGGAAATGTAACTTTTCTTTACGCGGACGGATCCGTAGGAAATTACAGACCTGGTGCTCAGTGGTTAGAGCACTGACACGCGGAATGCAGAGGTCGTGGGTTCGATTCCCAGCCGGGTGAGGAATTTTTTCCATTTTCTTTATTAATAATTTTATGATTATTTATTTATTTAAACTACTTAGGTATATGTTTTAATTTAATGTTTCTAGAAACATACATTATATAGACACTATGACTGTGTTCCCGGAATGGGGTTCCCGGAATTACCTATCAGTAGTATTTTTATATTTGTCTATATCTACAGCAAATTTCAATAACGATCTCGAGAGATTTTTTGCATATTTCAAATTAAATGTTACATTGTTTTGTGTTTTCATATAAAATTTTTCATTAGTAATTTTAAAAATCCGAGATTCTTCGTGATCTCTAGTATTGAAATTGGCCGTTAGTAATTTAATTTACAGTAGCACGAAACTGCCGAGACAAATCGTAAAACTACAGTAAACTATATTTTAAATTCAATTGCCACAAATGGTGTCAGATCTAAGCAATAAATTACCTCCCACAATGTTTCGCACTCTAACGAGCGCTATCTAGTATTTCCTATACTTTGACGGTAGAAATTACATGACATTTTTCTCAGGCAGCCAAGCGTGTCGAGACGGCGGCGAGGTCGACAACGCACAGAAAGATATTTAGGGCTACCATCCGTCCATCTAGTAATACTTAACTGTGAAATTATATTATAGATTACTGATAGTTTATTAACCATCCACTAAACTATTATTGAAACCAAAAGTAAGTAATTCATGACCGGTGACAAGGCTAAAAAGTTATTCCACAACGTGTATTGTGTACCTCTAGTCTCTTTATTACAGTCATTTACAATAGGTATCTAAAGAAGAGTCGAAGTCGCGTTGCGAAATCGCCACACTATCATAGAAAATTGCTACTGTTTGATCGAAGTAATAATTGCAATCGACCAATTGATAACTGGTAGCCCATTTTGACGTAAGTTAAGGTAACCCGGTTATTAGGCACTCTATGCCACAAAATTTGGCTAAACAAGCCTACTTCGTTGACAGCCCTGCAGCTATTTACTGCACAATCTAGATCTAGGCACACTCTACTGATACAACGTTGATTCGCACGAATCGCTTTGCATCCACTATTCAAAAGCGTGTGGAATTCCTTATTTGGCGTCTACGTATTTCCTGAACAGTAAATCTGGAGCAAATTTATAGGAGTCGTGGTAACAGGGAAAATATACCAGATAACCTTTATATTAACTCGGCATCTTTACACTGACGTACCGGATTTTCTAGATAAAATATTAATTCGTTAATAACAATGCACAGTTTATTTTGTTACCCTTCATTCATCCTTCCCCTAACTACAGAGTTATAGGTACTGTCTTATTATTAATAGCTGTTACCTACCACTTTTTATAATACCTATGTAGGTCAACTACTTTTGAAGAAAACATCTTATTTTATAGTACCCATTAAAACAGCAGGTTGGTAAGTTCTTACATTTTTATGTTAAGGTAAATACACTCAACCGTTTAGCTGCAGACTTGCATTTTTATAGGTATAGCTAAGCATGTCAAAGACATTTTATTATAATGTCTGTCTGGTCTAGACGGATAGTGGTACTTTTAAGTATTATTTAGTTAGCATTTTGGAATATTGTGCATGTCGTTGTCCAATATAATGTTGAGTAACTGCACAGACCGCTTGCAACTGTATGGATATAACATTGAATAACAACAATGGAAAGGCTAAACTGCGTACCGTACCTAATAACGTATGTGTAAAAGAACCAATATAGATATCACACGGCAGTGTTTCTGTATTGGGTATCCAGAGCTGCAGGATAAAAGCAAATCCCACAGCCACGCATATCGGGCACAGGTGCAAATGATAAGTGACAAGGAGATGCAGATGTATTACTGTAAAACCCCGCATCAGCACAGTACAATAATGATACCAATATGATATTAAATTATGTAATTTAGCTATTTAATGTCGTCTCTAGACGACGTCACTATATGTAGTACCTAGATTAGACGTTAATTAGAGGTTAAATAAATAACGCTCTCTAACATAACGCTACATTTTGATTACACACATAGAAACGTTTATCTGACGTTTTTCACCATCACCACTGTAATACATCCACTATAGGTATATGGCACCGCTGGACTTGGAAACCAAAGCTTGAGCATAATCATTTCATATAAATATCTACCTAGTTTAAAAATCGCATCCTTTGAAGTTTTCATATCCGTGTATGTAATGCTCATAACCGGCAAGCAAATAAACCTACCCTCGCTGCACCGAGTCTGTATTCAACCCATCGATTAGTAGCTCATGCTCATTGGTTTTACATTTCCACTCGGTAGCTGGATGCTCATTAGGTACACTGCTCAGTGGCCAATGGTGTAAATAATAGCCACGTTTGTGCTAACACTGATATTCACAGACGCATTTCCAGGACTCGAGGAGGTAGGTTTTTAGTTCCTAACATAGACAAATGTTTTTCTTATTGTAGTAAGGGTTGGTGTTTTAGTGAACGGCTACGTATACCAGGGCAAGGCTCAAAGTGCTATAAGAATAAATCTTCCTTATTCTTATGGAAATGGCAAATTTTTTACTATCCCGAATTAAACCACATTTACTTAATTTTAGTTAATTTTAGGTATGTCAGTGCTATTCTTTATGTCATTGTACTCGTAATTGGGTATGTGTAACTTGTCAAAATGTCTGTGATCTTCCTCTAGAGTAAATAGTGTTCAATCAATGCGGTAAACAAAGTTTAACCTACAAACAAAGGGAAAACCTACAAACCATCGCCAATTTACTTCCCAGTGAACCTATAGTAAAAAATTACAGTCATAATTACAATAGTGGTCGAAACTATTAAAAAAGCATATCGTGGCCGACAGCATCCACATTGTTGCTACAGAACCGTATTGGGCGCACTTGTTTACGTCGAGGCCGCGTGACGTAGCGTCTAGACGCACCGCGCCCCCCGCGCGCTGCACCCCCCCTCCTCGCCCCGCCGTGCAACGGTAATGCATTGATAAACTATACACTACATAAAATCCTAACTATTTTTTTAAATCACGACGCGGATGTACCTACACAGAATTACACCGCAATATTTGTAAAAAATTAAATTAGAATGCATTTACGTAATAGTAAGGTCATGTTATGTACCTATTTGAAATTTGAAAATTACCTATGTAAAAATCTCAAAGATAACAAACACAAACAATGTGACACGAGATTTTATATTATTTAGATACATACGAGTATTATAGGTATATGTATGTATAGAGGTCGCCCGCAACTTCGTCCGCGTAGACTGCATAAAAACAAAATGGCTCATGTCCTTTCTCGGGCTCTAGACTATATGTATACCAAATTTCATTCAAATCGGACCATTCATTTTGGCGTGAAAGCTAAACAGACAGAGTTACTTTCGCATTTACCTATAATACTTGTACGGACTGTAAACAAATCGCTGACTTTAAAAAACCGGCCAAGTGCGAGTCGGACTCGCGCACCGAGGGTTCCGTACACAACCTGCAAGGTTTACAAAGTTCGTTCATTACGACAATCGAGTCTACGCGTTCATGAGGAAAAAAAGTAATAAGTTATATTTATTAAAAAATATTATTTTGTAATGTAACTAAAAATTTAGGTTTTCGGAATTTTTCCTTTATGTGTGCTAAAAACGTTGCTTCATGCCAAATTTCAAGATTCTAGGTCGACTGGAAGTACCCTTTAGGTTTGATTCCTTGCGAGTACTTGCGAGTTTCAAAATATGCAGCTTAAATTGCTGTTTCTTTGATTGCGTTGACATAGAAGTTTGATTTTGCTACAGCTTAAAGGATTATAGACCTGAGTATTTGGTATGAATTTCAATTTAATACTCTACGCGTTTATGAGGAAATGGGTAGTAAGTTTAAAATATTAAAAAAAATATATATTATGTGATGTAACTAAAATTTATGGTTTTCGTAATTTTCCTTTATCTATGCTATAAGGACGTTGCTTCGTACCAAATTTCAAGATTCTGAGTTCACGGAAGCATCCTGTAGGTTTTGATTCCCTTGCAAGTGTCGAAAATTTGCGGCATAAACGGCTGTATCTTTTGATTGCGTTGGCTAGAAGTTTGATTTTTTCACAGCTTCAAGGGACAGTAGACCTGAGTAATTGATATAAATTTCAGCTTCATACCTCCACGCGTTCCTGAGAAAAAGGGTCTTGACAGACGGACGGACGGACAGACGGACAACAAAGTGATCCTATAAGGGTTCCGTTTTTTCCTTTTGAGGTACGGAAACCCTAAAAATAGATAAACCTTGCACTTAGGTATATATTTATTTTTGTACTTATCTACAAAAACTGTTGTTTTTCTGCAGACATTTACATTTACCAATCTTAGGTAAGGTAAGTTAAATTAGGATTTAATTAGATTATTAATGCTTATTTCTAACCATTCAAATGCAGAACAAAATAAGTAGGTACTTATATTTTTTCTAGACTTTAGTACCTTTTTGTCTACTTGCAACAGAATACAAAAATCATAAAATCAAATGTGATTGATTATGTTATTTTGCTAATAATATATCTTAAATCTATTTATACATATAATAAAAATGTAACGGATCGCTGTCTGTACATGGAAGATATATGAGAAAAAATATTATAGGAGACCTTTATTAACGCAATAGTACCCAAAATAATGATTTTTGTATTTTTTGTCTGTTTGTCGCTTTGTCTGTTTTTCTGTGCGTTTGTGCACGCTAATCTCAGAAACGGCTGAACCGATTTCGATGCAGTTTTCAGGAATATATTGTGACAGGTCCCACTTAACATATAAGCTACCGCTTTTTATCCCGGGAAAATGTTTTTATCCCGGATAATGTCGACATTTTGTTTTTCTGTAGTCCATGCGGACAAAGTCGCGGGCGTCCACTAGTAACATAATATGTATCTTCACAGTTCACTTATAGACATTTACAAGTGTACAAATGTGTGGAAACTTAACAACAACAAAGTCCACATTCCGTACAGTGCAATTTCTGTAGAAAATTATGCGCTACCTATTTGCAATATCATTATTTTGCTGATCTAACTGATGCAAGTATAATTAAATATAGACATTGTACCTAGACAAACAATACACACAAACATGCGCCCACGCATACATCCGTAAAGACTCTATCAATATTGTAGATAACGTCATTCTCATTTTGTAATTAATATCGCAATATAAACACAGTACTTTGATACTAAATACGATAATATTATGTATCTTCTGCGGAAATTTATATTTAATAAATAAAAGTAAATAATAAAAAATACCTAGACATATCACATCAGTAAGGTAATCGATACTTTTATCTAAACTATCAAGCGACAAACTCAATAGGTACACATTCGAATAAATTAAATCACTAGTTTCTTATAAAGTTTAAAAAATGGTCTTTGCAGCGTCTCTTTAGCATTTTGATTAAAACTTTGTATCAACATTTTTTGTTGTCCGATTAATAAACGAGTGCGAAAACAAATGACCTAAACAGTAAGTTATCGTCACTGTCTGGCGCATAATTGTCTAGTGTCTGGCAATTAAACTCGATCCATCCAGTCTAACTTTATAGCTACGGCTATAGTAGGTACCTCGTTTTTACACCTTGTATAATACAGGGTGCGGGTGACAGCCAGGCAAATACTGAAATGCTGAACAAGTACTAGTGTGTTGAGTTATACGACAGTGTTGTTACTCGCAGGAAATGTATTTTTAATTTGATTATCAGTAATCTTTGCTCTCCGCGCCAATTGTATCGGGCAATCTGTGACTAATTAAATAGCTTATTGGTTATTGTACGACACATTGCTGTTTTTTGGATCACTTGTGTGACTCTCCATTAGGGTTGATCAGTTATTTGAACTTTTTTGAAGGCAACTTTCTTTTTGAAAATCACATTTTGGTTAAAATTTTATTTTTAAGTCATTATCTAAGGCCTAATTAAACGACCGAAAGTATTTTTCCTGAAAATATGAAAAAAATGTCGGAAAATTTTGGAATTTTCCTGCAAATTTTTTCAGTGTTTTCCGCCTCAGAATCATGGTATGATGTCATGGTATCAATATTTGCCTGGCTGTCACAAACACCCTGTATATTCTGTAGCCAGTGGTGTCTATCAATCAAATCTAGACAAATTCCGAGAGTGTGACCTAAGTTTCATGTTATGGTAATTATTTTTGTCACCACGATCTTTTCACACTTCACCGAGTTTCACCTAAAATCTGTCGCATGGATGTCTCTCAGTAAATAATTTATATTGTGTATAATTTATGTACTGCCCGTTTTTTGCGAATTTGGGTGCGGTGCGCAAAGAACCTCACAAATACAGCAGTTTTCATTTATACCTATTAATCATAAAAAGAGAAGCTTAAAAGTTTGCACAAGCAGCGTCTATTTTTTAGCCAACAAAAACGTGACGTTATTCACTCACATTCATTACAAAATTAGATGATCTTTTTTAGAACGTTAGGTAATAAAATAGAACCGAAACATACCAACCTTTTACGGATTGGCCATAGACAAACATTGTTAGTCCGAGCGTTAACCACCGAAAATATTATTTGAAAATATTCTTTAGCCTATTGCAGTCCACTGCTGGACGTAGGCCTCCCCCAGGGCACGCCACAAGGCTACTGCCACAGGGGGGTTTTGCCCATAGTCACCACGCTGGACAGGCGGGTTGGTGACCGCAGGTGTGATTTGCGGACTATGTTGTCAGTACGAGAGGCGCTGCTGCCCAACTCCCGGAAACCCTTAATCGCCTCGTACGATACCCACGGGCAGGCAGGGGTGGTACAAATACTACTCTGCCGGCACCACGCGGCTAATTATTTTAAGTAAGTGGTAATAAAATATTGAACTACACATTGCCCATCGTGACAAGATACACGTATTGTCTATCTTTGCGATGTTTCATAATATAGCGATTTTTGCATAACAGGTAATCAAAACGACTACTTCTCTATCTAAATCTATTTTTCACAAAGTAGTTTTGACGGTGTCGCCTCTTAGACTATCAGGTAGAGCCAGAGACGTCTAACAAAATAGCCGTCATTAGTAATTGCCCTCAATGTCTGTCGTGTCTGCGTTAAAATGTTAGGAAAACAATAGTCTTTGTAAACAATTCATTAGAATACACCAATTACCATGTGTTAAGTACACAGAGAGTTGTACCTAGGAAGGCACTTATTTCACATTGACATATCCCGTTGAGTATCTATGGTAAATTTTCATAAAATTCATTCCTAAACATGATTTTTCCTTTAAGGAGGAATTCCGTTTGATATAATTATAATGTCACCAATTACATCACATCCGACACCCGTGACAGTTTAATGACTGGGTATATGTAGTAATGGTAGAGTTCGAAAACGTACTCTATTAGCCCCCTCACCGTGGTCACCTGCGTTAAATTTGTCATGGTCTAGAGCACTAACGCGAAAATTGTGAAACTAAACTGTTTCCTTATCTGCGTCTATTGTGCTTTCACTCAGTCAATCAATATGTCTAGCGACTTTTAAATTTACATATGTTTGCGCAGTCGTAAACACGTTTCGTGATTTCTATTTCTACAATAAAATTAATTCTCACTTGTTAAAATTAGTGAGCAACGAGCCGTACAGTAGAATTGCAGATAAAACTATATGACCATTACGAACAACATAAAAAATGTCTGTACCTATTTTGTTAAATGATCGCCCAGACAATTTTGCCGCCAGCCTCTATTGTTAGGATAAACAAGGTGACAAATAATCAAATAAGTATATGCCTTGAGAGATAATGTCCGTGCAAACAACACATTGTCCTACTACGCGGTCGCTTGTTATGTCGGGCTAGTCTATACTTAGCCCGATTAATCACCTGGCTGACATAAACTAGTTTTCGGTGTCTGGCTATATCTACGTGCAACATTGTTAATATTTTTTTTTATCAACTAACCGCTTGGCTATAAAACTGCTATTGAAATTCCAAACTCGAGAAAACTAACCTTAATTAGTGAGACAAAGTAAACAAGAAAACTTTAGACAAAACAATTGTTTGATATTTATGTTTAGTGGCCAAAAGCTGGCTGTTAGGTAATTAATTAATTAAATATAATTTGAGAAAATTAATATCTTGATAAATTATTTACGTTTTAACTGAACACTTAATCTTATTTTCGTTACCTTTGATAAAGTTTTACTTCTACCATATTGTAATAAATTAAAGTAATTACTATGCCCTGCAGAAACTATGGCCAATTATGATAATTATTCGAGTTACTAATCTAGATATACTTACATAAAGTATAACTAAGTGAGCACGTTTGTCTCATTAAAAAATTACAAAACAACAAAAGATATCATTTTTTAAGATAATTTTTTGCGAACGTCGTTCCATATTTTATAATTTTTTTAAATAAAGTTTGATAAAAGTTGGTACAAAATTGTAGTATATGTAAGTATTTTTTTATAGCTCTAATAAGTTTAATGGACATTTCATGATAAGTTAAATAAATTAGCAGTAAGCTTAAAAGATGAAAAAATATCTTTTATTGAGATAATTCACAAAATTGCAAGAGTTGACATGATGTCAGTTATTCATGATTCAGGTGGAATCTTGTGATACGACACATCCGGTAAATTATCTAGCTAGACAGTCAAATTTTGCAGACATCAAATACGACATGTTTCACGTAATTTAACTACATTCTCCGTTATAATGATCATAAAAACTTTATCTGACTATTTCAAACATAGATGCCGGGAAACTAATAAATAACGAATGATGTCAGTAAACTGTAATCAGCTACACCTAGCTAGACTAAACATTTACATAATTACCTACCTTTCCGTATCAACATAGGCGAGACAAGATAACCTAATCAAACGCTATCAACATAGTGTCTGTCACCTGGCTTTGCATGACTAGGGCGTGTGATTACCAAGTGATTACAATGTACATTGATGATGACGTATGCATCTGTAAGGCCGTCGTACGACCGCACCTTTTGTAATTGTGTTTCATTCGGTCCTGAAAAGGCGTAGATATGAGTCTAGGGCCCAACCTATAAACAGAGTTTACAGTGTTGGTAAATTTCAATATGTACAGATTTTTTAATTTATGATTTCGTCCGCGTAAACTTACCAAGGCTATTTTCGGAATTCCTATCATAGCGCTCCTCTAAACTTCTCAAGGAAAATTTACATCTTATTCCAGATGGAATAATCAGCTTTTGGTTGTTCGTTGGGTGTCAGTCACTCAGTCAGTCGGTACTTTATTACACATATTGATATTGCCCTAGGCCCTAGGTATCATATCGCAAACTATTTTCACTTTCATTCCTTTTTACCTGCATAATATGTAAGTATGGACGTAAATAGTGGACGCCCGCGACTTCGTCCGCGTGGACTGCAGAAAAAACAAAATATCGAAATCCGGGATAAAAACATTTTGCCGGGATAAAAAGTAGCCTATTTGTTTAATGGGACCTATCACAATATATTCCTGAAAACTGCATTGAAATCAGTCCAGCCGTTTCTGAGATTAGCGTGCACAAACATCACTCATCGATCCGTTACAATTTTATTATACAGGTGATTTTTGGTCGTCAACGTTCCCGGAAACTACGGAATCTCCTCATCATCACGATCATTTTTCTCCATGGAAGCATACCATGGAAGCATACCTCGGAAGTGTCTGGTTTCCAAAATATTAGGGTTGAGTAAATGGACTGCATTTTTCTGCATGAATGCACATTGACACGTGTAGCAAGATTTTTTCACGAGAAATAAGTTGCCACCCTTAACGAAGGGTACGTACCCTATACATCAAATAAAGTAAGTTTATTTAAAAAAAAAAAATGCTGGGAAACGATGTAAATTTCTTTGAATTTTTTTTTATTACTTGATCTGGTGAAATTTATAGTGTCCAGTGTTTATGCTAGTTTTTTCATATACAGATATTAATTATTTCTCATGAAAAAATCTTGCTACACGCGTCAATATGCATTTACGAGTATGTATACAGAAAAACGTAGTCTATTTACTCAACTTTGGACCCTAATACGAGTATGTTGGGAACCAGACACTTCCCAGGTATGCTTCCATGGAGAAAAATGATCGTGATATGAGGAGATTCCGCAGTTTTCGGGAACGTTGACGACCAACAATCATCCTGTATATGAAGGAAACCTTGCTACATTTTTTCTTTGAATTATTTATTCCAGTTATAGCTTACGTTATTATATGAAATTGGTGTTAAAATGTATGTTACAGTCTGGAATCAAGCATCTCTGTGTCCACCAGCATAGTCGATAGAGTTTGGCAACTGGCTGCGGCTTACCGCACTCAACACAATAGACAATCAACTAGTAAATTATACCTAGACATAGACACATACAGTTTAGGTTCATTATGAGTTCAAGGCTGCACGGTGACCGCCGGTACTGAGCTGTCTTGTTCCTATGAATGTTAAGTCGGTCTTATCAGATTTACTGCAAATGTCGTGGAACGATTTGCTGATTGCGCTATTCAAATATTTTATGGAATGCAAATTCACTAACGGTGGTATTCATAAGCAGGTAGAGTCGCGAAAATAGGTGATAGCTAGATTACTTATACAAAACTTTTATTAGATTATACATATAAAATAAAATAAATTTGAAACTGTTAACCAGTTAACAATTGTTGTTAAGAGTGGCTAGTAAGTCTTTGTTTACATAAAAAATACTAAGCGTATGCTCTACTATGCCAACAGTAGGATAATCGTTTTAATATGTAAATCCGATGTACTAAACTATAAACTGCTACCGGGGAGGTCTGCTAGAAAGGATCTGAGCTCGCATCGGTTTCGCATAATGCACACGCGTGCCGATTACGGACGACCACATTTCAGTAGTGACTAGTGCCGCCCGTGACCCCGCAGGAGAGATCGCAGACAGCCACCGAAATTTGGGTTAGGTTTTTTGCGAGTCGCAGTGCGCGGGCGCCGACGATCGCGAGGTCGATGAGCCTGCCTTCCCCCCGCCTCTCTGAGCCCCGGACCAGTTCCTCAGTCACAAGGTGCAGCGCCCGCAGACCAACCCTACATACCTACCCACCTGCCAGACGCTAAGTATACACCACATGTAACCGACTCGGCTTGTTACACCTACATTAACTTTGGAGATGAACAGGAAATCAGTCAACAGGACACTTTTGTGAAGCGGTTAGTTACACCCACAGACTGCTCCATGAATGCAGATGGAGACTCGATAACGCGTGACATTTCAGATAATGGCTTTAACAAACCTAACTACATCCAAAGCTGTGTTGAAAATTGAAGCAGATATTTGCCATACCTACTCGATTTAATAGCATTGTTCATTATGTGATATATTGGAAATCATTGCACATCCATCAGACTAGTTAATAGCTGACGTAAGTGTAGGTTTCATGTAATATAAAAAAAAAAATATTCAGGACCATTTCAGGACAATTAGTAGGTACCAAAGCTGTCATAAACAGCTTTCAAAATATATGTATAGGTCCTACCATAACATCATATATAGGTATGTATACAGGCTCAGATATGATAATACTAATGTTTTTTTGTCATCAAGGTTTCTGAAAACTACGGAATCTCCTCATCATCACGACCATTTTTCTCCATGGAAGCATATCTGGGAGTCTGATTCCCAAGATATTAGGGTCCAATGTTGAGTAAATAGACTGCGTTTTTCTGCATAAATGCACATAGACGCGCGTAGCAAGATTATTTCACAAGAAATTATTTATATCTGTCTATGAAAAAACTAGCATAAACACTGAACAATATAAATTTCGCCATATCAAGAAATAAAAAAAAACTATTAAAAGAAAACACCCTGTAGGTATTGATGTTGTATACAGAGGCAGACACAGAGCTGTTTTTAATCAACTTTAAAAATATGAGGGTATCAATTTGTCCGTCATTTCTGAACAGATTTAATTTTTTTTAGTTGGACATAGTATGCTCCCAAGTTGGTTTATTCACCACAGAATCTGAGGATGGGATACTCGTATATGTATAGATGTACATATTAATAGATATATATACTTAATATATCTTTCTTAAAATAAATAGGTAACAAGTAAGTGCCTTCTAAGGAAGGTATAATCACAATTCGAACTCCAGTCTGCAGCTCCTAATTGGCAGGTTCGTTTTTGTGTTGCTCTTTCGCGTCATTACGTTTTTTGCGATTGCTTTTGAGATCAGTCTGGAGATATACTTGTATAAATGGGTGTCTAGACATGCCACTCGCACACTTGAGCCTGTCTAGGAACAATGCGGCTCTATGGCTGCTATATTATGTGCAGTGAATAATCTGCTATGGAACTTAATTTTGGCAACAATCGTCCGTCTCTAGAGCATTATGTGAATAATAATGAAACTGCTTTTTGGACTATCTGCAATACGAATCAGTTAAGCCCAAAAAAATAACTTCAAATATGATGAATGTGTCTTTTCTCAAGAGTCTTGTGGTACAGTCAGCGAAACTAAAGAGTAAATCAAAACATTATTTTATGACTCCGTCGACTTGAACTTTAGAAACGTTAATTTCCGTTTCCGTGAGAATTTCTTAAAATCCTATCATATCGATTGTCAAAGAACACTCTTTTCAAGATTCAGACCTCTAGACCCTGTCAAACAAATTTAAGATGAGCGGTTTATGATCCGCCATTTATATCTATTAGGTAAGTATATTAAGATTTTTAAAAATATTGATATAGGTACGGTTGGCTGATAAAACCCATAGCGCGAACTACGAATTTCAAGAACGACAATTTCTATCTTCGGCAGAATTACCCCTCGAATTTGGTATAAAATACCTCTAAATCCATTTCTATCAACCGCAACCTGCCAGCTACCTGTGCCATTGTATTGTGTATGTATGTTTATATATAAAAAAAAATATAAGAAACAGTCAATATGACTTCTTGGTATATAAGCTTTATTTTCTACTAGTGGATTCCCGCGTCTCAGTCCTGCGCATAAAAGCAGCAAATATAAACTAAAATATCCGGGACTATTTTACAATAAAAATTATGTATTTTAATAAAGAATAAAAGTAGCTTAGGTATGTCCTTTTTCATCTCTTGTCATGATTAAAATCGCTTCAGCACTATTATTGTTCTGAAACAATTCAAATAATAATTGTTTTGGGATATTCACTGTACGTTACGTTACACTGTACGTACTAGGAGTCTACAGCAAGCAGACTAAATTAATTCTAAAAAACAACCATGTCTACCTTTTATAACTAAGAAAGTTAAACTAAACTTGATGGTCTCGGTGAACTTCCATTTTCGACTCTCCTTTTTATAGGGTTCCTTATCCAAAGAACAAAATCTAAGACACCGATGTCCGTCTGTCTATCACACGTCACAAGGCTATCTCACGAACCGTGATAACTAGATAGTTGAAATTTAATATATTTTTGTTGTCGTTATAACAGCAAATACTAAAACCAATAAAATAAGGACCAATAAAAAGAAGTCTTCCTTATAACAAATGTGGTTTTTGCCGTTTTTATAGATAATAATATTTTATAGATAATAGAACCCTAAAAATAAATTAAAATATTCACATAGCTCACAACACGTTGACCTAATCCGACACTAAGATCCCTAAGGTCTTGTGTCGTATTCCTTAATGTTTGCACCTACCGGGATTCTAACCCAGGACCTATGGCATCGCAGGCAGGGCCAGGTTTATGCACGTATTTTTACGGCTTTTTTGTCAACTCGGGCTAATTAAAAATATGCACTGATTTAAAATTTGTATATATGAATATGTATAAATTCTAACGCTGTATGTGATATTAGTGCAACAAGATTGGGGGAGTGACGAATGCAGTAGGTACGCAGCTGTGGTGCGCAGGTAGTCTGACTAGTGTTGCGGTCGCGACCATATTAAAAATTCGTCTGCGGCGTGTCTAGACATGGTCCGCTTACACTATGACGTCACGAATCGAATAGACAGCACGTACTCGTTATTTGTCAGCATTTGTCCAACTATTTTTCCTCCTTTGTACTGTATGCAAGTTTTGCATGTAGTTTATTTATTAATAGCATATACGTCTAATGGGCTTTATAAAATAAGCTAACATTTTTGTATGTTTTGTTCTATTGTTTAAATTTTTAATGTAGGTATGTATTTTGTTAATGATATGGCTGGTCCGAAATAAAGATTTATTATTATTATATACGTTGGGATAGGCAATTAATATTATGTACGTATGTAAAATATGTTAAATTTTAACAAATTATTGTTTGTATAGAAGGTATACGCCGCCGTTTTTATCGAATATAGAGCGATTCAATAATGTAAAATACGGCATATTAAAGGAGTGTAGTGTAATAACCATGGAGAAGAAATAAAAGAGGAGTAGCGGCTAAGTATATTTTCATACAAAAATGTATGTGTGCCGCGGAGCGGGGATGAAGTATGGGACGAGGGGAGCGTTGAACACTGTAGCCCTGCCTATTTACATAGAAACCACCTTGTAGTGACTAGTCGAACTACTTGCTCATTATCAATATGATTCAATATTATTTTACTAGTGCAATTATTCATCGCTAGATAGTAATATTATACTACGTTTCAGTAAAAAAAGTACCCTGATAAAAGCGCTAGTGTCTTTGTAATTTTAATACGGTTACATTTCGGAGCACAAGCGTGTGGTTACAGCTACTGCGTTACACTGGCGCTGAAGCTCCGCCCCTATCATGACGTTATGGCCTCACGATTGCCACGACTCACTTCATAGTCCCACCTCCTCTTTTATACCTTCTTTACAGTGCAGACAAAGTTGAGACCAACTAACAAGTTAGAACTCATATTTTAAATTTATCATCTACCTGCCCTTATCTATCTCACTATTTATGGTATCGCCGCTCCGGTGCTGGCACGGCAGTGGCACAATTTTTCCTTTGGAAACCCATATATACAATATGCAAAGATTTGGTATAATTTTTAGAGCCGAATTGCCTTACCTTGGGTATCATACCTACATAAACAGGACGTAATAAAATTTAGGTCTGAACCGAATCCTGTTCAATATCGCACAATAATGAAATGTGAATATTTCAAACTTCAAATAACTTGGGATGAAAATGGTGAAACGCTCTGCTCCTGACAGTGCAGAGAAAAGCTGAAAATAGGTACTTCTTCTGTGGAAATGTAAGAGCGCAAACATTGCAGTGATGCATAGCATCCACGCTTATGGCAGTAGAATGTAGTTTTAATGAAATTTCGCTGTCTACCCGAGTTGAGGATAATTTAAAGTCTGTAGACGCGCCGAGTCGACGCTCGCTGTGGATGGACCTCGGAGAGATGAGGTGCTGGCTGCATTTAAACTAAACTTCATTTCATACACTACCTCTGTCTTACCTTTATTGCACTTTTTGTAGAGTTTTTTGTGTAAAGTAAAATAAATGAAATTGTATTAGGCGTTACAATTCGGAAGTTCAAACATTCACTATGGGTGCGCCCACCACCGGGCCCTACACCCTCCACTGACAAAATTTTAAATTTTAAGCGATTTATTTTAAATATGTTTTTCTCCACAGATTTACAACACTAGATTTTCTGTCTGCAGTTGAAGAGAATCATGAGCTCAATCAGTGGAATTGGAATGTAGACATATCTCAACCAGCCTAAAATTAATATACGACGAAAACAACACGCAGCCCTTCGGCCAGACAGTGTGACAAGTTTGATGTTTGTGTAGGAATACATCAACAAATTGACGCGGATTACTTTAAAATAGCCTGGCGGCGCGCGCTGACGCAAGGTCGAGTTACGCCATCCGTCCAACCAACATGACTAGGTAACAGACTACTATGGACTTTCCAAATACCTGAGGCCTATCTTATAGAGCAATTTAATATTTGCTCATGCAAAGCTGTTGGGAAACCCTGTTGGTTTGAGTCACAATTCGATTTTGGATATAATATATTTACACGGCTAGGTCCTAGTCCTATAATTATATAAGTTTTTAGTTTTATATAATGTAGTAGTAGTATTATTGTCAATAGTAATTTAATTGACTCTACAATAAAAAAAAATCCGGACAAGTGCGAGTCGGACTCGCGCACCGAGGGTTCCGTACAAACCTGCAAGGTTTACAAAGTTCGTTCATTACGACAATCGAGTCATAACTATGGTATTTTTATTGCAAAATGAAATATGTTTACAATCACAATTTTTTGGTGGTATAACTACTTAAAATTTTAAGCTTTTCGGAATTTTTCTGTTACCTGTGCTGTAAGCTATTGCTTCTTACCAAATTTCGAGATTCTATGTCAACGGGAAGTGGTCTTTAGGTTTTAATTCCCTTGCGTGTAGTTGCGAGTTTCAAAATATGCGGTATCAATGGTTGTACTTTTGCGTTTTGCGTTTTTGCGTTGACTTATTTTTTTTTTTTTCACGGGTTAAAGGCAATTAGATCTAAGTATTTGATATGAATTTCAACTTGATAGCTCTACGCGTTCATGAGGAAAAAAGTAATAAGTTTATATTTATTAAAAAATATATATTTTGTAATGTAACTAAAAATTTAAGGTTTTCGGAATTTTTCCTTTATGTGTGCTATAAAACGTTGCTTCATGCTAAATTTCAAGATTCTAGGTCGACTGGAAGTACCCTTTAGGTTTTGATTCCCTTGCGAGTACTTGCGAGTTTCAAAATATGCAGCTTAAATTGCTGTATCTTTTGATTGCGTTGGCTTAGAAGTTTGATTTTTTCACAGCTTCAAGGGACAGTAGACCTGAGTAATTGATATAAATTTCAGCTTCATACCTCCACGCGTTCCTGAGAAAAAGGGTCTTGACAGACGGACGGACGGACAGACGGACAACAAAGTGATCCTATAAGGGTTCCGTTTTTTCCTTTTGAGGTACGGAACCCTAACAAGCAGTGTACAGCATAAAAAAAAAAATTGTATATCATATATATCCAAAATAGAATCATAGGTAAACCTAGTATCATTGAAGCTTATGAACAGCATACATTTTTATTTTATATTTTTTAAATTTATTTATATTTTAGGAAGACATACAGTCTACTTAGTACTATAAAATGCATCAATAAAACAGTACAATTCCATTAAACTGGAGACAGTTTAATATAAACGAAATAATAAAAAAATAAAATGGCAATTTGCCAAAAGAAAGTAAGCAATAATTAACAATAAATTAAAAATAATTATGTGTACGGGGCACTCAAGTGCCCCATTGGCTATATCACCTATAAAGTAACCGCAAGTCACTAATTTCCCTGCGCAATTCGAGTGGCAAGAAGTGGTATCTTTTGCACCTATCGTTGTAGTCAAAGGGATCTCTGGCGAGTTTTAAAATTCAGATACTTAAGGAACCTCTTTTGAATACCTTCAATGCGCGATATGTAGACTAAGATGTAAACGTTGTACTGGGGGTTTCATATTTGGGAATTATACTCCACACACCATAACTTACCTGAAAAGCTAGACTTACATTGGATATTAAGGCTTTTCGGAAAATTTTATGATGGTTTTTATTAGAGTGGTTTAATCATAAATTTTGTTAAATTGAAAAGTTTTTGAAATAAATAAACGCGTATCCTTTTTGAAAACAATAAATATAAAAAAAAATTGGATGTTGATTAGGTGGGTCAACAACCTCGATTTTTGATTAATTACGCTGGCGAAATTTTATATCCACTTTCTATAACTTTTTTGTATTCCAAGTAATAGCCAAAAATATTCAGTCATATGGTACACATTTTAAAAAACGTATTATTTCTTGAGATACCTGCATTTAAAAATTTCAATCGCCACCGATATTATATCAAACCACCGAAATTGTAAATCTCTCCACTGAAATTGATTAAAACCAGCGGAATCATAAATACAGGAGAACATCATATGAATTACTTAATTTATTTATTTTAAAAGAACTTGAAAACTTCAGATTATTTTCGTTTATTGGTTAGTAGTAATGTATATTATCATGATTATAGCTTAGAAACTCTTGTAACAAATTTAAGGAACACGTTAACAGTTA
Organism: Carposina sasakii; assembly: GCA_014607495.2. Classification (NCBI taxonomy): domain Eukaryota; kingdom Metazoa; phylum Arthropoda; class Insecta; order Lepidoptera; family Carposinidae; genus Carposina; species Carposina sasakii. The sequence goes on along the minus strand of CP053155.1, from coordinate 6,952,545 downwards.
GACAAATATTTTTTATTTATTTATTTATTTCTCACACACTACACATTACAATTCCATGCAACTTAAACTATGCAAATTATAAAAATACGATCTAAATTGTAACGCAAATATATGTGCGCACAAGAAAAGTAAAAGAAGACAAAATAATAATTTTACAAATGAGGACAAATTTTATTACATACTTAAAAAAGTTTCCTATTGAGTTTTTTCTTAGCATAAAACGTAGTGGCCATGGTATCTCCTTTAAGATCTCGCAGTTCTGACTACACCATTTCGGGAAACTAGCCGTATTTATTTATATGTATGTAAAAATCTCCGAAAACAAGAAATAAGGATCATTTATTTTCACATGTGATAGTGCACCTCGTTAGCTTTAATATAAGGAACACCCCATCCAAAAATTCACGGTGTCGGAGATATGACAATTTTATGATTTTTAAAAATCTCCTTTTAGAGGAGTAGAAAGGCATATAAGAAATGAATCACATTTTATACTTTGACCTCCCAAAAATCTATCAACATGGATTGGTCAAGCAAAATTTGTTATTTTTTTTGCCAATTAAGCCCCTACTCTTTCAAAATAATATACCTACTGCGTCATGGATATCCTTTATCAAACTAAATTCTTTATTTAATAAGCTACTCAAAAAGGTGTAACTAATTATGAGAAAGCTTACCAGCAGCTGACCAATAAAGGTTTTGAAAAATACATCCCTGGCGCTACAGCCTATAGTGTTATATTGAGGCAAGTACAATGTAGAACTCTTCTGTTAGCATCAGGCGTACTTTGTTCAAGCTACTCAGGTTTATCGCAAAGTTACTCGGGTTTATTCGTAACTGTTCATATAATAGCAATTTTGGGTGGTTTCCTTGAGGTTGAACTGAAGGCCAAGTCATAATCAATATCACAAAACGTGGGATTGAAGTAGATGATAATTATGTGCATGAGTACACCTACTTAGGCCAGCAGAACATTCAATATACAGGATGTTTTTTCGTTGCCACCCTTAACGAAGGGTACGTAGGTACTCTATACATCAAATAAGTAAGTTTATGCCAAAAAAAAATGGTGGGAAACGAAGTACCTACTCCATTTTTTGAAAAAAAAAAATTAATTACTTAATCGGCCGAAATTAGTAGTGCCCAGTGTTTATGCTAGTTTTTTCATAGACAGTTATTAATTATTTGTCGTGAAAAAAATCGTTGACGACCAAAAATCACTCTGTATAGATATTTTTTCTGAGAACAGTCAGGACTCAGGAAAAAATATTACATTCTTATTGGTCAGCTGTTAATGGAAAAAAATCTTCACCCGAGTGGGACTCGAACCCACGACCTCTGCAATCCGTACCAGTGTTCTTACCACTGAGTTCCTGGAAGAACTTAGTTTATTTATGAATGGTTCCCTTCCTATGCGTCTACTTGTCGATATGTGTACTTATGCTGTCTATCGATTGACCTACAGCTAATGCTAATCGCCTACCAAAAAGGAACTGGACAATAAAAGTGCCGGCCATGTTAGTCGTTTAGACACTAAAAGATAGACGAACAGTGCAACTGGCTGGATGCTACAGAGCGGCTGCCTGGGGTAGGAGTAAGACGAGATGGAGATGGCGGTACGAGTATGACCTCGATTCGAATTGAACTGCATCATGAAAAGGTCCTTGGATAGCATTTAATTTAATTAAGATACCTATGCTATATATTATAATGTCATATTATAATGGCATATTATTACCATCCGGAGCACATTGCTAAACAAATATCTCAGCCCCTCGGAAAAAACATTGCATCTACTTGAAGGCCTGGTCAAAAGCAAGTTTTATATTCGAGAGTAAATAAATTTTCTGGTGCCTTTGTTACAATTCGTACCTACAATCACACACATGTCAAAACACTATCAATCATATTCTAGTCAAATATCATTATGGAAGTGACAATTGCAGACCAGTTACCTGACGAATCTTGGTTATTTGAATGCAAAACAATGTAAATAGTAAGTTACGCGCATACTATTATTATTCTTACAAAGATTCTTACCTTTATTCGAAATAAATTATCATAAACAAGCTTTTTAATACGAAATATATTGACGCACAACGACCGATGACCAGGTTTTTGCGAGTGGGGTGGGGAAGCCTATTTACTCACTGTTTCTAGGCTATGACTATGTGTCTAGACGTTCCAGGAGGTCATGACTGAGTCTGCTTTCACGCGTCTACAGTCTGCACACAAAATGAAGCACCAGACACGATTACGTGATGTAATTTGGAATTAATCGGAGTACGTCTGCGCCTATTTTCATGCATGATGCCGTAATTTTCTCTAAGTACTCACACTCGTGACTACTTAGTGGAAATCGGGAATGTGCTTTATGAATCATCAAATAACTGTGCACATTATCTACGTACAGATGCGTAAACGATTAGAGCTTTATCGCATTCATGAAAACGTGAACCTGTGAGTTATGTCTAGGGTGATGAAATTACAAGGTGAATGCTTTGATAACTATTATCGATTAAAATAATAATCAGACTGACAAGCCACAATATAAGGCCATTTTAATGATACCTACAGATAAAAAAGTCGTCACAATTAAAGGAACTCGATACCTACTTACTACCTACTTCATTGTTCTGTATATTTATTTACGACTCAATAAGTAGCTAAGTGTATCTAAAAAATTGTTGATGACAAAATCGGCTGTCCCAAAATAAAACACTGAATATGCCATTTTTGTGAAAATACTGTTTATCCCAATTTTGGATGTTCTGTGTTAATATCTTCCGTTTATGGCGTATTCTGTGTTTTTGGACCTTGGTATCTTTGCCATTTTAACCATTTTCAAAAAACGGATTTTTGATTTAGGTACGGTTGCACACAGAACATCCAAAATTGGGATAAACAGTATTTTCACAAAAATGGCATATTCAGTGTTTTATTTTGGGACAGCCGAAATGATTAGGTACATTCATTTGCATAGCGTTCATACGTTAGGTCGCAAAAAAAATTTACGTAACTTAAAAAAACAATATGTTATAACCAAAATATTATTTTTATTGGTTTTCAAAATACTCTCCATTACATTTTAAACATTTTTTTCAAGCGATCGAACCATTTTTTATTTAAAAAAACCCTTGGACCCAAAAAAAGTATGCAATTATTATGACAAAAGGTTTAAAATGCTAAACCCTATAAAAAGCAAAAAATAACTTTTAACACTACGTAAGTACCAACTAAAGCATGTCAGACTATCTACTCGGGATTTTGTGCCACCTTTATGTCAGACCGTACGTATGAAATTTTTGATTCAATTTTGTCGCGTCGGGGGACCGCTCTAATTTATTAGCCTAGCGTTAGAAGCACTCAATCCCATTGTTATACAAATATAATTGTAATAGCTTACTTCACTTTAATTCTGAATACCTACTTACTTTAAAACATTATATCAGTAATTATAAATATAATTTTGTTTAGATAGGTGATTTTTTTTATACGAATGTTGTGATTAGGTAGGAATCATTTGATTTAGGTAAGTATTTTTGAAGGTAAAAAGCAGGCCAAGATAACCACTTGCAGTTCAAAATTAGCGGTTATGCCTGCGACATAAAGATAGCACAAAGTCTCGAGTAGATAGTCTGACATGCTTTAGTTGGTACTTACGTAGTGTTAAAAGTTATTTTTTGCTTTTTATAGGGTTTAGCATTTAAAACCTTTTGTCATAATAATTGCACACTTTTTTTGGGTAGGGGGTTTATTTAAATTTTAAATATTTTTTTTATTTCATGCTTTTTTAAGGAGCTCCTTAATTTTTCATACTTTCATTTAATTTCTTTTATTTTTCGCCACGTAAAAAGTTTAGATGGGGTCGCTATATGCGATCTCGACCAAAGGAAGCTGTTTAACAATCCTCATGACAAACTGGCTCTGGGAGAATTGCAGAGATTAAGAAACAATAAAGTTTAAACTTTGGTCATTCTAGATTTTCAGCAAAAGTATAAATCGGTTTATCCGTTTCATTCCGGTATTCCAGGGTTTCATCCGCATATCCCATTTCCAGCATCAGCTCCTCGTCAATTAGAAACATGAAGAGAACCAGTCAAGACAAATTCAACGAGCCCAAACTCGATGGGTTTACTAAAACGTAGACCAGGGTTACGTCTCCTACCTTCGAGCCCTATCATCAGACCAGCTCAGAGGTTCCAGATTTCCAGCATCAGGTCCTCGTCAATTAGAAACATAAAGAGAACTAGTTAAGACAAATCTAACGAGCCCAAACTCGATGGGTTTACTAAAAGGCCGTCCAGGGTTACGTCTTCTATCTTCGAGCCCTAACAGCAGACCAGCTCAGTGGTTCCAGAAGACATTAGTGTTTCAAATGTTAGATCCTACATATGCTTGCAAGCAAACTGAGTGTGTAACATTCCTATCACACCTAACAAACGACCTGATGATCTTGAAGACCTGAACCGATTTCCACCAAACATAGCTAAGAACCCTCTCGACTGATATACCTTTCAAACAAAAAAAAACCGCATTAAAATCGGATCATCCGTTTGGGAGCTACGATGCCACAGGCAGACACATACACATTTACACACACACACACACACACACACACACACACACACACACACACACACACACACACAGGCACGTCAAACTTATAACACCCCATCGTTTTTGCGATGGGGGTTAAAAACAGGAGGACCACAGATCTGAAGGCATGTTTTCTACGGGCTGATTGAACGCTATCACTGCCTCTTCGAAGTTGGTAAAGGTGAAAGCTCTCATCAACTCTTTGATTTTGGGGAAATACAGAAATCACAGGGTGCTACGTAGGGGCTATGTGAAGGATGGGTGACAAGTTGTACTTTTTCGGAAGCTAAAAATGACTTAGTTTTGGTGGCTGTGTGTGAAGAAGCGTTGTCATGATGTAGGAGAACGCGGCTTTTTGGTCATCTTTCGCGAACTTTTTTTAACACCCTGGGTAAACAAATGGTAGAACCGGCATTAACACTCTTTTGATCTTCAAGTGGAATTGTGCAGATAGGACACGTAGCTAAGAAAAAAATGCGATTATTTTTTTTCCAACGTTTCTCGCCTGCCTCACTTTTGTAGGCCTGTTCTCATTTTCAGACACCCATTCACAAGATTGCTGGTTTTTTTCGGGTTCAAAACAACAATAAATCCACGATTCGTCTCCTGTAACAATGTCATAAACAGCATTAGAATGTCCGTGGTCGTACTTCATTAGCATATGTGAGCAAGCACGCGAGCCCGCTTCTGCTCCGCTGTCAGTTCAGAGGGATCCAACAACAACAAAGTTTCCTAACTTTCAATTCTCAAACAAGGTGCTTCTCTCCCAAAAGAGAAGACGAGCGGCACAGTCTTGCGGAGAAAGAGAACTTTTAAAATCATAAAAAAATCATCGCTCTACGTTACGTAGTACGTACGTAGAACTTTGATGTGTGATAAAAAACAATTGACAAAATGATTTCCCGCCAATTGTTTTTTTATTACTAAGAAGGTTGCAACGTTTCAAAAAATATAATATTCGAAATTCAAATTTAGGCCGATTAGCTAGAAGTGCAAAACTTTTAGTGTGCCCCATCTTTTTGTCGAGTTGTTAACCAAGTCGAATTATGTTGTGAAATTAATTACCTCTAGGTATATCGCATTTACCAGGATAGGAAATGTTCATTAATTTATATGTAGGATTACTGGTTAAGTTTTTTACCCGACTGCGCGACGCAAAAGAGTGGTAATGTGTTCAACCTATGTATGTATTTTGGTATGTAAGTATGTATGTATGTCCTTTGAAGCACTAGACAGACCAAACGCCTCGGCCGATTTTTATGATTCACACGTCAATCGATTCCTCTTAGTCCGGCGAATGTCATTAAAGACATGACGTTAGTAAAAATCCAATATGGCGACTTCTGGACGCCATATTGTGAAAATGAAAAAAATTAAAGTCAACAAACTATATCAAGTGAGGTATCATTGAATAGGTATTGAATCAATATCAGTTTTCTCTCAACATTTTTCGAACCGACTTATCGTTTACGATTTATCGATTTATAATTGCGTAACGAGCGTTCTCGCATATAAGTTTTTAGACAGCAGCAAGACGAAAACTTCTTGCTGCCGGGCATGTCGAGCATGTTTCTTGAAGGTTACCTATTAGTAGCTAATATAATATTACAGAATTCTAGACCACCGGACATCTAAGTGCTTGTTTTCTTCTTTTTAGTTTTTTATTATGTATTAAATAGTTTGGTTCTTTTTTACACAGTCGGTTTTTGGATTTTTTATTTCCACGATATGTAAGTACATAGTGGTACTTGGTATTTCCTACTTCTCTTTACGTCCTCCTCTGTCAGGTTCGCTCATTTTATTTATTTTTTCGATTCGGTTGGTCCATAACAGAAATTATATTAAAGCCCCAAAAACCTAAATAAAAATATACGTATTTAATTTGCATACATACACTACCATACCTATATGTACTGTCTTCCCAAAAAGGGGTAGCGAAGGAACTACTATAGCCACGTTTGGCATAGCGAGGGGGGGGATGTAAAAGGTTACTGACAAAATTTTCTGGCTAATCATCTGCGATGAGCTCCTTACTCGACATGGACAATTCTAGTACTATAACTGTGTATTTTCCTGTATGTAAGTATAATGTATTATGAAACTTTTTAAAGCCAAATTCCTCACCTGTCACTAGTTAATGTGGCTATTTTTAATATGTCCCAAGGTAGCAACAACGTTGCGGTGCATTAATGCACTTTTATTTATTGCATTAGCGAGACTGCATGCAATCTAAGTTTCGCTGCTATTCTCGCTCGCATGCGATTCTGAAGCGATACGATATTTCGAGATTAAAAATTACGAAAGTGTTTATCAATTTTAGACATTTAGCGGATTTTTTTTACGTAATAGAGGTAAAGGGACATTTGTGACTTAAACTTACGAGTACAAATTAATCTAAATTTCATGGGTTAAATTATAACTACGATAGTCATATGAATAATATCTATATCGCTATCTAAATTAAAAAATATAATTTTCTTTATGAACCAGCCCATCAATCAACTTCTAGACAACTATAAATACATTAGCAAATGTAATGACATACTTTAATGTAAACGTAATCTTATCCTACAATCATTCCGATAATTTTATAAAGTCAACCTTATTTTAATATAAAGAATAATAATTTTCGATCGCAATCAAATTGCAGATCACGCGTCCAAAATAGAGGCCCTATAACTGGTACTGGAAGCGACCATGGAGGAACGACTGTAAAGAGGTAGCATTACGACGTTCACAGGGTGTTATGTCCACTATACCTATCCACAAAATTTGGAACTGTAAATCACATGTATATTTATCATGATTGCAAGAACAGTCCCGAGTTGTTTAGAAATTCTCCATACGATCTGTTACACCCTGACTTTCCTGGTTATTTTGCGTCTTCCTCTAACTCTGGTAACCTGCACAACGCTTGATGAAAGACGAAATGAAAGTTGAAATGCAAGATGAACATGAAAGCGCAATTGAGATCGCATATGGCAATTTGGTAGGCTAATTACTTACGTATTACATATTTTGAAACTGCTGTTACATAATACAAAACTTTTATCAGTGAATATTTTAAATTTTTTGCTACAGAATTGCTTTGCAAAATAAGTACGGTGACGAACGGAAACGTACACTGCAGTGGAGGCGTAAACTTGCGAGTGATTAGTTCGTCCCGTGCTACATAGGCTACTTTTGCTGTTTCAGGTCGTTATCAATTAACGCATCTCCTCCCTGTTCTTCCTCCAGGGATTCAGCCGAGACTAATCTCGCATTCCCTCACTGCAACCTTTTTGCCCGTCTGCGGCGGCAGGCTTAACCGGAGAGACACTATTTACGGGGCTATTCTGAAAGCCGCTTCATATTAAAATGGAAAAACAATTTTATTTTATGGCAATCTTTAAAATAAATTTTATTATTTTTTTATTTATTTGATATTAGTTGTTACAACACAGCAATTACATACGATTTACAATAATTTACATATAATGTGTGTAGTGCCAATAACTGTAACAACACTTACAATTAAGGTAGGTTACACATCATAAGGTTGCATCTCTCCTTCCGTGCCTGCCGTACCTAAGAGTCGACTAAGCAACTCAGGGGTGTTATCTCAGGTGATGGCTAGCAACTTGACACTGATCATTAACATCTAAAGGTAAATAAAGTGAACCAGTATGTGTGGTTATCATCAGATTTGTGCAAAAACGAGTCTTTTAAGGTACCTAGTACCTATCAACTATCAAATATCTGGATTTTTTAAAAATTGGTACCTACGTAGACATTTAATTTATATTTAGATCTACTTATTTATGAAATACACAAATCGTATCAGGTGACCTCTGGTAGGACATACAGAGTACTCATAATGCAGTATCTTAAGTGCAACTACAAAAGAACTTTTCCATCCCATCTATTCGAAAAGGACGACTTGGTTCGCCTTTAGTTGCACCCAAAAGTGTTTTCTATAAGAAACTTTTAGCGGGCAGTAATGAGTATTTAATCCTCTTTATAAGTGCGCCGCAATTATCTTTGCGGCGCACTTTTTTAATTTGGAACATCTTAGTGTTCAACGCCAAAAAAATCGAACACAAATATTGTTTGAATAAAGACTGGCTGGTACGACGGCCTATAGTCACGCCGCCGGCTGAATAAAAAACAGGAATCAAATTAAAAACAGGCGAACTACATTTGATATTTTATTCTAATTTTAGTTTTACCGAACTTGTACATCTCAACTATACCCTCAAAATTGGTCAGAAGTGGCACCATGTGGTTCTATCGGCCCTTGGTGCTCCGCCTACCCCGTAAGGGATAAAGGCGTGATTATATGTATGTATGTATGTTTAGTTTTACTTTTCCAACAAACTTTAACACTCTGTCCTCTTCCATTCACACTACCTTTCCTTTTTCTTGTCTGTATGACTGGAATAAGTAGTATCTTTTTTCCGAGGTATTGACCTATCATCAGTATCTTTTAAAGAAACAATAAGTATCTTTTAATGTACATTATATTTCGAACTGACTGACATAAATAAAAAACTGCAAGTACTACACAAATTAAAATTTTATATTTCGACATCTTGTTTTCGATTATACGAGTAGCAACAAGGGGTAGTCTAGCCAAAAAATACTAAAGAACTCTATCTCCAAATAAATCAATAGAACCCTAGGCATTCTGAGCACATCTACTCTGTGCTGTTGCAGTGAAAGGCTAGCGGGGGATGCATCGCGCAGGGGGGGCGTCTAGACAGGCCGCAGACGTCGGCGCATGGAGGCTGTACACGCACACTGAGACACGATGCATCGCACGATTTCACTGCTCGCACACAATCTCAGGCTGGCCTACAGGGATGGACGGTCACTATTTAGATGAAAAGCTACTAAGTTGCATTAGTTGCGTTGTCACACTTAAACGCAAATTTAAAATTAGACAGGCATGACCCTTTCAATTCTTAACATAAATGGCTGCGACAGAAAGGGACAGTTAGAACTAACTTTGAGTTTAGGGTTAAAGTGTGACGGTCAAAATCAACCATATTATGGTCTTAAAATTAGGTCCTGTTTTTCTTAACTGCTAACTTTTCGTGTGTCTATGATGAGATTTTTAATAATAAATGTTAACAGCCTCAGCAGAACTTTCGAGTAAAATTGGTAGAGCCATATTTGATACTTGTCTGTCATCTGACCGCAGCCTTAGAGCTATTTGCATTTCAGCACAATACATCATATGTACAAAGCTAATTTAATTAAAAACAGCTTTCTACCTTTTACGTAACCACCTCTACTGTACTGAAACATGTCAAAATCTAAATTAATATTTCTGATTTACAAAACATTATAAAGAATTTAGAATAGATGAAAGATATTTTTGTATGCCATTGTAAGGAGATTTTTAGTTACTCATACGTACTTATATATTATTATTTAATTGCTTATATATTTACTTGTATCAAGGAGGAGAATTCCAAGTGATTCTAGCTCCTACATCTACAGGGTGTAACAGAAAGGGTATGTTAAGCGAAAAGCTATGTAAATAGCCCACTATAGAGATCCTATTTCCAAAATTTGAGACTCAAAATCACATTTTTATTTTTCAAGATTGTATGGACATTCCTGAGTTGTTTCGGAATCTGGAAAAATAAAAATGTGAATTTAAGTCTGAAATTTTGGAAATAGGTTCTCTATAGTGGGCTATTTACATAGCTTTTCGCTTAACATACCCCTTTTGTTACACCTTGTATAGATAGCTATGCTACGTAGAATAATATTTTCTGTAAGAAAATACAGGTTTATATAAAAGTTACCGGGAGCAAGTTCACTTATCTTGGATTTCAACAGACAACCACTTTTATAGCTAGGGCTGACTAATGATAATTTTTAAAGTGTTGTATTTTGTATTAAATACAATTAATCGATAACTATAATCATACTAAATTTAAATTCCTTAACGGGTATTTGGTAACAAAATTCTAATTACAGCGTACATTTTTAGTATATAGGTACATGTACTTACTGTAAGTTTAAATTATATTTTTAGGGAGCGTCAGTAAATATTTCAAATAAAACCTTTTTTATCGAGCAAGTTTATCTTATCCATCTGTCTAAACCACAAGACCGCAAAAATCAGGGCTGTCTAACTGGTTGAAAATAACTCCAACGTTTATTATGAAGATACAATTTTAACTTAGAAAAATCAGTCAGTACCTAAATCGTTGATTAATTCGTTGATCATCAAGGTACTTATATAAAAATAACCTAACGAAATATTTCTAAACTTTGCCCTTCATCTTCATTTGAATGAAAAATATTTTACGATGACACATTACAAAATAAAATTTGACCTATAAATAGTTACACAAATTGGTAGAGCTGTTAAATGAATGAAAACTTGTAATTTTAAAAAGAATTGTACCCTTGAGACAACCCTAACTACAAAGTAACTCTCTGGCACCGTGTATCAAGTTGCAAGTCGGGTTGGGACGGAGCAGGAAGTCGCGAGTTTTGGTTGTTTTGGTAGACTCGTCAAGGAAGAACTAAGAGGAGATGCAGTAATCTATGAAAAACTGCGACCACAAATGTACTATGCAGTAAGAACACTAAGAACCAATCACTGGGCATATTTGACTCCTTCTGCTAGCTTACCTTTTAACCATGCAATGGAGACAGTGCTTTATATGTATAAACAAACCGTGTATTCCCGCTGGCCCCATTGGCCGTGTCCCCATTAATGGGGCCAGCGGGAATGTAATAAAATAATTAAAATTTCTTCCCGTTGGCCCCATTTGCTGTCCCCATTAATTTATTGTATTTTCCATACTTTAAAAATATGCCCGTTGGCCCCATTGAGTTGCGACCCTACCCTAAAAGGACAGATAGTACAAGCGCGATGTATTAATAATATAATAAAATACTATCGGTTGTGTTTCCGAAATGGAATTGTCAGAAGTGCAGGATCATAAAGGAGATCCCACAGCTTAGTATATCGTGGTGGCGATGTAAGTCATCAGTAACAAGTTGCAAGCTTATCGCCACTTAGAAAGCCCGAGTTGATGAGTCGACTCATACCTACCACATGCACGGACGAAGATGCAGCTGATGTACTCTAGTGAAGCCCCGCATCAGCACAGCACACAATGTGCCACTTTTATAGAGTGCCGATCAGGTAACCTCTTCATCACATCATCACATCCACTGCTGGACATAGGCCTTCCCCAGGGCTCGCCACAAGGCTACTGCTTTAGGAGAACTTTGACCCGTAGTCAACACGCTAGGGAAAAATGGGTTGGTGACCGAAACGTAGTTTTCGCACTACCTATGTAGTCGACACGGGAGATGCTGCATCTCACCTCCCGGAAACCCTTAATCGTCTTTTACGATACCCACGGGCAGACATAGGGTGGTGTAAGGACGTCAACTGGAGGGCCTTTAGAGCCGAAGTGAGACGGGAATTGGTGGTCCAGGGCGAATCGCAGCCAATGTCTGATTTGGGTGGTACGAAACACCTGGAAAGCGCAGTGGTGAAATATACACTGTGCATCACCAAAGTGTGTGACGAAAACCTAAAGAAGATTAGTGGCAAAAGGAAAACTGACTTACCATGGTGGAATGAAGAACCCGCCAGGCTCAAAAAACTTGTCGCCACGAAGAAGCGCAGGATCCGGTGGGCCGCACCGGTCCGTAGAGCTCTGGTCGTCGACAGATACCTGAAACAAAAAGAAGAGTATGAGACAGCTGCAAAGAAGGCCCAAGTTGAAAGTTGGAAGGAGTTTTGTAGGAAACAGGAGAGAGAGTCGATGTGGGACGGTATTTATCGGGTCATTGGGAGAACCAGCAAGAGACATGAGGATACGCCACTAGTGGTTGACGGCATGGTGGTGAGCCCACTGGAGTCGGCCAAAGTCCTGGCGGATATGTTTTATCCACAGGACACAGAAGACTCCGACACCGACGTATACAGGCGCACAAGGGTCAAAACTATGCAGGAAGAGGGAGATACGGAAGATCCTCCCTTCACTATGGAAGAACTACAATACGCAGTGGAAAGTTTCAACCTCACCCCTGATATCTGCCGTGAAGCAATCGCTGCAGACCCGCACACGTTTTTGGCCATAGCCAACAAGTGTCTCGAGCTCTCCTGCTTTCTCAGACCGTGGAAGAGCGCCGTAATGGCAATACTTCGGAAGCCAGGCAAGGACGGTTATACGGCACCGAAGTATTACAGGCCGATCGGGCTACTCCCGGTTTTCAGGAAGATTGTGGAGAAGATGCTTGTTGGGAGGCTCAGGTGGCACGTTCTCCCGGGGATGAGCAGGCGGCAGTATGGTTTCGGGCCACAGAGGAGCACCGAGGATGCCCTCTGTGACCTAATGGGATACATCCGAGGAGAACTCGATAAGAAGAACATCGTCTTGATGGTGTCGCTGGACATAGAGGGTGCCTTCGATAGTGCTTGGTGGTTGGCTATCAAATGCCGCTTTGCGGAAACCGGGTGCCCAATAAACCTTGGAAGCTCGTGCACAGCTACCTCAACGAGAGAGAGGTAAAAATAAGATACGCAGGTCAGGAATACCACAAGCGAACCACGAAGGGATGTGTCCAGGGCTCGATAGGGGGGCCACTTTTTTGGAACCTCCTGCTAAACCCGCTGCTCGAGTCCCTGGACAGGGACGGCACTTATTGCCAGGCGTTCGCCGACGATGTCGTTCTGATGTTCTCCGGAACTACAACCTGTGACATTCAGACTAGGACGAATGCGGCTCTCGCCTATGTGCAGGACTGGGGAATCAGCAACAAGTTAAAGTTTGCGCCACAGAAAACAAAGGCAATGATAATCACGAGGCGACTTAAGTATGATTCCCCGATCCTGCATATGGGAGGGAGCAGCATTAACCTATCCAGGGAAATCAAAATCCTGGGTCTGATACTGGACGACAGGCTCACCTTCAATACGCACGTCCTTGAACAATGCAAGAAGGCCTATGGCATTTATTAGCAGCTGTCAAGGGCGGCAAAGGCGAGCTGGGGTCTCCAGCCGGAGATCATCAGGACGATATATGTGGCAGTGGTGGAGCCCATCGTCCTGTACGCGGCGAGTGCGTGGACACCGGCGGCGAGGAAGCTAGGAGTGAAGAAGAGACTGAATGACGTTCAGAGGGCGTTCGCGCAGAAAATCACGAAGGCGTACCGAACCATCTCGCTGAACTCGGCGTTGGTGCTCGCAGGGTTGCTTCCTCTGGACCAGTGGCGTAGCGTGGGTGGGGCGGAGGGGGCGGCCCGCCCCGGGCGGCAGCCCGCGGGGGCGGCAAAATGTCGCCGGTGAAGTGGTTTGAGATCTGATCTATGATTCATTCATTACATGTGTCAGACACACTATAATGTTCCATTTTTATCTAAAATTTTACGCACAAACTATTTTTTTAATATTTATTTAAAAGAAAAACTGCGAAATCACTGACAGAAATTCTATTCTGACAGAGCTCTTTATAACGTTTGTTTGTTTACCTACGAACGGCAACATCGCATCATGCCGCGCCGCCGCGCCGGCGCGCGCGAGCCGAGTTGAGCGGCACTCCTTATTATGTTAATTTCTCATACAAAATCTTTTGTTTCACGCGTCGGCCCGTGTCGATGCCTCTCCTTCGCACTCATTGAATTTAGTACTATGCATTTGTACTGAACTTTGTTTAGTTTAGTGCATCGTGAAGTACCGTTACGCAGTCACGCATTACTCGTATGTTTGTTTCGCGAGAGTTTCGGATACGGAGTCATTTTGATTGTGTTTCGATCTTTTAAACACTGTTGAATCTTCTAAAACTGAACATTTAGACCTTTACCCAATCTCTGAACTAGTTTTTGAAAATGAAAAGAGTCAAAGAAAGCGGTGCGGAATTCTGCAAAAAAAGGCTAAGAAAGAAGCAGATGCGAAGAAGTCTCAAGGTGCATTACTGAAATATTTCAGTTCGTGTTCTGGTTCGAAAGCCACGTTAACGTCTTCGGTGACATCCTGCAGCAGCGGAAGTGATTCCAGTGTAAGTAGGTATATGATTCCTCCATCTAGAATCGTGCGTGGCCTAGAATTACTCCATTTATTTTAGACATAACATGTATGGGCTGGGTCCCTCGCAATAAATTGCAAACTCGCAAGCAATTGACGACTCGATTCCAGCATCGGACAAGTTCGGATTTTTGATGCCGGCGAAACTTTTGGACAGCAAGTTCGAGTGTGATCTTTCCCATGTATTAGAAGACATCGACAAGGATGAGTTTCAGATAGAGCGGAAGCGTCTCCAGCAATTTGTTTCCTATTCTGAATTAGAGGAAGATATAAGTGGTATAGGACCACTGGAGCTCCTCCAGTTCATTCATAAACTGAATTTCGGAATTTCGGTTCCAAATATAAGTCATCTTGATTCGTATATAGGTATATTTGACTTTGGCGATTAGTATTGCAAGTTGTGAGAGAAGTTTTTCGAAGTTGAAGCTAATAAAAAATTACCTCAGATCTACAAAGAGCTCCGCTAGACTATCAAACTTGGCTATATTGTCGATTGAACAAGAATTGGCTGCTAATATTGATTATGACAAAGTTATTTCTGACTTCGCTACTCATAAGGCCCGTAAAATCCGCTTGTAAAACCGGTCATCCTATTTTACTTTCAATAAAAGGTACCTCATTGCCTGTGAAATTTAATTTTAATTAAGCGCCTATAGAATGGGGGCGGCAAAGTGGGTCTCCCGCCCCAGGCGCCGAGATGGCACGCTACGCCACTGCTCTGGACCTCGGGTCCAAGAAGCAGCGAGACTTTATGAGGTAAGGAATGGTAAATCCATGCGGTCACTAGCGGACCGGGACATCGAACGGAGAGCCGTATTCAGCAGCGCGCCTCACCCCGCAGAATGCGTGAGGGTGGATTACCAATGCCTGGAAGACCAGGCACCAAATCGTCACGCTCGGTAACAAACCGTTTAAGATATTCACGGACGTGAAGTTAAGTAAGATTTTGTCCTTGGTTCATACCTGTTGTAATCATGTGTATAAAAGAAGAAAAAAATATATGTATGTATGTATGTGTATCTATATATTATGTATATATGTATGTATGTGTATATTTACATATAAATAAATAAAAAAGAGTCGTACATCCTAAAAGTAATTTTAACCCGCAATAGTGTAAGAAAGTACATAATATTATAATTGCCTTATATTATAAGAAATAGTAATAGTCATAAGTACACAGTAGGGACAATTTGGTAGCAATTTCAAAATTAAGTCGTAAACAACAATTATAGATAAAAAAAAGACCTTGATAATGTCAGGACGGCTGCAGCAGTATTAAAAAAAATTAAAATTAGGGTGGTGTTATTTTACGCTGCCAATTTTTTTTTTTTTTGTATGACAGTATGATGGTAGCCTAAAGGGCTTTTCCATCTTTACCGAGCTAGGTGGCGTGCGCTGAACGCCTACTTTTGACTCTACCTTACACGGTACCTCCTCACAGTCCTTCCTTATTGTGCAGACAGGGCCGGCGGCCGGCGTCAGGTTCTGCAGCCCGGCGTGACCCGCCTGTGCGAGCCTCACGAGCGCATTCGGAACGGATGTCTTGCTTTAATGCGAGATACTATTTTATATTGGCAATCAAGTTTAAGGTGGCAACACTGTTCTGGAGCTACTGACTTGGTTATTACGTAAAGGGAATAAATATTGCTACTACTACTTAGTTCTGGTATTTTGTTACTACACAACTGAAAGAATTTTGTAAAGTTAGTCTCTAAGAATAGACTACAGAAAAACAATATTTTCGGAAAAAATCCAGGACCAAAAGACATAATAATAATATAATATTCACACACTACACAACACATTAACCTAGTCCCACACTAAGATCCCTAAGGTCTTGTGTCGTGGGTACTAAGTAACGGTATATAAATACATAGATAAGTATAGAAACATCCATGACTCGGAAACAAACATCTATATTCATCATAATATCAATGTTTGCACCTACCGGGATTCGAACCCAGGATCTATGGCGTCGTAGGCAGGGTCACTACCTACTAGACCAATCGGCCGTCATTTAGATATCGCTCTGCGTGCCTAACTTTATTACGATCAGTTAGAATTACTATCTACTAAACTATCTCTTATATTCTACCTCTAAACTTAAATTGAAAATCAAATAAAATAATAATGGTTTAGTTAGATTATTTTTGCACATTGGACTAGTCTCGTAAACCATCGAAGTTTATTGTATCCAGTAAACCCTAATGAATCCTTATTTTATAACTCTCCTTGTTCCGTAAATGGATCAGTAGAAAAGTCTTTTCATAAAAATTTTTGAAGTCTTTTCATGATAGTTAATTTCAACCTATTTTTTTTATATGGATAGTTCCTATAGCTGAGCTGGGTCCATTTCAGCATAATTATGTTTTTCTGTTTGGCTGCATTGTGAAACATTTTTGAATGCTGAATAAATCATTTCTTTCTCTCTTTCTTTCTTTCTTTCTATAATTTTAGTGATTATTCCGTATATTACGAGTATAAATATATGGTAAATACATAGGTATTATTTAAAAGTAAAACAGTTTAGTCATCATTCTCCCTAAGTTCTCTCATATTATGCTATGTGTAAAATTGGTTAAGACTGATTATGTACCTACAATTTTCCTAAGTTGTAATATGTTTGTAATAATAATAGGCTGATTGTTCAATACAGGTCTAAAAACCAAACTTTAAGATCTGTAGAAAAGGTGGAATAAAGTTACAATAAAGCCTGCTGTTGACCGTACGTATGAAATTTTTGATTAAATTTTGTCGCGTCGGGGGACCGCTTTTTACCTTTAAAAAAACTTACCTAAATCAAATGATTCCTACCTAATCACAACATTCGTATTAAAAAATCACCTATCTAAACAAAATTATATTTATACTGATATAATGTTTTAAAGTAAGTAGGTATTCAGAATTAAAGTGAAGTAAGCTATTACAATTATATTTGTATAACAATGGGATTGAGGACTTCTTAATGTGTGCTTCTAACGTTAGGCTAATAAATTAGAGCGGTCCCCCGACGCGACAAAATTTAATCAAAAATTTCATACGTACGGTCAACAGCAGGCCAAGATAACCATTTGCAGTTCAAAATTAGCGATTATGCCTCCGACATAAAGGTGGCACTAAGTCCCGAGTAGATAGTCTGACATGCTTTAGTTGGTACTTACGTAGTGTTAAATGTTATTTTTTGCTTTTTATAGGGTTTTACATTTTAAACCTTTGTCATAATAATTGTGTACTTTTTTTGGGTCGGGGGTTTTTTTAAATTTTACTAGCACGTTTACTTTATCTGCTACCATAAATGAGTAACTTATAGACTCGTAGCACTCGTAGCAACTAATCGCCTGAAGCACTGCTATGAGTACCTATATAGGTATACTCGTAGGTTGGCAGGCAACGTGTTTAAGATAATTTATTTATTTATTTATTGTTATTTTAGGAGGACTAACAGCGAAATTTATATAACATATAAACAATATCTATAACTTAGAACTATGCTAATAATAAGTCCCCACAGATATATTTATAAGTATATTTTAATTTAAAATTGTTACTCAACACCTTCATATACGAGTAATTACGTCTTTAGTTTCTTCTGTGATATAAGAAATAAATACTCTCGGTTAAAAGTATTATAATAACACATAAAAGGAACAAGAACAACCAGCTACTGTATACACCTCAGCTGCAGAACAAAGCGCCCGCGCCGACAGTGTTGCAGCAGATAATGCGGCTGCGGTCAACGCCCGCGCGCCCGATAGCACTGTTGATTGTGCGCGCGTTGCACCCGCGCCTTTTGAACAATAATTTTTTTCCAGACTTTTTTGTTATCTGTGGTTTATGTGCCGCTAGTAGATAATGCGTTTTATTTTTAGATGTAAAGTGGAATTAAAATTTAAGATTTAATTTATATTAGATCGTCCTGTTGTTTGATCTCTGGATCTATTGGCATTAAATTTACACATTGCCATATGTAAATTATACAATTTGAATATGTATATGGCTAATTTAATGTATCACCTAAAGTGTTACTCGTAATTATTAGTACAGGGTTTACAAGAGGGGTATATGAAGCGAAATGCGACGAATAGATATAGCCTAGAAAATCTATCTTAGAGACTCTAAATCACACGTTTATTTTTCTATATCTTCTAGTTTATTATAGTATGGAGAATATAAATAACTCAGGAATTTTCACGTCGAAATCAATAAAGGCACCTATACCAAAAAACGCACAAAGGCAGAGGTATGAGGAAGTAAGAAAGGTCATGCATATAGGACTCTCTTAACTTAACTATAAGCTTAACTATTTTTAGTAAACACTAGTGGACGCCCGCGACTCCGGCAGCGTGGACTAAAGAAAAAACAAAATGTCAAAATTATCCGGGATAAAAACATTTTCCCGGGATAAAAAGTAGTCTGCATCGAAATCGGTTCAGCCGTTTCTGAGATTAGCGTGCACAAACGCACAGACAAACCGACAAACATAGTCTGATTCCAAAAATCATTCTTTTGGGTACTATTGCGTTGATAAAGGTCTCCTATAATATTTTTTCCCATATATCTTCCACTAGCGGTCGCCCACGACTTCGTCCGCGAAAGGGGGCATTGCACCCGTGCGAAGCCGGGGCGGATTGCTATATACCCTATAGACTTCCTCGATAAACGGGCTATCTTACACTGAAAGAATTTTTCAAATCAGACCAGTAGTTCCTGAGATTAGCGCGTTCAAACAAACAAACAAACAAACAAACGAACTCTTCAGCTTTATAATATTATATATATAATATATAATATATAAGTATAGATGTACAGATAGCGATCCGTTACATTTTTATTATATGTAATATTTAACAGAAAATATAGATATAAATAATACCGCGTAATGTATGTTGGACATTTGATAAGGTACAGCCAGATACTGCGCGATCGCAAGTCGTAGCACCTACTACGAGCTACGAACTTGCTACGGGAGGACCGTATCATAACTGCACTATGAATTACATAGCTTGCTATTATTTTAACATTCTATGTTCTGTTATGTACATGGAATTTTTAGTTCTAGACAGCTTGTATTTCATCATTATCTTCATCATTAATCAAATTGGAATCATAGGCTGGTCATGGTTGTTCAACACCATATTAGCCAGCCAGTTGGTACGAGTACGCTTTTCTTTATTAGTGAAAAGTTCATTAAAAATTCAAAGGATGATCGTATAACGTATGATTGCGTACGAGCAAGGCCAACTGTCTACAATTATAACTTTGTATCAAACCTACACCAAAACAGTAGTACTAGTATCGCAGTAGATACCGACTTACTAGAGATAGAGATGAACCTAAGTTTAATTGATTCCATTTTGTATGGAGTCAATTGAAGATTAAATCTGAGATGTACAAAAAATCTCTCTAGGTGATTGCAATGGCTGTAATAAGTACAATATTTTTGCGAACAACATAACAAACTTGTGTCATCCCATTATGTGAAATAACTTGATAATTATGTCGATTCGCTTTATTAATAATCGACCTATAAACAGGACAGATAGATACGTTTACAAAACTGTTTTACGGTTTTCATTTTGCATATACATACACGGAATCTCTACATTGTACTAAAATTATTTGGCTTTCGATAATAATGAAAATTACGTAGGGACATAAATGATACATACCACAACTTTCATACTGTCATAATAGTTTACTTGTCTTAGGGCCGCATTTTTATTTATTTATTTGTTTCTATACTTATTGATATTTCGAAATTGAGATTTACGGTTGGTTGGTTGGTTGGTTGGTTGAAGTTGGGTTTTAGAGTTTCATAATAATTAGTGGTTTACTAATTTACTAATTTCTATAATCCTGAGGATACCACGGTTGTTGGCGAAACATTTGTAGATTATTAATCTAGTTTTTGATTTCGGAATAGTGCAATGTGTTATCTTGCATGCTAGGTGCTCGGGTCTGGTTTATCGTGGGGATTGTAGTTAGTGCAAGTGCCTTTTTCGCAGTTATGAGTTATGAGATCCGAGGGTGTAGGGCCCGGTGGTGGGCGCACCCATAGTGAATGTTTGAACTTCCGAATTGTAATACAATTTCATTTACGTTTTCTTAGGAAAAGACATCAACGCCAATTTTCGGAGAATTCTTTTTTCATTAACGTAAAATAATTACTTTGATCGTGAGTTAATACTTATGGTAGGTATGACAAATACATTTCTGAGCAAGTTAATGTGGGCAGCAAATCCACATAGTACCTGCTTAATTAATTTCAGTGTATTAAATCGCCGAGGTCTTCACTCCTCCTCATCAAGATACAAGTTTATAGAATAGAATAGAATAGAATAGTTTAGTTGTTCTTATGATTGTTAAATAATCACCATTAAACTTGTAAATTACTGACATATCCCATCCCATATTAAAATCAACTAACTGGCCCCTTTATTACCTAACTAGCAAAAGCAAAGCGATAGCGAAAATTGAAAAAAAATCGCTGATTGCTTGTCAAATTCGTATTACGTAAAATGAATTTCAAAGGAACTTTGACATTTCAAGACGAATATTGTACAATTTTCGCTGTCGCTTTGCTTCGGCTTTGCTATTGCTTTTACGTAATCAGGGGGCGGTATTTGTGATGACAATGACGTATAAAAAATGTTAGAGTGCGTTTCACCAAATACTTAGTTCCTTTAAATTATAACACTAGTTAGTTACGAGTACTATGTTTAATACTTCACTATCTGTGTAACTGCATACAAAAAATCGTTTGTACACTGTACCTATTATATAGTTCCGAAAGCAGGCATGTGAGTTATTCGATTTGTCTATAAAATGGTATCTATCTTTTTTATAATTTCACCGAGGAATTGATTAAGTAACTATAGATAACTAAATACGTAATTAATTAATTTAATTAAGTGCTTAGTTTTTTTAATCGAATAGATATGTATTCGAACTAAACATACCTTAGTACCCGCGATACAAGACTTAGATCTCAGTGTAGGACTAGTTCTCATAAATAAAAAAAAAATAACCTAGCTATAATTGCAGATAGAAGATGCACCTACACAGATTGTTCCATGGGTACTTACGAAAAAAAGAGCAACGTTTTTTCACAGGTAGTGAAAGAATTTGAATTCACATAAAGGTGAGATAAGGTGTAATGTAACTGTTCAGGATAGAAAAGAAAGACCATTTGTGAATTTGAAAATGTGATTGTAGTGAGGCGGGCGGTGGAGTGGCGAGCGAACGCGGTGCTAATGAAAATTTAAAGTAACTGGTGCGAGTGCCGGAGTTATGTCAAGGGCGATCTGTGGTTTCAGTTTGACTTACATTACAGCCCACTGCAATTACCAATCTTGAGATTTTTTTTTGCAAAACTTAATACTTTGCATAACATAACAGATTAATTCGTAAATTGTTTTCATAAAACATTTTAAATTGGGAATAAAAAGATCTCTAGTATTGTGCCGTTAAAGAGAGAAGAGAGTTTTGTGGTTTCTATGAAGTTATATGTAGAGATATGTACGCTTTTTCAATAAAAATACATTCCTAAAATCCCAATACAGAGTCGGTAGACTCATAATACTCGTAGCTACTTTTCTCTGACTTACGCATACCTTTATTTCAACTAAGTGCATAAATCATTATAAATGACTTCTTACTAAAATTTTCTTGATTATACAATTTTTCGTTTCCCAGGGGTGCTTCCATAGAAAAAAATGATGTGATGTTACAAAGAATACGAGGTATTAAAAGAACAAAGTTGTCTTTTTACACCCAGTATGTATGGGCCCGATTTTTCTAATGGTCAGATGCACTACGTACTACGAGTATCTGAAGGATTATCTTTTACTTACACTTACTTACAATTTACATATTACGTACCTAGACATGTATTTGAAAAGACTAGAAGTTTATAGGTACATTGCTTTCAGTACATTTTATAATCGCTTTTCGTTTACATCATAGATTACAAAAGGCTTTGCTGGCGAGGCACAGGGGTGGCGGGGTAAGAGGGCGCGGTCTGGTGCATCGGTGCACTGACCCGCCCACCCGTCGCCCGCTGTCACTGCATCCACACAACCACGTGTACACTACCTCAACTCTCCCTTCACCATCCAACTCCAAGACTAAAGTATACATTCAACTGTTGATGACTGCACACCCAACTCCGGCTCTGGGTAGCCACATCAACCTGTACACGTAAACTTTATCTCATTTAATCATACTCAACATTGTACTCAGGTGTAGAAGCGGCAGTTGAAAACTGTACGCTGAAGATTTGGCCCGTGCATTGTAAGTACGAAGTATTACGTGCCTTTGAGGTGGACTGCCCCGACCTCAGACAAATCCGTCTGACTTACAAAGCACCTGTAACTTCAATTTAAGGTTAAATATTAGTACATATACTCTTGTGATAAGTAGGTAGAGTTACCAATAAACAAATATAGAAACAATAGAAATATGACCTATGTGCTGATGCGAGGCTTCACTAGAATACATCAGCTGCATCTCCTTCCGTGCATGTCGTAAGAGTCGACTAAGGAACTTAAAAACGTTCTCTTAGTTTTGAACTAACAACTTGTAACTGATAATTTATATGATGATAGAAACATACAGGGTGTAAAAAGACAACGATGATTTTTAAGTGTTACTATCTGATATCTTATCCAATGTAAGATTCTTTTGTTAATATGTTACTTAGTTTTGACTGTGTCGCTGGGAGTTTTCTTGCTATTTCTTCTTCCAAGCAGTGACACTTCACTGAGATAGTGTAACAGTAATAGTAGAATCATGCGGTGTGTCAGACCTAATGTTGGTTTTGCCATAAAGGAGAACTGTGTAGCAGCTCTTCTGGATTTCGTCTTTAGGCGACCTTAACTCTTATTCTCCACGTTGGTGGCTATTAAGCCCCGAATCGCTAACTTATACCTGACAGACCGTAACAAATCGCACCTTGGGGTGGTGACCGTTGCCAAAGCAAAAGCTTTGCGATTTATTTATTTTTGGGTTGTTTAAATTCACCTCCTTTTTTGTTTGGTAGCGGTTTCATTTTTGGGGTGCGAACATAGAAAGTAACATATAATTAGACAATCGACAAACAAGTGTTAATGCTTTCATGTCGAATAAATGATTTTGAATTTGAAAAAATACCTCGTATTCTTTGTAAAGTTACGATTATTTTCTTCTATGGAACTAACCCTGGAAAATGACAAAAAAGTTATGAAAAAATACTGTCATTTTATTACATATACTATGTATTCGTTTGATGCTCAAAGTACAAATGTACCTACAAAACTAACATTATAACATTTTGACATGGTATCTTAGAAAAAAATGTTTGTTAACCAATTTCAGATGGATTTATGTAAAAAAATGATAATATCAATGTAACTTTGGACCTCAATATCCTGGAAACCCGTGGTTTCCCAGAGGTGGTTCCATAGAAAAAAATGATCGGGATCTTACAAAGAATATGTGGTATTAAAAGACCAAAGTTGTCTTTTTACACCCAGTATACTATAAATAATTTTTTTAAAACGAAAAACCGACTTCCTCCCAAAACTCGAGCTTACTAAAGTAAAATTTAACTAAAGGGCAAATATATATTGCGTTAAGCCGTGTACGAAGTTTAGGAGGCATAATATTGTCAGATTTATATAATTTTTATATAAAATAGGCCACATGACAAAAGAGAAAAAGAACTAGGCTTCGAAACTTTACGTCTGACAATATGATGATAATGATGACCTCCGACCAATTTCGGTCATGGCGACCACTTCTACTCCTAGATATTATTAAGTTGGCGTTCATGCGCTCGGAGATGGTTTACATTTACATAGCCAATCTTCGCCCTGAACGCCCGCGCACACAGAGGACAGGTTAGTGCGCCATTATTGTATTATAGATAATGGCAGCAGGAGGACGAGTCTTTAGTTCACCACGTTTAGCGTCAAAGTCAGCTTGACGCTACTCCTCGAACTCGTGTACTTGCTTTATCACCGTCCTGCGTCACTCTGGTCGTTGTGCTAGTTCAGAAAAGAAGATGCTCTTAGCCAATCTCTCCTCCGCCATACGAGACACATGACCGCACTACCGAAGCTGCCGACGCATTAAGTAGGCCTCAATGGCACTTACATTGGCTCTTCGCAATACTTCGGTATTACGCACTCGGTTGGACCATCTGATTCTCATGATGGATCGGAGACACTTGAGGTGGAATCGATCCAGAGTGCGTATGTGGCGACGGTACATGCACCACGCCTCGGAGGAATATAAGAGATTTGGCAGCACAACAGCCATGTACACACTTATTTAAGCAACATATAATTACACTCCTTCTTCCTGCCCTGTTCCCAATCATTTGGGGTCGGTGCAATATGTAGGTACTCTTTTTTCATTCATCCCTATTATCCGTCATCTCGTTATTCTCATGTCTACCTCTTCCTCTATAACCATCTTACTTCGGACACGGCTTAACGCAACATATAATTTAATGACTTAACACAATTATCTTCATCTTCATAAGCCTATTGCAGTCCATTACTGGACGTAGGCCCCCCCTGCCATAGGGGGATTTTGTTACTAAAAAGTTCCACTATCTGTTTTTCGGCGGCTCCATCATCAGACCCTCGTTTCCTTTATATTATGTGTAGCTGACCAAAATTCTCTATAAAAATCTAAAAACGGACTACTCGTGCCTTTTATATTTGAGGATATCCCTAGATTCCTTAGAGATTCCATCATCAGATGTTATGTTTTATATGTAGGTGATCAAAACGCTCAGTAAAAGTATAAAAACAGACTACATGTGCCTATAATATTCGAGGATTGCCCTCGATTTCTCCAAGATCCCATCATCAGATCCTGATGTGGTGAATATGGGACCAACCTGGAAGTATACTATGACCAACTATAAAAAAAAATTAAATCGGTTCATAAATGACGGAGTTCTGAGGTAACACACATAAAAAAAAAAAAAAAAAAAAAAAAAAAAAAAAAAAAAAAAAAAAAAAAACATACAGACGAATTGATAACCTCTCTTTTTGAAGTCGGTTAAAAATGACAATCGACAAAAAAGTTGTGTATGCTTTCATGTCGAATAAATAATTTCATTTTTAATTTTCAATCATAATACCTAGTTGAACACATGTGAAAAATATCGGTGGCAACGTAATTATGAATGTACAAGAATAATCAATAAATTGATTACATCACTACCACATTTTTTTTACATCTGAGCCCGCGTATAGTAGCTGTAGGATTTCTTTCGCGAGTTCCTTGCTACCCCATTTTGTAGTGTTTGTTTATGTATACCGGTAGTAGTTTAAAACCGTTCCTACTGCTATTGGGCTACTAGAAATGACATCTGAAAGCTCAGAAAATAAGACAACAATAATGATCAATCGCCGCTCTATAAATATATTTTAACAACTAGAAAATAATGCTTACAATTACATATTTTAACTTCAAACTGCATTATGTAGGTAAAATAACCCTGACAAGTTAAAGTAAGATAAAGGCTTCTGTACACTTACCGCAGGTCACAAGCAGCGCGCTGAACTTGCAACAGTAAATATCTTATGTCAAATCCCGTGAAACCTATAATAAGATCGTATAGTATCCTTTTCACATAAAACTCTATGTTTAGTCCTTCATTTATGTATTCCATACAGGGTATTTGTGACAGCCAGGCAAATATTGATACCATGACTTCAGACCATGATTCTGAGGCGGAAGACACTGAAAATTTTCGCAAGAAAATCACGAATATTCCGACATTTTTTCAAAAAAAAAGTTTACTTCGTTTAATTAGGTCTTAGATATGACTTAAAAATAAAATTTTAACCAGAAGATGATTTTAAAAAAATGCCCTCAAAAAAGTTCAAATAACTGATCAACCCTTATGAAAAGTTACAAGTGATCCAAAAAACAGAAATGAGTCACACAATAACCAATAAGCCCATTTAATTAGATACAGGATCTCCCGATACAATTGGCGCGGAGAGCATAGATTACTGATACCTAATCAAATCAAAAATACATTTCCTGCGAGTAATAATACTGTCGTAAACCTCAACACAATGGTACTTGTTCAGCATTTCAGTATTTGCCTGTCACCCACACCCTGTATAGTTTTTTCACAGCACACCATAAAAAACAGAAATGGTTTTTCCTGATAAAGTTTCATATTCGTATCCTACTAATTTTATAAACGCGAAAGTTTGTGAGTATAGACGAATGGATGTATGGATGTTTGTTACTCTTTCACGTAAAAACGGCTAGAGCGACTTTATTAAAATTTCGCATGGAGTTAGCTGACACCCTGGATTAACACATAGGCTACTTTTTATCCCGGGAAAATATTTTTATCCCAGATAATTTCGACAACTTGTTTTTCAGCAGTTCACGCGGACGAAGTCACGGGCGTCCACTAGTCTTAAATAAAAGCAACTATGTCCTAAGATAAAATACAGGATGTTTTTTCGTCGCCACCATTAACGAAGGGTACGTACTCTATACATTAAATAAGGTGAGTTTATGCCAAAAAAATGCTGAGAAACGATGTAATTTTTTTAAATTCCTTGATCAGGCGAAATTTGTAGTGTCCAGTGTTTGTGCTAGTTTTTTCATAGACAGATATTAATTATTTCTCGTGAATAATCTTGCTACGCGCGTCAATGTGCATTTATGCAGAAAAACGCAGTCTATTTACTCAACTTTGGACCCTAATATTTTGGAAACCAGACACTTCCCAGGTATGCTTCCATGGAGAAAAATTATCGTGATGATGAGGAGATTCCGTAGTTTTCGGGAACGTTGACGACCAAAAATCATACTGTATATTACAAGTTTCAGTAGATTTGATGAAAGCTTTTTATCAGACAGGAACAATTTAGCTAATGGAAATAAGCCCTTTCATCAAAACAATAAGCATCCTGATGAAACTTAGTTTTAGCAGTTTCCAAACATAACAAAGTATATCTACAAAATATTAGCAACACTTTATCTACTTTAACTAAACAGCATATTTATACAGGTGGAGCCCCTGACGTATGAGAGTTCAACGTAATGTCAAACACCTATCTATATCTGAAATAATTTTACTCTAAATATAAACCGTGCATAAGAATTCACAACACAGTGCGCGAGACAGTGAGATAGTGCGAGTATCTGTTTCCTTGCCAATAGCTGCGACATTGTATCTATTGACACGGGCCGCAGGCGCAGGGCGCAGCTGCGCGCCGCTACTATTTTGAGTGGCCGCCATGGAGCACTCAGCATGCCGGGGTCCGGTCCGCACCGGCCTAACCTATGACACCTACCTCTCAATAAAGGAATAATATTTGCACAGGAGAGCTGTTACGGCTTCGACGTCGGTTGCAGGTGGTCGCGCCGCGGTACATATCGCATCACCGCCCGCCCGCAATTTCGCGTAAAATTGGCAGCGTGCGGCGGGCGGGCGGCGGCGACGGTGAAGAGCGTCGCTCCCGAAATAGTGTTCGGGCGCGGTCGTGCGCTCTCGGGAACGGCGCCCCAGTCGCCGTGTGGCCGCGCGCGCGCACCCGCGTCGCTCCCGACCTCCGTGCGAATACCCGGGTGAAGGAGCTCGCTCGCGGTGCACAGCTCTACGGTGCGCGTATTTCGGTCGCGAGAGTACCCCGGGCCGCGTCGGGCGCACTGCCCGCGCGCTGGCCGCGCTGCTTTGGTGGTGTGTGGCGCTGCTGCGGCTGGTCGCGCTCTGTGCGCCTCCCCCCGGCCCGTCCCCCGCCCGCGCCGCGGAAGATGCGCCGGCGGCGGCTGCGCCCTCCAACAGCACCGTCGACCCGACACCGCCGCCGCCGACGCCAGCCGCGCCCGCTCACCACACCGGTCAGTCCCGCAGGCTGATTTTGTAACTTGCAACCAGTCGCATTCGCTGGATAGCCGCTGTCAAAATTGACATTTAGTATTATCCTACTAGATTAAAAAGTCAGTGCACCATACTGCTTGATTACAGAATAGGGTTTCATGGAATCGGTGGCACAGTCGTCTTTTGACGTTTAGCGACCGGTTACCGACCAATCGCAAGTTAGTAAATAAGCCTGCCGATCTATCTCCGACAGCTAACTCCAAACACGCGGGCTCATTACATTACACTCCCTTGCAACATACTTTATTGAAGTATTCAATTGGCGAGTGTCTGTCTACGTTCAACATTTCTGACAACTGAAAAAATGTGTCACCACGCCGCGCCGCGCCGTCGCCGGTCGGTGATATTACATAGGAAGCTGCAGACGGTGTCGCGCTCGACGAAGCCGGGCGCTATCTAAAATTATAAATGTGGCTTTGGTAGATAAACCGAATTCATTAAATATTATTTGGTTCTAAAAAGTAGGTGTACGAAGTAAGTAGGTAACCCAGTAGATGAGAATAAAGTGTAAATCTCATCTGTTTGACCTTTTTGGGCTTGAGATTTCAGTAGAAATAACAACATGCAATGACATTTACGTCTAACTAGACAGAGCAATAAGTGCAGTCTCTACTTGCAACACTTGCAATGACGAGGTCTCACATAAAATAAAACTTGCACGTATCTCCTTACAAATACGAGTAAAATATGGTAGTTCAGTTACTATCTACACTGTGTACGTAAATACTAAATTTTCCTAAATATTAGTTATTTCGATAAACTTTCACGTTGATTTATACTCGATACTACGATTTATATCTAGGTACTATACAGGGTGTTTTTTCGGTGCCACCCTTAACGAAGGGTACGTACTCTATACATCAAATAAATTAAGTTTATGCCAAAAAAAAATGCTGGGAAACTATGTAATTTTTTTTTATTACTTGATCGGGCGAAATTTATCGTGTCCCGTGTTTATGATAGGTTTTTCATAGACATATGTTAATTATTTCTCATGAAAAAATCTTGTGAACGTTGACGACCAAAAATCATCT
This sequence comes from Carposina sasakii, assembly GCA_014607495.2. NCBI lineage: Eukaryota > Metazoa > Arthropoda > Insecta > Lepidoptera > Carposinidae > Carposina > Carposina sasakii. The sequence goes on along the minus strand of CP053155.1, from coordinate 6,922,955 downwards.
ATAATCAATCAATTTTCAAACCCAATTTGAACCTGTTGTTATTGTTATTAATCCAATGCGGCAATGCAGTTGTAAAAAGTCCATGTAACAATGTATGTATTTGTAATGAAGTAGCATTGTAAAATCGCGGAGTGCGGTAGGCTCCGGCAGCGGTGCCTGGCAAGCGGGATAAAATCAATAGCACTAGGTACCTACGCCTCCAGCTACTCGATATCTAGCTCTTTGTTACAATTACATTCATTTCTTTGTTCCTTTGATAAGAGTTCCGTAGCAAAAAGAGACTAAGTACAAATTATATACTTTTAATATTATTATATCAAATGCAATCAAAACCAATTTACCAGTCTCTCTACACATGTCTGTCTGTCAGTAGAAATCTTTGTAGGTACAAGGGTGGAATTAATTGGTAGAACAAAATGAAAAAAAAATTGAGTTAAGGTGAGAATATACTAGAGGTTTAGTCAGGTTTAGAGGTTGCCAACCGTCCTGTTTTCCCAGGACATGTCCTGCGTTTTGGGATGTCCTGGGCTGTCCTGGATAGTTTTTAAGCATCGTCCTGAGTTTTAAAGTCCTGACACATTCGCTGTCGGCAGATTTTCTAAGGGTGCTGACATCGGGCAAATAAGCGTCAGCGACACCTCTAGAAAGCCTAAAAGAAGCAAATACCTACGTAGTCACCGGCACTGAATGTGTTAAAGACCTATGTTTTGAAATTCTCCAAACGTATTATCACTGGGCTCGCATATGTGAAGTCCTGCACCAGTAGCATGCCGTCCGCGACTTACGTATGTCGCGCTTTTTGTGGCGCCTAAATGTCAAAATTCGCGACAAAATGACGTTTCACACTTCAAGCTGACATTGAAACCGGCGTCGCGCCGCGCGCTATATACCTATAATCCGCGGTTGCAAGCATGGCGTTTAAACTCACGCGGGGTCTTATGTTAGCACCACTTCTACGAGTTGTCTAAAAGGCGCGTCGCGCGCGTGTTTAGAATCTCTGTCATTGCCATGCTCGCATTTGGTGACTGGAAACACGCGCGCGGTTGATAATAAAACCCGCGTCGCGTTTTTCCATGCTACCGGTGCTGGCTTTTAATCGAAATGTCCTGGTATTTTTTCCTCAAATCCTGGTTTTCAAAGTTTTGAGATGGCAACCCTATCATACAGGACAATGCATGATCTAGAGTTCGCCCGTTATTATCGCAAATGAAACAATAAAGTAGGTACCCGCACGTCAGTTGCTATCAGACAGACGTAAATTGATAATTTTATCACATCTAAACGACCTTTACTCTGCGTCTTGTTAGCGTACGACCTAATTAGTAAATTGAATCACTCGATGAAACAAAACAAACTTAATTATAGTATACTGCAGAATCTTTACTTAATTACCATTTTGACCCATCGATATGGAAATATTTCTTTGAAATTTGACCTAAATGAGTCAGTAGTTCGAAATGTTGTCTTAGTCGTTAGGTATGTTGGTAGTAGTTAGGTACCTTTACACCGATGCTGTATTGGTGCGCAGTGCGTGTCGCGAATTCAGTGGAGGGTGGTTATTCTAGTGGAGGGTTGTTGGAGGAGGGGAAAAAAGGGCGAGGGATGCCTGAGTCGAAACCTTCGCTCTGTTAACCCATATCCAGCGCCCTACCCCTGCAGTAACTGTAGCTACTGACTATGTAACTCTATGACATTACATTGCGTGTAAAATTGCTGCAGTAACTATATTATTGAGTGGTTCTGCCAGAAGTTCCGAACTTATATAGATTGTAAACAACCACTGATAAAAACACAAATATGGGTGAATTTCCCAGGTACGTTTTTAGCGCGGCGTGGATGAAAATCGTAGTGGAAAGTGCAAAATGCACATTTATTAAATTTTTTTCATTAAGTTCAGACAGTGATCTAGACTAACGTTTAAAACTTAAGACCAAAATCTATTTGTTTACGCATTAAAAAAATTATTAAAGGCTCCAAATCTAATTGCGGTGCTATGTCCCCACTTCATTTGCAAAAATAAATTTGGCTATTTAAATTTTCGGGTGAATTAATTTAACAGAATACATACATATTTTAAAAATACATTAAATAACACTATTATTTACACCATGAGCAGTAATTTAACTTAACCCGGTAGTACCTGTAACAGCTTTTTAAAAATGTCCCGCGGAAAAAGTTAATAACGCTGGCGCATTTTGAACATTACACTATTTCATCATAATGAATGAGATAGATGCTAAGCTATCTTTCCCCGCACTGCTCTGTCAAGCCATCGTATACCAAGTACAAGGATGTTTGATACACTGAACAGTTTTCCCGCCAAAAACGTAAGTATAACCTGCGGTGGCGCAGGAATACAAATTTATCATATAACGGTGTCATGTGTATTTAAAAAACTAAAAGGCTGTTTAAAAAGAAATTTTACAGATGATTAAAGATTAGATGTATCGACTTAATTGCAAATGAATTATTACAATTAAAATAATAGTGTCCGTTATAATTTGAAATTTGTTACTTAATTCTAAGTACGGTGTCGCAACTCCAGTGGCTCCGGTGGCAAAAAAGAGGGCCACCGTAATTTAATAATATCACCGTAATTGATATTTTGTCTTTTTGTATACAGGATGACTGGAAAACGGGTATTATTTCTATTGAGATGTAAAAGTACAGTCCATTTTCTACCTTCATGGGTAGGAAGACCCATTAAAAAAATTACGGCTTCAGGGTTATGCCCCATTTTGTAATGTTTTTAAAATCACATTATTAAATGGAAATGCATAAAAAACTAAAATACGTGTATATTTCAGTAATTCAACTAGATAAATAAATAATCATTGGAGACAAAACAACAGACATCAACTTGGCATTGTCAAAGTACAATTACCAAAAGGTTTATAATTTTTTTCCTGATTCTTTCCTATTCATTCAAAATAATTATTTCACGTAATTCGCACACTTAATTAAACTAAATTCAAAAGGTATAATTATGAAAAAGCTTACCAACAGCTGACTAATAAGAATTTTAAAAGTGCTATCCTATGGCGCGACAACCTTTTTTAACAAGTAACCTAAGTTTGTAGTCAAATTTAAAAAATACAAAGGTGATGAACTGACATTATAATATATATATTATAGCATAGGAATCTTACTGCTATCCAAAGGCCTTTTCATGATGCAGTTCAACTCGAATCGAGGTCATACCGCCACCTCCATCTCGTCTTACTCCTACCCCAGGCAGCCGCTCTGTAGCATCCAGCCAGTTGCACTGTTTGTCTATCTTTCGGTATCTAAACGACTAACATGGCCGGCACTTTTACTGACCAGTTCCTTTTTGGTAGGCGATTAGCATACCTAATGGTGTTCCTGATGCAGTCTGAGCACTGTAGGTCAATCGATAGACAGCATAAGCACACATATCGACAAGTAGACGTTATAAGATCATAGGAAGGGAACCGTTCCTAAATGAACTAAGTTCTTCCAGGCACTTAAGATTCATCTCTCAATATTAATAGCTGACCAATAAGAATGTAATATTTTTCTGAGTCCTGACTGTTCTCAGAAAAAATATCTATATATTGAATGTTCTACTGGCCTAGTAGGTGTACTCATGCACATAATTATTATCTACTTCAATCTCACGTTTTGTGATATTGATTATGACTTGGCCTTCGGTTCAAACTCAAGGAAACCACCCAAAATTGCTACTATAAACCCGAGTAACTTTGCGATAAACCCGAGTAGCTTGAACAAGTACGCCTGATCATAACAGAAGAGTTCTACATTCTACTTGCCTCAATATAACACTGCTATAGGCTGTAGCGCCACGGAATGTAATTTTTGAAACCTATATTGGTCAGCTGCTAGTAAGCTTTCTCATAATAAATTACACCTTTTTGAGTAGCTTATTAAATAAGGAATTTAGTTTGATAAAGGGTACGCATGACGCAGTATATTATTTTGAAAGAGTAGGGGCTTAATTGGCAAAAACATTTAACAAATTTTGCTTGACCATTCCATGTTGATAGATTTTTGGGAGGTCAAAGTATAAAATGTGATTTATTTCTTATATGCCATTCTACTCATCTAAAAGGAGATTTAAAAAAAATAATAAAATGTCATATCTCCGACACTGTGAATTTCCGGATGGTGTGTTCCTTATATATAAAGGTAGCTAACGAGGTGCACTTTCAAATGTGAAAAGAAATGATCCTTATTTCTGGTTTTCGAAGATTTTTACGTACATATAAATAAATACGGCTAGGTTCCTGAAATGGTGTAGTCAGAACTGCGAGATCTTATAGGAGATACCATGGCCACTACGTTTTATGCTAAGAAAAAAGTCACTAGGAAGCATTTTAAAGTATGTAATAAAATATTTCCCTAACTGTTAACGTGTTCCTTAAATTTCTTATCATAGTTTCTAAGCTATAATCATGACGATAAACATTATTACCAACTAATAAACGAAAAATCTAAAGTTTTCATATTCTTATAAAATAAATAAATAGGTAATTCGTATGATGTTCTCCTGTATTTATAATTCCGCTGGTTGTAATAAATTTCAGTGGAGAGATTAACAATTTCGGTGGTTTGATAATAATATCGGTGGCGATTGAAATTTTTAAATGCAGATATCTCAAGAAATAATACGTTTTTAAAAATGTGTACCATAGGACTGAATATTATATATTTTTAGCTATTACTTCGAATACAAAAAAGTTATAGAAAGTGGATATAAAATTTCGCCAGCGTAATTAGTCAAAAATCGAGGTTGTTGAAATTCACCCATATTATAGAAATAGTAAGATAATTTAAATGCAACATTTTGAAACACAAATGTGCTCTATATTATTTTATTGAAAAAATTATAAACGACTGATCAAGACATACCTATTTCATGATTTATCTTATGACAAAAAAAAATGTGAGTCGTCTTATTATAACACTAGCGGCCACCCGCGACTACGTTCGCCTTTAGATAACAACTGTAGATAGATAACCCTGGCAGGTTTATAGACCCTCAACTTGTTATCTTTTTCCTGCTGCCTCTATAATTTCCTATAGTATGTACTTGTTAAATAGTCTTAATAACTCCCAGTTACACCACAGTCACTTAGGGTCCCATTAAAATATTAATACATACATACATACATACATACATAATCACGCCTTTATCCCTTACGGGGTAGGCAGAGCACCAAGGGCCGATAGAACCACATGGTGCCACTTCTAACCAATTTTGAGGGTATAGTTGAGATGTACAAGTTTATAATATTAAATATATAATAAACTATGACTGACTATTTATAAATGAGTCTGTCAGTGAAAGTCCCATTGATAGCGAAAAAAACTTAATACTGCGTAATAATAAATTGATCCCTTGAATATTGAAGAGGTTACTTTCATTTTCATAGCTCCTTAAAAGGTATAATTTAAACAACATATGCTCAGTAATATGAATGATGCATATAATATATATGCATATAATCACGCCTTTATCCTTTTCGGGGTATGCAGAGCACCAAGAGCCGATAGCACCAAGCACCAAGTGCCACTTCTGACCAATTTTGAGGGTATAGTTAAGATGTACAAGTGCGGTTAGTAGTGACAGGTGGTCAGTCCATCGACTACAAAACACCAAGACCCTCTTATCCCTCTACTGACTTGTACAGTATGCCCGGGAAGAGAAGCCGCTGTATTATACTTTTTTTTTCACTCCCAGAGCAGCATAGAAGATATGAATGATACTAAAATAAATTTGTTTTCTCATACAAAATCTTCTTATATGATACTTCCAACACCGTTATAAAATCAACCCCCATGGAACCTTTTAACTTTCTTCCAACTACACAGCCTTTATTCTGAACTAGTGGACGCCCGCGACTCCGCCCGCGTGGTCTGCAGAAAAAACAAAATGTCGAAATTATGCCGGGATAAAAAGTAGCCTAAATGTTAAATTGGACCAGTCACAATATATTCCTGAAAACTGCATCGAAATAGGTCCAGCGGTTTTTGAGATTAGCGTGCACAAACATCGATCCGTTACAATTTTAATATATGTATAGATATAGGGGTGAGTTACCTAATCTTACCTAATCATATTTTCATTCTTTCTTTCCTTACAGAACTTTAAATAAAAGATTTTCCAAGACAAATACAAATAATTTAGTGCCTCACTAAAAGAAAAACACGTATTTATATTTTTAAAAAACACCCACATAGGCTAGTGCGAAAAGATAAGTTCAACGACTACTATGTAGGTACGTAAATGTCGGTTCCAGAATCGGGTTTGAATGCCTAGGGGTCCTCTAGGCCGGGAGGGAGAGGTTTGTTATGGCGGCGGCGCGGCGCGGTAGGAAGCGCCGCGCGGCACGTGTAACTGCGGCCTTGAGACGCCAGGTCGACGAACGCGCGCTTGGGCGGCGCGACGCCCGCTGACGGCCCGCGCCCGCCTGACGCCGACCAAGACGCCACAGCTTTCGCACTACCTCGCACTGTATTGATCAATTCCACTGGATATATAAACAAGTCTAATCATATACGGTCAACAGTCAGACGGGACACTACCAATGTAAATTATTCATGTGTCTGAATCGTCGAAATTTAAAACGAGACAAGATTTTGCTAATGCTCTGCACGAGTCAAATAAACAAAACATCGGGGTCACCACAACAATGCACCATTCATTCTGACGTCATCGCATTCTCGACGCAAATTTCTAAGATGGCACGATAAACAAACATTTTATTTTCCATTCATTCTGGATTGTGTACCTGTCTGCGAATTCTGCGATGAATTTGTATGACGCGCTATGTATGATGTTATAGCATACGTAGGTATTATATTATAATATATATATGATATATTTACGCATTGTAAATGACAATACACCGCATTACATGCGCACAGAGGTAGGTAGGTACCTACAAAACGTTAATAAATATCAAATCTACCTAGCAAGTCGCAGAAGCGCGTACCGTTTTGCGTTTGCATATAACATGAATATCAAATTATAATACCTATTTCGGATTCGAACACTTGTCTCTTTGACACATTTTAATTTGAACAGGGTATTTTAAAGAATGACGAAAAGCTGTCTCTACCTGAGCGCGTCGCGAAGGCCACCCAATTCGTGTAGTCGATAAAAGGTACATACTGTTTTCATATTTTGTTTTTCTAATTAAAAATTACTTAATTACATTTTATTATTGTTTGGGTGAATTGTCAATTTAACCCTCAATCAACCAATCAATTCGTCAACCAATCCTAGGTTAAACTCTATCCAACACCGTCTCTTAGTAGGAGTCGATAAAAATTGGACTCCATTTAAAGTTAAACTGAACATTAACTTGCCTTCTCATATACCTACGTATCATCATCAGCCTATTGCAGTCCACTGCTGGACGTAGGTGTGGTGTTTGCCCATAGTCACCACGCTGGGCAGGCGGGCTGGTGACCGCAGTTTGTGTTTTGGACTATTTGTCAACACGGGAGGCGCTGCTGCCCACCTCCCGGAAACCCTCGTACGATACCCACGGGCAGACATGGGGTGGTACGAATTCTATTCTGTCGGCACCACGCGGCCAATATACGTATACAAAAAATGGTATACATACTCGTATACCAACTTGTCGCGTTAATAATACCTAAGAAAAATCTCAAGAATTACTTAATAAGATTTTGATATTTTCATCATTTTCAGCCATAATATGTAAGTAGATACCTAGTTAGTTAAGTAACTGATAACGGATGGGACGAGGAAGGCGGGAGATACAGGAAGAGGGGAGAGGGGGTGAAATGGGTCGCGGGGCCGTCGCCCTAGCCCTGACGTCGACCCAAGTCGCTACTCTACCCTCGATTCTAGAGGACCTTGAGACTACCAAAAATACGATTACTGGGTACCATTACCATATAACGACTTTAACGTTCTTAGAGTTATGCCTGTTATTATCGACTAGCTATTTCGCGTGACTCCGTCCCCTGGGGATACTGAATAAAGCTGTAGAAAAAATAGAAAGTACTTACTACTTCTTTGATAACTTCTTGAGAGTATGTAAAATATATGCAATATACATGCAGTTCTTTGTTCTAAATATACAGAATGATTTTTAAACGTCAACGTTCCCGAAAACTATGGCATCTCCTCATCATCACGATCATTTTTCTCCATGGAAGCATACCTGGGAAGTGTCTGGTTTCCAAGATATTAGGGTCCAAAGTTGAGTAAATAGACTGCGTTTTTCTGCATAAATGCACATTGACGCGCGTAGCAAGATTTTTTCACGAGAAATAATTATTATCTGTCTATGAAAAAACTACCATAAACACTGGACACTATAAATTCCACCCGAACAAGTAATTCATTTTTTTTTTCAAAAAAATTTACATCGTTTCCCAGCATTTTTTTTGTCATAAACTTACTTTATTTGATGTATAGAGTACGTACCCTTCGTTAAGGTTGGCCGCCAAAAAACATCCTGTATATGTGTAATATATAGATATGAATATACAGGGTGTGTGTGACAGCCATGCAAATACTGAGATACTGAACAAGTACCATTGTTTTGAGTTATACGACAGTGTTATAACTCGCAGGAATTTTTTATTATACGCAATGTTTGCTTTCCGCGCCAATTGTATCGGTCGATTCTGTGACTAGTTAAATGGGTTTATTGGTTATTGTGTGATATATTACTGTTTTTTGTATCACTTGTAACTCTCTTTTGGGGTTGATCAGTTAATTGAACTTTTTTAGAGATTTTTTTTTTTAATCGTCCATAGCAAAATTTTGTTTTTAAGTCATTATTTAAGGCCTACTTAAATCAACCACACTATTTTTTGGATTTTCCTGAGAAAATTTTCACCGATTTTCATCTCAGAATCATGGTTCGAAGTCACCATATCAATATTGGCCTGGCTGTCACAAACACCCTGTATAATTGCACAGTGCTACTACAAAACATAGTGTACTGTTTTACAATTTTACTGTGTGAAAATTATTGGTATTTTAAAATTCTGTCAATAATTAATTATCATAAATATGCTCCTCATAGTTAGAAAGACGATATTTTACACAACAATAAATTAGCTCACGGGTAAAAAAATTAATTAAATTCTAAGAAAAGTGGTTACGTCTCTATTAAACTTATTTTTTATGTGAGCTTTTTCTCCGTTAGTTATTTATTTGGTATATAAAATATAGTTTGAAATATTTTCTATCTAATACGATAACACATTTTATGAAAATTATTACTTGAATTTAAAAAAGTTAATATCGATTGGGGTAGCTGTAGTTGTAGGTCCTACGAGTATTTCGTCTTAAACTCTCTCGCCTTTCTTACCTAGTACGGTATCAGACTACGCATAATGCTCGGGTGCGCTAAAGTTCACCTAAAATTTCTACTCCGATAATTGGTAGGTACTCCGAAAATTTTCTTCCTAACATTTTTCATCCTAACAATCGCAATTCCTAACTGCTTCTTTTTAATGTCATCTTTCCTCCTTCCTTTCCTTCTTTTTCTTCTCCTTCCTCTTCTTTCGCGAACTGGCCGGCGGCAGTGGCAGCTCAAGTGACCGGGTGTACCCTGGTGATACCAGGGGTGACAGGCCCGGCCCGCGTCGCCCCGTCCAGCCGTATCTTTCCCTTCCCAAATGGGTCAGACTCTCTGACCCACGTGGCCCCCTTTAAAGGTCACTTAAACTACCGGCGCATTGTCGCGCGCCGAGAATTTTGCCCGGGCATGGGGTTGCCCCAAGGCCCGCAACCCGAAGCGTATTTTTGCGCCAAGGACGGCCACGTCCTCTCTTTGTAATATTCATAATTCCGTATTATTCAATTTCATAATGTCAGTAGCAATAAACATCTATTGTTTTCCTATATTTTCTTATCATAACATCAACATTACATATCTATATAATTTAATAATCATGACATGATACAATATGGCTAACTTAAAACTATGTAGTTAGGGCTATGGGGGGTCGGTTGACCATCTTAATTTTTACAATATATTAATTTAGAGTAACTTTTACAAATTTGGTATTTTTTTTAGATAACATGAATATGCACTTAGATTAGCAAGGAGCAAGCGCCGAAGCGGTTTAGGTTGATGTATAAATACAGCGCACGAGCCGAGCGAGCGAAGCGACTTTGGGACATTTCTCACATTAATATACCTACATCACTTTCGACACAGAACAAACACAAATGTTTAAAATAACAATCATAAAAGCAATAAATGTCATAATCTACCCGTTCACATATTATTTTTATTACACTGGTTAAATGCTTATTTTCTTACAGCATATGAGAAAAAATATTATGGAAATTATGTTTAGGGTTAAATACTTTATCAAAAACAACAGTAGGAGTTTAAACAAATTAACAGTAGTGATATTATGAATTAAAATTTTCGGAAAGATGAGTGTTACGAACATTGTCTGCAGTACTACAAAAAATAGGTATGACTGAAAACTTTAGGAGTAAAATTTTTAGGAAGAGTGATCATTCGGAAAACAAATCGGTAGGAATAGCAATTTCGGTTGAAAAAAATTAGGAGAGCCAATATGGACCCATAATGCTCATTGTAGAGGTTCGTAGTAGCGTTTTTACCCGACTTCGTGACGCAAAGAAGTGGTAATGTGTTTAACAGTCTATATATGTTTGTATGTTCCTATGAAGCACTATACAGACAAACGCCTGGGCCGATTTTTATGATTCACACGTCAATCGATTTCTCTTAGTCCGGCGAGTGCCACTTAAGACATGACGTTAGTGAAAATCCAATATGGCGACTACTGGACGCCATATTGTGAAAATGAAAATAATTTAAGTCAATAAACTATATCAAGTGAGGTGTCGTTAAATAGGTATTTAAAAATCATTATTAGTTTTCTCTCAACATTTTTCGGTTCGACTGACCGCTTAGGATCTATATCTATTTAAATTTGCGTAACAAGCATTCTCGCATATAAGTTTTTAGACAGCAGCAAGACGAAAACTTCTTGCTGCCGAGCATGTTTCTTGAAGGCTACATATTAGTAGCCAATTAGTAGTTATATTAACTAAAAAGTATAAAATAATAATAAAAAAAAACATTATTTAAAAAATCCAAAAACCCGATTGCGTAAAAAGGAACCAAACTATGTAATAATAAAAAAACTGAAAATAGATGTCCGTTGGGATCCATTATCCGTCAGCCAAACTAATATTTCAATGGATCCTTGACTGTTCATTTGTTATGTTACATCATTAGAAAATATTTTATTTTCTTCAATAGTATTCATTCCTTAATAATATATATAGGTAATTCTAGACCAACGGACATCTAAGTGCTTGTTTTCATCTTTTCAGTTTTTTTTTTTTATTATTACATAGTTTGGTTCTTTTTTACACAGTCGGGTTTTTTTACGACACATAGCGGGCTACGAAAAAAGGTTCTAACGAAAAAAGTACAAATTAGTCAAATTACTAAATCGCTGTCTATCCCGCCCCCTTATTACCTAACTAGCAAAAACAAAGTCATAGCGAAAATTTTACAAAAATCGCTGATTTCATGTAAAATTCGTATTACGTAAAATGAATTTCAAAGGAACTTTGACATTTCAATGCGAATATTGTACAATTTTCGCTATCGCTTTGCTTCGGTTTTGCTATTGTTTTTACGTAATCAGGGGGCCTTTCTTTCCCCTATTATATCTATAGAGATTATCGACATTTATGATTTTTTGTCTATACCTAGTGACCCTGGGAAACTATTAAAGTACTTACTTAATACATTTATGAAAGAAAACAAGTTTCAGTACCTGTCTGCCTACTTTGTAAAACATACGAACACAATAATACTTAATTATTACCTACCTAGGTAGGTAGGTAATTGCATAAGCTTAATTAGTGATTATAATTTATTCAATTGTAATCACCAATTTAGTGATATGTAAGTATAGGTCGTCAAACTTAATACAGCTATGTAAGCAAGCATAAAACTTTAACAATACAGTTTCACATGCACATCGCCAAATCGGAAATTGAAACTCTACTTTTTCCAAAATACTTAGAAATAATTTGCAGGATTCCGTTTTAGCTTGAACTTTCATATCACCAAGTAAGAATAAGGATTAGTCATTATAAAGGAATTGCACACGATTGAATATCAAGTGTTGTAGTTGTAACGTTTGTGAACAGTTGGCCGTACGCGAGCTGCTTGCACGCCGCCGGCAAAGCCCAAAATAGCGCGAAACACGACGAAAACAATCGCACGGGGCTGCGCTTGCGCCGGAGCTAGCGCAAAATGACGCGAAAACATGCAAGCCTTTTTAACCAATACATTGCTGATAGAGGAACTACCATCGAATCGTGGCAAATTAGTTAAATCTACTAGAGTGGTTTAGAACAAGATCTACCTTGACCTCGATTCTAATGCATATAAGTATCTCCTTTAGCTATATAAAAAAATGACATTATTTATTCCAAGTCGTGCACGGTGCTATTGAAGTTAAATCTAAAAGTTTGAATCTTCAAATAGCCTATGTAATTTGATTTTGACAGCCTTCTCTAATCCCGGCTTATTATTGTATTCCACAAAATCCCACTGCAGTCAATTTTAATGTCTGTGGTGAAAAATAAATGATTTCTTTCTTTCTTTTTTCTATATATGCCATAATGTAGGATTTAAAAAATAAAATGAATAAGCTCATTTTCCATCTTAGCTATATTTTCCGACTTTTGATAATTTTATGTTTATCGGTGAGCGTTCCCATTGTTATTAATGTTTACGTTGAGTTAGTTCAAATGCTATGACAATCCATTTTATGGGATCGAAGCGGCCAAATCGAATTTTATTTTTTTAAATCTCTATTGAGGGGTCGCCCACCACCGGGCCCTAAACCCTCCGCTGACCCTCGGATCTGCCGACTCATGATCACGAACACAAGACACTACAGTGGGCGACCCCTCAATGGAGATTTGAACTTCCGAATAGTGACGCCGGATACAATTAAATATTTTTTTTTATTAATCTGATTTAAATTTTAACTCCGTCATTAGAACTAGCCGCTGTTAGTAAAATGGAGTTCAATGTCGAGTTGATATTATACTTAGTCAAATACCTTACTGTTCCTACTGTGAATTCGTAATACTGTCAAGTTTACAAACAACAGCTTTCTTGAAACTTCCTTTCTTTTTTTCGAGAGATATTCTGGTACACAGCATGGCATGCCTACTTTCACGTCCCAGTTTGGGGCGACGCCCACTGATGCACGCTGCATTCCAGTTCCGTGACTACTGCACCTGGTTTTCCAGGCAATGGAATGTTATATGATCATAAATAAACAAATTAATAATGTAATTCATCAATTTAATTTTAAATTAGTTGGGTAGATAATATAATACAAAATAAAAAGCTTAAATCTTGGACACTTTTACAAATAGAAGATTGCCTGCAACTACTCCACCGCTGGCAACGTGGCCAAAAGGCTGACCGCATTGCCCCGCTGGATGGCGAGGCTAATCCTTTGTCCAAAGTACTGGCCAGCCCTTCCTCGACCAGTCTTTTAGAGATGCCCTTAAAATGGGCATACAATCAATTAATTAAGTACCTAGTTCAAATAATGTAAAACAGTTTTACTCTTCACATACGGTTGGAAGACTTTGTAGCTACGAGTATACGATGCAATAAATACCTACATACCCCAGTAGGTCCTTGCTCACTATATTGCGATTCTTTTGTATTTTTCAGGAATAGAGTTTTGAAACTGTATCTTCTCGTATCTATTAGTGATTACCGCATACAAATTCATTGACATTGCCAGTGATTCTTTAAATTCTGTATATCTAAATGAAACTAAAGCCTTTTACCCACACAGGTGGTTAAATTATGCTCTTGCATTTATTAATTTATAACGTACGTGTAGATATCGAATCCGTGTGTTCTTGCAACAAAGTTACTGGCAGCTTGTTTTGTAGAGACAGGCGTAGTTTAAAATAAATGTGGTTATTTCTTACCGTCTCGATGTTATGGAACCGCTCTGTAAGATAAAAGACAATTTATATGTTATATGTACCTATATACTATAATCTCATCGTATTTATTGTCAATTGTTAGAATACCTCCACAATTGACTAGCTTTTTATTTTGATAAATAAAAAGATATATCTGTAGGTATTTAGCTACAAAGTTTAGGTGTATTTTAATATCATTCGGTAATATTTTTACCCATTAATAATTAGATTTTTTTTCAAATCGCATAAAACGTGTATTTAATTTTTCGTCAACCAAATTTCTTTTATCTCGCCAAGTTTTAGATCCAATCGCAATTCAAAGTTTTGAACAACTTTTCAGACCCTCTTGGTTTCTCTCTACCTATACCCATAATTTGTTAATAAACAAGATTGACAGCGCAGCGTGCCCCAGGCCCCGAGTATACAGGGTGTGGGTGACAGCCAGGCAAATACTGAAATGCTGAACAAGTACCATTGTGTTGAGTTATACGTCAGTGTCATTACTCTCAGGAAATGTATTTTTTTATATTTGATTATCAGTAATCCTTGCTCTCCGCGCCAATCGTATCGGGCGATCCTGTGACTAAATAAATGGGCATATTGGTTATTGTGCGACACATTGCTGTTTTTTGGATCACTTGTGACTCTCCATTAGGGTTGATCAGTTATTTGAACTTGTTTGAGGGCAACTTTTTTTTAAATCATCTTTTGGTTAAAATTTTATTTTTAAGTCATTATCTAAGCCCTAATTAAACGAAAATATGAAAATGTCGAAAAATTTTGTAATTTTCCCGCGATCAATCAAAGTATCAATATTTCCCTTCCTGTCACAAACGTCCTGTTCAATCTGAAAATAATTTGGGTAAAATAAAAATCACTACTACGTAGTCACTGTTAAATATTCGTTTTAGATAACTTTACAGAATTTGAACAGTTAGTACCTACCTGTTTTAAAAAATTGACATTAAACAAAATGAAAAGTATTCAATTTCATTCGCTATCTTAGATATTATCATCTTAGGCGGATAGCGATGATAGCGCGATAGTTACGACACATGCCATTCATCGTGGAGTGAACAAATACGTTTCAGTCCCTGACTAAGATGGACCGCGTCTTATTCCATCGCTGCAACTCGAATACATTCAACCACTAGACAATGCTGACAATGGCGATTGTTTGCGGGACAGCGTGGGGCATAATTCTAGCGAACCGATAGAGCTCCGTGTTATTTTATTTATAGCGATCTCGCACATTGGCACCACTTGCCGTTGAAAAATAATGTGAATATTAGCCGCAAGCAAGCCGCGCGCCCGCTAGGAACACGGCCATTACCTACTGTCAACTGCACGCCAGCATCCTGCTTTACTCTGACGAGGAGCGACCACGGCGACCTTCACACTAATGGCATTCACGACTTTTGCGAATGATACGAGTGTGACCTGCATAACGGCTAGTGCATAAACTGTTGACTTAAGCCTGCGCTAAGACATTTCGGAAATTTCTAAGATGTTATAAATTAGAAGTGCGTAAGTGGCATGCCTAGCAAAGATGAGTGAGATAAACAAGTCGGAGAGAGCACGTCATTGAACCATTTTGGGGGCACTCGTCGAGATATATAGAAAACAGACATAGGAAGTATTCTTTGAGCGCTGGTATATTTGGGATGGGGTCAATTTAACTCAATTTGCGTTGATGGCAGTATTTACGACGACTTAACGCAAGTCACGCGTGCTTATGTCATTCGTTTACTTCTACATCGAGTTACCTTACCGCTGAACTGACGTTGTTGTGACGCAAGCAGAGGTCCTCTCAGTCAGTCTGCCAGTTTGTAGATTGTTAGGGAGAATTTATGATAAAGGGATAAAGGGATTGTAGGTAGTGCAAGTGCTTGTTTTCGCAGTTATGAGTTATCAGATCTGAGGGTCAGTGGAGGGTGTAGGGCCCGGTGGTGGGCGCACCTATAGTGGATAAAGGAAAAGTTAATTGTGACTAAGTAGTTACAATACGTCCATAAACTCTTTCGTATTAGGTATTTTGTTCGCATACCTACATAAAAGCTTAGAGATGTTTAATGAAATAAAAAGGTCATTCCTACGTGCGGATAACAAATTAATTATCCGTAAATAAACAGTTGGATCAAGTAGGCCATTCCACTGATCTCAATTCATATTCTTATTTTATCAATGGTACTCATGAACGTATAAAGCACAACGGATGGAATGCTATCACTGCACAGATTGAAGCACCATAATGGCGGCGCGTTACGCATATGTGCGTATTTTCTGCTAGGCGTCGAGCTTACTATGGTTTATATGTGTGGGTGGATAACGCGTCTATACACATCCCTACTCCATGGAATGTACGTTACCGAGCTTACTACGAATGCTCCAGTCCGTATAGTGACAACACTCCGTCCGTTGTTCTTTATATGTTCATGTTTTCTGTTTTAAAACTATCTTACCTACTTAGGGCCACACACAACCCACATGCACCAAATGCGAAAACCTAGATTTTATTTGTAGATTAGCTGAATATAAACATAAAGACGTAAGTATCATGTATTATTTCATTCCAATAGCAAATAGTAAAGCGTTGTGGTTTTTTAGGATAGTTGTGCCGACTACACGTATGTATAGCAACCATGAAGGAATATTTCGCATGTCGGCCGTGGTTAAAAAGGCGTGGTTTTGTATACGTAAGACCGCTATATGACGGCAAGCTTTCCTAGGGACCTTAAGCCTATAAGTAGGTATGAAAAGTCTCTTCCGGATTGACGAACATATTTCCATGTCAGGTATAAATTGCGTGCACAGTAGCTCCAGCAGCCATCGGGACGTCTTTGGGCAGCAGGCCAAGCCGCAATGGATCGTCTCCAATATTTTACTTACTTTAATTCCTGTTTGTTAGGTTAGGTCGGTTTCGTGAATACTTCTGTTGTCCATAGGTCATGAAACGGCCTGTATTCAGAGTATTATTGAAACACTCAACACGAAAGCAGGTTAAAAATATAGAAAATTATCCTCGTTGTCGTTAGCACTGAAAATATGTTCTTTAGTACAATACCCCAAGTTAAGAATATTTAGCCTAGCGAGGTGAACGATCTAGGTGCCAACACTGGAAACGCACATTAGTCTTATTTCTTTGTAAACTTTCCTTTTTTTTTTGCCACCAAAATACTTTTTATTAAAACATTCTGGTGAGCCAAGTACCTACTTACATTTATTTTTTACCTAAAGTACCTAAATGAGCGAGATCATGTTACATAGGTACATTTATGATAGATAAAAATAATAAATATACACCAGAGTAACATATTTAACTATCTACTAATAATAATAACTACAAATAGTATTTATACGAGTATATAAATATATAATGAAAATACCTATGTTTTAAAATTCTTACTTCATTAGGAGAATTTACCTTTCGGGGCAGTCAGTTCATATTAGGTACCTAGGTAGGTAAAAGCGACGTGTATTTTGAATGCTGCAAAAGTGTGCGATTAATTGTTGTTAAGTAGCTAAGTACAAGTTCTTTATATGTTATGTGAATATTAATGTAATATGTACATCGTACTCTACGTTTCATCATATTAGGTACTTGAATAAGTACGAGTGACTTAAGTATAGAAGTTACGAGTATCTTCTCACGTGATAATACAATACTTGTAACTATCAAATAGATATAAACATTCTTAAAAGATGCAGATAACTATTAGAAGCAAGCAAGAATACGAGTATTATAAACGAACTATGTATTTGTAAAAGCATAATACCTACTCGTATGTACCTACAAACTATCTGTGAGAAGACCCTTACACTCGTAAATCTTCATGATCCTTGCTACGGACTACACGAGTTCGTAGCAGTCGTACGTAGCACCACGGTGACGACTACGTAGCCGAATTCTAAGTTTATAGGGATGGTTTAGATATGCTAGTGCTTAGACATGGTATCTCCACTAAAGATAACGATAAACATTACATAAATTGCTGATATTAATAGTATTTTAATTCTTCTTACTGGCCCATAATCATACTATCCTACTAATATCATAAACGTGAAAGTTTGTGAGTGTTCATGTATGTAAGTATGTTTGTTGTTTTTTGCATGCAAAAACTACTAAATGGATTTTGATAAATGTTCATAATAATAATATACAGCTTACATATCAGAATAAGACAATACATAGGCATACAATTTATTATCCCGGGAATATATTTAATCCCGTAGGTATAATATTGACATTTTGTTTTTTCTGCAGTCGACATGGACGGAGTCGCGGGCGTCCACTGGTATAACAATAAACACAATTTGAATTGTTTTCATTTCTTATTTTATACTTAAAACATATAGCAAGGGCTATAAAATTCTTTCATCCTACTCGTTCATCCGGATACTAGTTTTTACTCGTAATCAGCATATGGGAAAGTCCCGCTGATTTCCTTCTTTAACACGCAATATAACTGCAATTAAATTATGTACTACTAATACTCGTGTAAATTGGCATCACGAGTCATGCACGCAGAGTATTCATTGACAAATTTCCGCATTTTCGATTAGATACAATTTAGAATACATGCGAAATATTTTTTATTGACGCAAGACGATACCATTAGCACGCGAAGAGCACGCTAATACCGCCTGCATATTATCTTTTAGCGGTTAAGAGATGATAACCTCGTATTTTATCGATACCTATCGTTGATCAGCATATTCCATGAAATTTAGCAGAACTGTCAGCAAAGAGAACGCCGGCCAGAGGAGTTTTATGATTGTTATGTCTCGGTGTTAAAGGTTATCTCCTTCGGTTGTCGGTGAGCGCTAATTAGCTTATTAGACTTTTAAATTGCTGTTGGTCTATCATTGTTACGGTTCCAAATTCGATTTAATAGTTGCGGGACGTTTGGAAAAACGTCGTAATTTTTCTGGGCAGTTACCTCTGCCCAGAAAAAAACATTTAAAGTATTTTAAAGCCAATATTATTTATTTTAAATATCTCTCTCTGTGGAAAATTACAGATTTTCTGGTGATTGATAGCGTGTGAGATCCATTTAATCTATACATACTCGTATAATAAAATAACGGATCCACGTTTGTGCACGCTAATCTCAGAAACGGCCGATTCGATTTCGATGCAGTTTTCAGGAATATATGGTGACAGGGCCCAATTAACATATAGGGTACTTTTTATCCCGGGAAAATGTTGTTATCCCGGATAATTTGGAAATTTTGTTTTTTGTGCAGTCCACGCGGACGGAGCCGCGGGCATCCACTAGTATGTAAGTATAATGCTGAATGCAAGGGCTTTAGTAAATATAATTTCTTGATTGAATTGATAGGATAGAGGTTTGCTTCAATCTATCTAGGTATATAGGTACCTACATACGAGTATAATAAAAATGTAACGGGTCGCAGTCTGTACATAGAAGATATATGAGAAAAAATATTATAGTAGACCTTTATAAGATATTCTACTTTAAAAAAGGAACATCATGACATCATTTAAATCACGATAAAACCTATCATTTCTGCTTAAAACAATAATAATCTGTGTTTCCAGTACATATAGGTATATGCCGTCAAAAAATGAAAAAAGTGAACGAAAGAGCAAAAAATGAATGATAAAAGAAAAAATACTTTTATTTCATCCTGAAAGAAAGGCAAAGAAATCTACGGACCATGCGTCCATGTCCATGTCTTTAATAAATAAAAAATATCAGATTATGAGGGATAGTAATGAACGGAAAGTTTGTAGAAAGCATTGGAAACGGGTCTAATAAAACATCAAAATAATCAAAATAAAACTGGCACAGAAGGAGTTCTTGTAGGAGTGGATAATCACTGGATTATTTTGTAGTCTTTTTTACCATTCTGGTGCTTCTCTAACAACGGTTATTATAATAACCTTACGTTTTAACAACATATCATGTTCGCTGAAGCGCTGACGACTCCAAAAAGACATCTTTATTTTTAAGTATATTTTAAACGCCAACTATTAGATGCCTCATAAATTTAAGTAATTTTACGCTTCTAATGTCAAAAACTTGACCACCAGAATAGCTTTTTACGCATAAACCTAAGGTGAATTGAAAAAAAGTTGAAACGTCAGTTTAAATTAAATTTAGTTGCCACCTGTCAGAAAAAAAGTGACTGCCAGAATAGCTTTTGACATGTTTAAACCTAAATTCTTAGGTTTAATTAGAATGGTTTAATTACGTTTAAGAATAAGTTGTGCCTGCCGGAATCGACGTTAATGTATTCATCATAGCTAGAATGCGATTCGACCTTCAAGTATTTAGGTCATGATGAGCCGGTCACAGGCCGAAGACCTCGGCACACTCCAACTTATTACAATAACAGAACTGTTATCCACCTTTCATTAAGAAGGCTTATTAAACGTGAATAACAACAGAAACGACAGACATATTCTATTTGTTTCTCCGCCGTTCAACTGTTGACCGTCGATTTAACTAAAAATAAATTTATTACAAATTTGTCTCTTTGTAATGTAATATTTTAAATAATGTTATGTTTTCCTTTAAACTCCTTGACACCATGTTGTGCCCTTGATACAAACTTTATTTTACAATTTGGCGAGGATTGTATTTTTTGTACTTACTTTAGATACCCGGGTAAAACCAGCGCTCCACACTGTATCGGAATTCTGTCCAAATCGTAGTGTTTTCGTGAAGTCCTCTCCGAATTTATAGTATAGGTAAGTTGGGCTAAAATATATAATCAACTATAAATACATACAAAAAGCTATAATTGAAATATATGTGTCATTTTTCACTGGGCATTTTAGTATGTGCCAGCTACCGCGCACCGTACGGGAGACGCATCTTGCCTGTCACACAAAACCCGTCCTCTGACATACACAGCGCCGTTTATTATCTGACTAGAGTTTTTTTTTTGTTGAAAACGATAACGTTACTCGGACTTTGCTCTGATTGTCGAGGATTTACCTAACTTAACAATAAATGATTCGGCGCAATGACATCATAGTCAGCCAATTTGTAAGACACACACTGATCGTATCCTGAAATAAGCGAAGATTGACCAAGGCTTTACCTAGCTTGACTACATGAGTGGATTAGACTTCATCTGCCACCAGTGTTCTGCCTGATACCTGAATAATAAGAAATGCTCGTACCTATAACCAGAGGTTCATAAATCTCCAGTAAGTAGGAGGTAAGGAAGAAGCCACGTGGCCGACCAGGTACCACAGCTGGAGAAGCTATTTCTGTGTTCGGCGGCAGGGCCCGGCAGACCGACACCAGACGTCGCCGCCGCCCCCGCTCTTCTAACCTCTAAAAATAAACGCACTGTGCATTCTTGGGCGAACGATGTCGAATTTTTGTCGAGTACGCGCGAACACATGCCGCCGTTTGTTTTGACCTCAGCGATGACTGCAACCTTCGCTCTCGGCCGCATCCGTGATGAGTGGCTCGCACGCTTCACTTGCAGGCCACGTGAACTTGATTGTCTCAACATTATTATAAATATCGAAATTCTCATTTGGGTGGCGATAAAAATTTATCACATTACTTAGTTTCTTGTATATCAAAAAGTAACTATTTCGGTCCATTCCATTTAGAACGTTTTTCTTGGTTGTATCTTGTGTGAGGTCCTATAAGCGTAAGTAGGTACCAATCCGATTTCATCATAATCTTCTTTTCTTTCTCTTATGTTTTTACAATATGTTAGCTACCATCTTAAATTCATCCATAATGGCCCTCATCTCATTACCACTCCCACTGTAAACGTAAATGATGGGAGGGTCTGTCCTTGTGCTGGCTGATGTATTCCACAGATTTTAATGTATTCATACGACGACGCCGACGCCACCGGAGACAACATTAAAAATTGCTATTTAAATTACTGACATATTTTCCATAACGTTACGGTCATTTTTACACGATTACATACATATAATCACGCCTTTATCCCTTACGGGGTAGGCAGAGCACCTAGGGCCGATAGAACCACATGGTGCCACTTCTAACCGTAGTAGTAGTAGTAGAACCCAGCTGTGGTACCTATATGTTGCAAAATTGTCACTTAGCTCGTGCCTCGGAAAGCACGTAGAACCGTTGATCCTGCGCCTGATCTCTCTCCGGTCGTGTGGGCTTTCCGTCCCATCGGACTATGAGAGTAACGGAATAGAGAGTGCATCTGTGTTTGCGCACACACTTGTGCACTATAATATCTCCTGCGTACCTGGCCAATCTCCGTATAGATTGGTCGCCTTGGCCGAAATACGGTCGGAGATCATCATCATATATGTAAAAAGAAATAGCTCGTTAAATTGTATAGGTATAGCTTGTGCAAACTGCAAAAGATACCTATGCATGTAACTATTCGGTCTGCATCGAGCGACGTACGAATGATAGTAGGTACAAGCGGGTTCACTTGTTCAATTGCACTCGGAGAAAATAGGTAGATTTAATGAATAAATAAAGAGAATTCAATTTCAATCAAAGTCTAATTTTATTTACTAAAAAATGCTAACTCATATTGAAAATAAGTATCAAGATACCAGTACGTACAGGTATGCGCAGACACACATTTATTCACTATATGAGTATCTCGTTATTCTCGTGATGCCAAATACCTCCATACGAGCACATAGTACAGTTACGTATGATCCGATTAAGGTTTGCTAAAATTAACTCTTCGATGCAAACAAACTCTAAGTAAAAATAGAAAACATTTTATTGCACACTAGGCTCTCACCGTTCACGTTCAGGATAGTGGTGTTACATCCGCGTCATTCGTAAATGTATCTTGATGAGAATTCTTTAAGATATTGCATTTTGAATAAATGAGCTACCTACCTATGCCGAAAATTTTTACTATCTGCTTATTTATAATTGGCTACACCATCTTGACAGAATGCTGTGATTGAAACATAAATCTAAAAAACCAAAATTTTTGGGTATGTTGAAACAAAGACAGTCCTTTGGTGGGATATTTGCCTACGCCCTCAGGCCCTGTTGTAATACCTACCTGTATAACACATTAATACGAGTATGGATAAATCAGTAATAACAACCAACCTGGTACTTATACACCAATAGAAATATTTTCTATTTATACACCTTACTTTGACAGTTATAAATCTGAGAAGGCACAAACGTAGGTATAATGCTGAACCTTTTCAGTCCGCCAACAGCGACTACAGTTTAGAACTAAGTAGATTTGAAATGCAATAGATATCTGAGTTGAATGACCTACACACGTGTACCTACATATAACATTTTGCATAAACTATGCGTGTCATCTAAATAAAAATACAATGAGGGATTTTCTGACAAGTTAAAATAACAGTCGAAACTAGATGGCGTGAGCGCATCGCCTACCCCTCAGATGAATGATATACAACCTACCCTAATCCCGCCCACCTCACCTTTCCCAGGTCGAAGGATATTGTGATAGTCAGTACAGTAATAACGCGCTTTACGCGAGGGATACGTTCCGAAAAAAATCGCGTTAACTGAAATTCGCGTATATCGAGGTTTATGATTAAACATAGTCAAAATTTAATACTAAAAAATACAAATCATTTTAATCAATCACTTTAATTCTAAGAACACTTTATGCAATACATACTCTTATTTTTTACGGAAAAATACATCTATTGTCTTTTGGGTAGCGTTTTGTTTACGTTCTTGTAAAATACGTTCATACACCCAACACTGTTTTTAATTGTTTGACACACGGTCAAGACACGGTCATCATTATTGTCTATACTCTGCAATATGTGCAAACCTGAATAAATGGGCATGAGGCATTTAAGCGCGAAATTTGAAATTCGCGTTATAGTGAAACCGCGCGTAACGGGGTCGCGCTAAGGCGGGGTATTACTGTAATTGTGTTCTGTGGTGATAGTTCCTAGTAGACTGTGCACCAGTGCACTGGCGACTGGCTACACACCTAGACTGTGTACAGCCGACAAAAAATCATCCGATCGTTTTTTTAAGACGGTATAGCATACGAGTAGGTTAAAGACTAAAGTAAGTACCTAACCATAACGACACAACCAACTTCGATATACTATAAATTTCGCATGATCAAGGAATTTAAATTTTTTTTTTCAAAAAAAATTTTTTTTTCCCAGCAAATCTTATTTAAGTAGAATGTTTCGGGCCAGCAAAAAAACATCCTGTGATACCTAATTTAGCATGCATGCAAGCATTATATTACCATTCTTTGCTTTCCTAGCATATATGTACTTATACTATAGTCTGCTTAGTCTATCTACAGAATGATTTTTGGTCGTCAACGTTCCCGAAAACTACGGAATCTCCTCATCATCACGAACATTTTTCTCCATGGAAGCATACCTGGGAAGTGTGGTTTCCAAAATATTAGGGTCCAAAGTAAATAGACTGCGTTTTTCTGCATAAATGCACATAGACGCGCGTAGCAGGATTTTTTCACGAAAAATAATTAATATCTGTCTATAAAAAAACTAACATAAACACTAGACACTATAAATTTCGCACGATCAATAAATTTAAAAAAAAAATTCATTTTTTTTTTCCCAGCATTTTTTTTGGCATAAACTTACTTTATTTCATGTATAGAATTTCGTTAAAGATGGCCACAAAAAAACATCCTGTATAATGCTTAGGAACTATTGATGTCTTTGGTTGAGGGCTGAGGTGGGGGGGATTAGGGAAGGTGATGCGCTCACGCCATCTATCCAGGTGATTTGTACTAATTTTTTTTACTTTTAATAGTTGTCAGAAAATCCCTCATTGGAAGTGAATACCTACACTTGCCATGCTAAACAACATGCACGCAAGTTGACTCCACTTTTTTCTAGCTGCATGAATAAAAATGCTTTGCTTATTTTGTTTACAACTTTCAGGAATTCTAGAAAGAGCCTGAACAAACGGCTGACTTTTATTTTACTACAAATTGTACAAGCACTGACGGGATTTAAAGATACTTAGGTATAAGCTAAATTCTACATTTCTGCGTTACTTAAGGAGAAGGAAAGTCAGGGTGTAGCTACATAGGCATAACACCTATATCCCAAGTAAAATCTTTAACTCTAACCCAAATTATCTTTACGTAAATTCACGTTGAACGCACTAAAATTTTTGCAATATGTTTTTTTTAATAGAGTTGCGTTGTATGTTTTGCTGCCAGTTTAATGATAATGAAAATAGTAGGTACGTCAACAGTCACTCATGTTACAATCCTGTATCATTGCCGTATATAACCAGTTATATAACCCATTAGCGCGTACAAGCAGCGCCGGCCCGAAGTAAATTTTAGAATGGAGCGAGATCCATTCTAGAAGTAATAGAATATCGATAATTTCTAAAATCATATTCCCGGACAACGGATTTAGGCGCCCTCTAGGATTAGGCGCCTGGAACGACTGCTCCGTTCGACGTATGGGCGGGCCGCCACTGCGTACAAGATCAGTAGCGCAAGCTATAAGTTTCGTAGCGCAAGCTACAAGTTTTGTAGTGCAAGCTGCAAGTCCCGTAGCGCGGGCTTAGACTTCCGTAGCGGTTGGTATATGAATAGGTAAGTGCAAAAACGAAAAACATTGCAGGAATAAGAGTGATATTTCCTAAACCATGACCGCTATGTCGTTTCAGAGTGGTGGTGGGCGGGCGCATGCGTGTGCGCAGCCGGCGTGCTACTATGTGCCGCAGGCGCGCTGGCCCGTCCACACCTGCGCCGACGCCACGCTGCCGCCGCAGCCGCCGCCGTCAACCCCGTGAGTTATTGTAACCTGTTTTTTATATTTTTCTAATATTATCATCCTGGGCTTTTTGGTCTGATGTAGGTACTTACTTTGTGGTAGGTACTTCTCTAAAGGTGGGTTCCTACGGTCCGCGATATTGCAGACGGACGCGGACGCGCCGACGGCTACGGACGAACGCGCACCACGGACGAGGCTATCCCACGGTGCGTGTCCGTCCGTGGTCGTCGGCGGTCCGGGCCGAAATACGTGGAAGACTTTGAAAGTATTTACGTTGCAAGTATCGTAGTGATAAATTAAACCTTAGGCTAGGGTATAATCGCGCTAACTGAAAGAGAATACTTTCAAAGTAAAAAAGTTATTTTTTTGCCAGCGGGATTATAACACGCAGCCTTATTGAAATAAGGACTATTTTCTCTGAAATACTTTAGTACCTAGGCATCGGCGCCCGGCAACCCATGGAATACTTGAGGGTATTTATTTTGTAGCACGAATATGATCTTTATTCACTATAGATGCGCCCACCACCGGGCCCTACACCCTCCACTGACCCTCGGATCTGATAACTCATAACTGATCATAATTTCGCCACGGAAGCACCCGAGCACTGGGATTGTTTGGAAACGTGTGTGTGGTTCACTTATGAATGACAAGATGATCGCGTTCTAACTCGGCCTAAGCGACATCTAGTGGCCGATACGCACACTACGAATTAATGTGAGCGGCGCTCCAAAGGCAAATTTTTCATACGAAATCTTCTGTTTCACGTACGAGTATGTTGGTATATCTTTTTCGCACCCATTGAAACAGTACTAGGAATCGTACCAACTTTCGTTTCATTGAGCGCGAGCGCTCCACTCGATACATAAGATTACAACCTACCTAGATAAGACGAACGCGTAGGCACTATTGTATAAGCATAGTAGAATTGAAAGATTAAAATATAGATTGCCTATGTAATCTTCGTGGTTGGGAGTGCACTGTACCAGCGCTCCTTAGGACAAGCCAGTACACAGTCCTATTATTAGGAAAAAAAAAGTATGGTTAGGTTCACAAACTAATTTCGGTTAACGCCCACTTGAAAATCAGTAGCGCCCCCCATTTTTATTCCACCTTAAAAATTTCACCTACGAGGGGGCGTTATCACCCACTTTGGGAAAGACAGGTTTAGAGTCTAAAAACGAACCTAACCGTAAAAAATATATATACGGGGTGTTTTTTCGTTGCCACCCTTACGGGTACGTATTCTATACATCAAATAAAGTGAAGTTTATGCCGGAAAAATGCTGGGAAACGATGTAAATTTTTTTGATTTTTTTAACTACTTGATCGGGCGATTTTTTTTGTTTTTTCATAGCATAAACTGAAAAAATCTTGCTACACGCGTCAATGTGCATTTATGCAGAAAAACGTAGTCTATTTACTCAACTTTGGACCCTAATATTTTGCAAACCAGACACTTCCCAGGTATGCCTTCCATGGAGAAAGGTGGCCAGTTTTTGGGAACAAAAAAATCACCCATTAGACATACAAGGTGTGTGTGACAGCCAGGCAAATACTGAATGATGAACCATACATATTACTATGTTAAAAAAAGTTTGCTGAATTTATATCCTGCACTATTTATTAATTATTTTAAAGAACCTATACACGTCTATCCAATGGGGTTCATTAGTATTTTGAACTTTTAAAAATCATCCACTTTTTGTTTTTAAATCATTATCTAAGGCCTACATAAATGAGCTACACAATTTTTTTCCTGGAAAAATGAAAAAAATGCGATACCTGCGAAAATGTGGTTTTCGCCTCATGAATCATGACTGAAGTCGCCAGATGTTGCCTGGCTGTCACAAAACACCCTGTATAGGTAACTTACTGTTAAAAACATTGCAGAAGTGTATTCATGGGCGAGTGATATTCCTAAACCATTAGACCGCTATGTCGTTTCAGATGTGGTGGGCGGGCGCATGCGTGTGCGCAGCCGGCGTCTACTATCCGCAGGCGGCTGGCCCGCCGGACCTGCGCCGACGCCACGCTGCGTGTCGGTGCGGGCTGGTCAGTCCGCCGCCGTCAACCCCGTGAGTTATTACCAGGACGCTATGTTTCTAATATTATCATCATGGCCGTTTTTGGTCTGTGTCGGTCCGCAATATCACGGGTAGGACCCACCTTAACAAGGACAGTAGGTACCTACCGTCTTGTAAGTAAATGTAGTTAATATACACGGCTAAAAGATGGGGTACTTATGTACTTAGTACTTATAGGAATAAAAATAGATTTTTGAGATTTACTATAATTATTTATTCAAAGTCTTTTAGGTAGCCACTCACGACTTCACCCGCGTAAAAATTTTAAAATCCCGTTTCCGCTCCCGGCTAATTTCGAGAAATACTTTCTAATAGGGTAGTTTCCTACGGTTGAATCTCAATAACATCTTATTCTTATCAGAGTAAATAATCAAAATCATACCGTTTTTCATGGCCTAAGTAATACATTACCTACACAGAATTAACTCTTGTCAAGAGTTGTGTTGGGTTTTAGAGTTTCATAATAATTAGTAGTTTACTATTTTATTTTTTATTTTATTTAATAAGGTTTGCCAGCAGATATTACAATATTCTTACGACAAAAATCTAAGTGATAACCAAAATAACTAAATGCATAACTAATTAGAGGCAAACACAACATGCAACAAGACAGTAGGTAAGTACAATATAAATAATAATAATACAATATATATCAACAATATAATAGCAAAACAAAAAAAACACAGAAGCTGACCACAATTGTAAATTTTATCAATTTTTTTCTTCACTTGTAAAGTGAAGTGCCATCAGATTATGGCGTTAGTTGTATAGTCTCGAGAGACGCGGTACTGGAGAATTTCTACCAAGAACTGTTCTACGGAAAGGAGGCACGAATGGATTGATCGTGCCACGAGGCAATCTCGAGGGTATTCCGAGCTTAAATTGGGTCAGAAATCTCGAGCAATCAATGTAACCCCTAAAAAGTCTATACAGAAAAATCAGGTTAATTAGGTCTCTTCTTTTTGAAAGCTCGTCATGTGAAATAGATCAAGTTTTTCATTATATGACCTGATCCTCCTTGCCATACCAGTTGAGTATGTGAGGTGGTATAAGAATCTATTCTGCACCCTCTTAACTCTCAATGAATGGCATGAATTATGTGGCCGGCAAACTATACTATTATCGAGTAGACTGCGCACCAAACTGTTGTACAGTAACACCTTGGTTTTGTGATTGTGAATATCTTTCCGTTCCTTATCACGAATCCTAACATTCTGAATGCTTTATTTATTATATGACTTATGTGTGGTATAAAAGTCAATTTAGTATCCATTAAGACCCCCAAATCGCGCATTGTATCGACCTCCTCGAGAAAGATGCCATTAATGTGATACTTAGATGGAAAAATATTAATTTTACGAGTGTACCTCATTAGAAAACATTTATTTGTATTTCATTTCATACCATTCCTGTCACACCATTGTACAAGATTATTGAGGTCCTTTTGAAGTAAAGTACTATCGACTGGGGAGTTAATTGTTCTTAATAGTTTTAAATCATCTGCATATAAAAATGATTTAGAGAAACAGATATCCGTAGGGATATCGTTAATAAATATATTGAAGAGAACTGGTCCCAAATGTGAGCCTTGTGGCACGCCTGAGCTAATTTTATATAGCTTGGATTGATATCCGTCCACAACTACATTAAAAGAACGATTATCCAGGTATGACCTAAGCCATCCCAGAATTGCCCCATCCACTCCATAACAAGATAATTTGAAAAGTAATGCGCTGTGGGAAACTCTGTCAAATGCCTTACTTAGATCCGTATAAATAACATCCACTTCTTTTTGAGAATCAATAATACTACTCAAATCTTCCAAAACGATACTAAATTGGTGGTAGTCGAACGGCCAGGCACAATACTAATTTAGTAATTGCTATAATCCTGAGGATGCCACGGTTGTTGGCGAAACATATGCAGATTATTAATCTAGTTTTTGATTTCGGAAATAGTACGAAAGATTCCAGCTAAAGTTTTACTCGGCTTACCTGCATATAAAACCATGCACACGTACTAGATTCACATCACAAGTAAACAAAATATAACTTATCTACCAGAAAACATCACCTTACAAACACTTGCAAGCCATTTACAAATAAATTTGATTTTTCACCTTAGATGAAAACAAAATAGCGGAAGATAGGGCACGTCCTTAAAATCGTCAACTAGAAATTAGGCATGCTACACAACTACACGCACGAACACACACACAGCTGTAATTGTATTTAACGTTGTACACTACTGAGCGATAGAGACAAACCTATTTATTTCGACAGTAGCGCGAGCGAGACAAGCACGTTTCAATAGAGCTTCATCGGAATAATTTCGGGTTGAGTCGTGTCAGCTCGTGTCCCAGACAATAACTATGGTAAGAAGCTACTGCAAAAACGATACACAGCGGGCGCATTCGCACACGCACGGCACGTGTTTGCTTGTTTAACTTGTCGCACATAGATGTATCATATATTTTTATCTCGCTCTGCAAAATGGCGATCAAAACAATAAGTGAATTTACAATTATTTACCTAAGAATTTAAAATTTTCGTGTACTTATGCGTGAAAAGTGATTCTATGTGATTTGTTTTTTTTTTTTGAGTGATTAGTACAACGCACAGAAGTACATGAAGGCATTTTGATAACTTTTACCCCGCTTAAAATAAAAAAAGAATTTCTTCCGTCACACGAGCGCGCTATTGCTACTCTCAACTACAAATGAGAACAATCAGGCGACGTTGGCCTAATTTAAGCGGTCCACGCGCTGGAGACGAGTCAGCTATCTTCTATTTTGTTTTCATCTAAGTTTTTCACAAAAAAATTACACCCGCGCACCCTTCCAGCTTTTCCCGCCGTTTCCTAACACGATCTCCTAGATAACAAAATATAAAAATTTCGCAAAAATAGAACAACAAGACTGAATGACACTAAGATTTCATATGCAGATTTTCATTAATAACCTTTTAAAAAAATACAATTAGCGTTGTGTTGTGTCCATAAATCAATGATCGATTATAACTTATTTTTGATTATGTAATTGGGTATATTTTTTTAATTTACACTTAATTCCGTTGCATGTATTATTTTATCATATTTTTTTTACAAAATATATTTCTGGATTAATAAATAGGTATATCTACACTCTTTCCTTTTTTCGACTTAGTAGGTACGACTTACAAAATGAGCTTAGTACTTAAAAATGATCTCCTAAAGTAGATAGTGTATATAAATAATAATAATTATACATATAATATGTGAAGTTATTTTATCTTCTTATAGTTTTATATAATATTTGTGTATAAGAAGTAGGTAATATGTGTAACAGTGAACTATATTGTTTGATGTTTATAAGTAAAATAAAGATTTTTTTTTATGAAACTAGCTCCCTTAGAACACACCTTTTTTATTACTTCTTTCATTAGGTAATGTCTTATTTCTGTTTGTTTACTAAAATGTTTATGTTGGAATAAATAAATCTAACTTACAACTTCGGCTACAACTACCTACATACAACTTAATCAATGAGCGATTCCGACCGTCTCATCTCGCGATCCAACAAACGCGTCATCGCTTACTATTACAATTTTATATAAACAACAATTGGTAGCAGGGCAGCATCAGCAATCGAGCTACTTCTACATGTGTGCTCTTATAATATGTACACATGTGTTTACACCCACTATCGTCTAGCCCAACTTACGCTCACCAGTTAAATTTTCTAGTGTCTGGACACTACTAATAGAGCACACGTCTGCAACTAGACAGATTATTTGTATGTGTGCGAGGTTGAACATTGTGGTATTACTTGTGTATACACAGTAGAAACGTGGTAGTGTGCGTCGGCATCGGGGCAGCCGGTGCACCGCCCGCCGCCCGCCTGCCACCCGCCTCAGCCGTCTCATTTCCCCGCTACGCGACTGCGAACACCGCGTCGCGTCCGCGTCATTGAACAACAAGACTCGCTCGATGGCAGGCGTCCTTCTGCCAATATGAATAAAAGAGTTATATGGAACTCTTCTACAAAATTCGCGATAGTGGAATTTATATGTTATCTTTATTTTATATATAATTTATTTTTATAGTGTTACATATTACATCTAAAATCATATTTTTATTTATTAGTGAAAGAAAAATAGCAAATTTTTACAAAAGCGCTTTGCTGGTGTTGTAATCTTCATAGTGTCCTGTGATTGTTTTGTTTTAAATATTTAAACTTCTACAAAACAAATAAGCGAATGTCAGTGCCAGTGTAGTATTAATACCAAGTTTTTTTGTATCTGTGATCGAGTGATCGATTTGTCTACTAGTGATTCTACAATCGTGTCATCCAAGTTCCTGAGACGAGCACAACACTATCTGTCATCGGTGCGACGTAAACCAAACCCTCGGAATTGTGGACGACACTTTTGCAAATAGTAAGTAAACAGAACAATATCACAAATTGTTCAAATAAACAGTGCAATTCGTGAATTTATATTGTAAGGCAAATAAAATATAAAGGTAGAAGTCATAGAATCAGAAAGTAGTTTTTTAAATGTGTTCGTAAAGAAATTCACTTTCAATTTATTGTTCCCTACGTTATTGTTAATATGAATCTGGGAGAAGAGAATGTTGAGTGTAGGTAGACTGTAGAGTGAGGCCCGAACGCAAGGCAGGTCGGACAGGCGCGAGGCGAGACGGCGGGATCGTGCCAAGTGATAAGAGGCGCGCCGATATCGACGTCACACCCAGACGTTGTTTGTGTGAATTCCAATAAATTTACAAGCAGACAGTTCCGTAATCATCTCTAGCGATAGTCCTGACAATTTGCTTATTTGACCACCGTCCACAGTACATTTATAAGGTATCACAACTAATAGTAAATCTTGATTTTAATTTTAGTAGTTACCTGTGAATTATATCTGCCAACTCTGTCTGGGTGTAGGGAAATTGTATGGTTGACACCCTATCTATATGACTTGTGATTATAATAAGAAATAGGTAATGTCATTTAAGCAGGAATGTATTAATAATTACTTTGTGTTGAGTAATTTATAACTTTAAAATCAATTCTACTGTCTCTTAAACAGCAGAATGAGAATATTTAGTAATCCCTATTATTCTTATTGCTCATAAGTATCCTTTATAAAGCAATGAATTATTCTAATATTACTGTTTTACATCTTAAAAAAATGTGATAAAAATATATATTTCTTTTGTCAAATTAAGGTTTTCAATTAGTATCGGTTATAAAATTTGATTACCCTCTTACTAGCGGCCACCCACAACTTTTCCCATAAACTTATGAATTTCCTTTTTCATATGGGAATTTGGGAAATTCCCTTCGTGGACCATATTGCACAAAAGGAAGCCTCTGTTCAAATATCACATTTCTCATATCAATAGCATAACCTCGGTGTTGAGAATCAGTCAGGATATACTTGTTTATATAATAAATAATGTAAACAGCTTTATTATTTTTATTGTTTGGCACATAAATTTTCAGAAACATGTTTTTTACATGGTTACCTAATTTAATTACAAAAATAAAGAATGTGCTCTAACTAGATTTATAGTTGTTAGTCTAATAATATCCCTATTTATCATATTAGTATCAATATAATTGTAATAATGGCAATTACTTATGGCAATATAAAAGTTAAAGTATCTGTAATAGCTTTGTCCTATCTACTGAACACACTTCTGGTACAGGATGCATCATTTATTATTTCAGTACCTAAATAAAATCCACAGACCATCATTTTTTTTTTTCGTTATTTTGACAGACAATAACTATATTATGCCATGACAAATCTTTCAACTATTCACCATAATATATAACCATAGCAGCACTGCCAAAATGGCAACAAGTAAGAGATAGCCATATCATCTCAATTAAACTTTTAACCATCTCTACTGTATGGTCAAATATTTTCCATAACTACTATTTACACTAACTTCTTAACAGACAATTAAATCTATCTGTAGGTATGTATACCTATAGATATGTATATCTATCTACCTCTATCTAGTTACTATTACCAATACAACAAAATATTATAATATCCACAACTCACACATTGGTTGCTTCATCATTTATCACCAATTCCAATTAGAACTCTATATAGCATATGGAGTATGGCATGTAGATAGTATGACTTGCAGGGTATTTAAATATTCACACACATTGTACAACTAATTAATCTAATGATCCTACTCTAAGATCTCATCTCTAAGATCTTGTGTCGTGGTTACCAAGCTAAACTAATAATAACAATAAACTAGCAAAACTTTTATCATTTATGTGCATGACTTTGAAAATAGTATGAAGCATAATATTACAGAAAGTGGTTCTGCGAGTAATGTGTTATGGTTAGGGATAATAAAGACAACCTTGCCATGGTGTTTAAATTTTATTATATTATATGTTTGTAATTTTATTAGTATAATGTATATATAATAATAGTAATAAAAATCTCATAAAAATAATAAACTGCCATGTATTTAAATTCAGTAAACTGCAGGATTAATTCTCAACTTTTCAGCACTAACTATGTAAACAACAGAACTGATCTTATTTATTCTTACTAAAATGAACTGTTTAACAATGTTTGCAGTCTCCTAATAATGTAAATAAACCCTCCACTAATAGTAGCAGTTATTATGCTTGCCACCCTTCCTAGACATCTGCCTATAGAAGGGTAGACTGTTCACACATGCCTATTATAGGTAGCCCCTATCACCTTGACGACATATGTGCTTCAGTTAGTAATGAACCCACTTTGGATAACTCACTTGCAGTCAATAATAATACCTAATACGATGTAACTAACACCCTGTTTACAAGTGCTGTAAAAGGTCTAAATGTTTATAGGTAATCTATAACCCCTAGGGTCTGTGCAGGCGACTTTTTTTTACACCTGACTGTCGTATTTTGTTATATATAAAGAATGGTAACAAACAATGTTTTGCGGACTTTAGTCTAGTTTTAACTATGTAAACAACGAAAGTCGACCCTAAGTAAAGGGAAAAGGTCTAGACAGAAGAAGAGTCTAGTTTTAACTAGCCATATAAAATAAAATATATAAAAGTAATTTAACCATTGGGCTTCCATACTTTCTGTTTAAGTACATACATAACACGATCAATAAAGATGTAGTGTGCGTTTGATTAAATCTAAAATCTCCAATGCTGTGGAAACCATACTTGAATCCAATAGTTAGCAAACTCTAAATAATAGAACGGACAGTAAGTTTCATTCAATGTCTGGCCTATTAACTCTCCCTTGGCTGAGAAGTACAGTTGTTCTGGATATTAGAAACTAGCGTACAAAATTACAAAAAGCATGCAAGTCTTAAAAACACTCCTAATTTCAACTTTATGACATGCTCGTCAGCAAGAAGATTTCGTCTTTTCATCGTGAATTTCTGCTGCCTAAAAACTCATATGTGAGAATAGTTGTTACGCAATTTTAAATCGATATAGATCCTAAACGGTCAGTTGAATCGAAAAATGTTGAGAGAAAACTGATAATGATTTTTAAATACCTATTCAACGATACCCCACTTGATATAGTTTGTTGTCTTAATTTTTTTTAATTTTACAATACGGTGTCCAGTAGTCGCCATAATGGATTTTTACAAACGTCATGTCTTTAGTGACACTCGCCCTCTTTCTACGCACTCGCCGGACTAAGAAGAATCGATTGATGTGTGTCATAAAAATCGGCCCAGGCGTTTGGTCTGTATTGTGCTTCAACGGAACATACAAACATACATAATACATAGGCTGTTAAATACATTACCACTCCTTTGCGTCGCGCAGTCGGGTAAAAAGAAACACGAAGTAAGTCGATGCCCACTATTTACCTCGTCGTCCTGTAGTGTTCTGTACCGGGGTACTGCACGTGGAAGGGCTTTATATGCGCCTCGCCTCATGGCCTCCCTTTGTCATGTGTATTTTGAACTTGGAAAAATCATGATATAGGTACCCTTAGAAATTCACATTAATACATTAAGTAAGGTGAGGTAATACACGCCGAGGGAGGGCTATTCATTGATCAGAAGTCATACAAGTCCTCATAATCCCTGTCAGGGTCAACAGTGTCAAATGATGTAATAATGTATAAGAAACT
The DNA here is from genome assembly GCA_014607495.2 of Carposina sasakii. NCBI lineage: Eukaryota > Metazoa > Arthropoda > Insecta > Lepidoptera > Carposinidae > Carposina > Carposina sasakii. Next base: position 6,887,025 of record CP053155.1, on the reverse strand, counting down.
TATAATGTAATCTATTAATTAGAATATTATTTATTTTAGTTATTTGTTTCAAGTTATGAACACTTACACCTACGTGTTTATTATTTCAATAATTACCTATCATGCAAGATAATGATGTTATCTATAATGTTACTAGTAAAATAAACAGATTTCTATGACTTCTGGGCCGTCAAATAATGAGAAAAGATACGAGCAGTGACACAAAGTGTACTTAAATGATAAAATTATTATTATTTTTAACTAGTGGATGCCAACGACTCCGTCCGCGTGGACTACAGGAAAAACAAAATGTCGAAATTATCCGGGATAAAAACATTTTCCCGGGATAAAAAGTAGCCTATATGTTAAGTGGGACCTGTCACAATATGGTGCTGAAAACTGCATCGAAATCGGTTTAGCCATTTCTGAAATTAGCGTGCACAAACGCACAAACAGACAAAAATTCTTAAAATCATTCTCTTGGGTACTATTGCGTCGATAAAGGTCTCCTATAATATTTTTTCTCATATATCTTCCAAGTACAGACAGCGATGCGTCACATTTTTATTATATGTATAGATTTACTGTAATATGATATAGGTAGTATCTATAAGATATCGTAGTATCGATAAGTTTTATCTTACCTTCTTTTTCTTCAGCCTATTGCAGTCCACTGCTGGAAGTAGGCCTACCTAGTGGTTATTTCTCCAAAATTATGCAATAACGAAAATATTCCAGTTTAAGGTACATAGGCAGGCATTAGGTTTGCCTGTGCATGGCATGCATGTGCAGTGCATACCGTCAACAGACATTTTTATTATTTCATATTCAATGTAAACCTAATAAAATAGTGGGCAAAACATAGAATCTAGTAGAAAATTTATGACATTACTCAATGGTGTCTGCTTTTAGTTTACTTATCAATTTTATTAGCATTGTCGTGGCTTCGCTCTACTACCTATGTATGTATGACTTAAGTTGAACTATTGACACATATCCCACGCATTGGTATTAAATTGGGAGGGCTTACCTTAACAACAGAATCCCAATAACCGTTACATATATATTAATAACTTTCGTTAAGAATGGTTTACCCTATTCCAAAGGGAATATAGTAGGATAATAAAGTTAACAAAGATGGTCTTGTCATAATTTTAGATGTTGCCATGACGAAACGAGATTAGGTACTTACAATAAAATGGGTGCTTTATAACTACATAAATGCATATTTTGAAAAATGTGAGAGCACTAATCCAGTGGGTCATGAACTGACGGCATATTGTTAAGAATATAATGTGTCCCGTGACATTCCTAAATTCGCCTATACTACAGCCATGAAGCCATTGTTTGTTGATATTGTTACAGTGGGATAGGGCTTCAATCTGCTTGAAATAGGCTGAGAATGAATTAAGTGAGAGCAGTGTGTTGTGATTTGCAGATGCTCTCGGTCCAAGTGCCGGGGTGCGCGGGAATGGAGCGGCTGGGCGCGCCGGGGGGACCGCGCCTACGACACGATCACAGGCACCACCATTCCAATGCCACGTTGTAAGTATACTTACCACTATCCACCTACATCCAACAATAATTGCTTACATACCTACATACACACGGTTTTTTCCCGAAACGGGGTAGCTAGAACCATAAGATGTCATAGAGTGCTAATGTCATACTAACTGCCTACAGCAATGTACAGTAATGCAATCTAAGGGCCAAGGACTGGAATTGTTAGGTGCATCGAGGCAGTTAGTAGGACATTAGCACACTATGACATCTTATTCCTCTATGCTAGAACTGTGGACCAACCAAGGAAACCCTACATCCACGTTTAGGGGGCCAGATCTGATTTACATTTGTAAATGATCGGTGAAAAGTTTCTAGCTCATCGCCTGAGATACCACTGAACTCTGCTAGTTTCATACCTTTTCACAACTTCCATCCATTGTCTGATCTTTAGCACTGTCTCTCAAGTAGTCATAGGTATCGCGTTTAGAACAGCAAATCGAGCACATCAAAACGGCAGCCATCGGCAGCGTATCGAAACGTTCGCGCGTTCTTATGATACCGCGTGCGAACATTCTCATTCATTCATTTCTAATACTTATTGTTACGAAAATAATAGCTATAGGTTACTAGCTTTTCCATCGGCGGCGACACAATGAGAATTGAAAATGTATTTAAATTTTGTGATTGCTTGAAGGATTGCTATAACCGCACCTGAAGATAAAATAACAAATATTCCTAGTACTTTTACATATTTTTAGACAAAAAATTTACTTATGTTATTTTCATAATCTATTCATGCGGGCGGACCTAACTGCAGGGCCTATTTGTTCATCTTTCGTATTTATAATATTGCTGATGATTTATTTTGGCAACAATCAACTGAAACATTTCTGTTGATTCACAATAATTGGTTTGCAATGTGTCTTTCCTCCGCATGTTCGTTTTTATTTGTTCTTTAGTGCCTATATGTAGGAGGAATTTAAGTTACGCCGTAACCTAACGTTCTAATCACCATTATAATACAATACCTGGCATTTTGTATTCAGGTATCAGGTTACTCCCCTCATACTCCACTGTGTCACGACACGAGGCTGTCACTCGCTAGGTATTCTATAACAATACCCCATTAGAGATATACAAAACATCCCTCCAATGTATTGTCTTATCCATGAAGCAGGTACACGGAGGTGTTCTAACAAGGTTTATTTATAGAAAACTGTGGGAGCCCGCGACTCCGTCCGCATGTACTGCTATCTTTACCCCCTTTATCTTTTACTAGTAACCCGCCCTCGCTTCGCTTCGGTACATATCCTCTAAAATTTGGAATTCGCGTTTGTCCCGTTCCCGTGGGAATTTCGGGAAATATGTCCTCAGTGCTTACACTCCCTACCGAATATACCTGTCATATTTCATCATTATGTGTCAAGTGGTTTGCGTAAAAATTGGGAATTCCCGTTTGTCTCGTTCCCGTGGGAATTTCGGGAAATCCGTTCTTAGTGCTTCCTCGCACTCCCTAACGAAAATACATATCCGATTTCTGCTTTATATTTATAGCGGTTTTCGTAAAAAATTGAATTCCCGTTTGTCTCGTTCAAGTGGAAATTTCGAGAAATACGTTCTTAGTGCCTCCTCACACTCCCTACCAAATTTCATCATTATATTGTGTCAAATGGTTTTCGTTAAAATTGGGGATTCCCGTTTGTCCAGATCCCGTGGGAATTACGGTAAATCCGTTCTTTGTGCTTCCTAGCAGTCCCAAATGATTCGATTTCAACTTCATAAGTTTTCTTAAAAAATTGGTATTCGAGTTTGTTCCGTTCCGGTGGGAATTTCGGGAAATGTGTTCTCGGTTCTTTCTTACACTCCCTACTGAATATACCTGTCATACTTCATCTCTGTATGTCATGTCATTTTCGTAATAACTTGAAATTCCTGTTTGTGCCATTCCCATGGAAATTTCGTGAGACCCGTTCTTAATGGTCTTTTACACCTCCTAACAAACATACACACATTTCATCTGTGTACGTCAAACGGTTTATTTTTATACTTATTGAATAATCTTTTTTTCCGGTACAGTGGAAATTTCGGTAAAAAATTGGAATTCCTGTCTGGCCCGTTCCCATGGAAATTTTGGGAAATCCGTCCGTACTCTTACACCCCCTAACGAACATAAAAACCAAAAGGGAGTGGAAGTAATTTAGTTGTGAACTTTAAAGTTTATTTGTATGTGTCCGTTTCTTCGTGGGGTCATGTAGGTATATTGTTTTCGCAATTGTTTTTGATTTTAACTAATTTTACACTCGCTTTTGAGGATATTCCCGACGTTTCCATTCATCATCATTATCATCCATCATAAATTCAGAAATCATCAGAACTAAAAACAATGGCTGTATGGATCACCAAACAAAAATCGGTCCAGTAGTTTCGCTGCAAAAAAAAAAACAAACAAACAATCAAAGTTTACCTCTTTATAATATTAGTATAGATTACAAACTTTGAATATTTTATTATTGACTAGCGGCCGCCCACGGCTTCGCCCGCGTGAGAGTGCGTTACTCCCGTACGAAGCCGGGGCGGGTCCCTAGTTATACATTATAAACCTTCCACATGAATCACTCTATCTATTTAAAAAAAACTGCATCAAAATCCTTTCCCTAGTCTGTCTGTCCCTATGTATGCTTAGATCTTTCATCTAAGAATACATAGGGACGGACAGACAGCGGCAAGCGACTTTGTTTTATAATATGTAGTGATATCTAAAAATATAAGTTTCAAGCTTCTAGCTTTAAAATAACGTAATTTCCATACAAACTTTCGTCCCCTATTTCAACCCTTCAAGGCCGTCCTTATGTACCAAAATTTCATTTAAATGTGTTCAGTAATTTTGGCGTGGAAGTACTTACATACAACAGACAGACAGAGTTACTTTCGCATTTGTAGTTGTTGCAAGGGCGACGAGGAAATGATCTATGGTGTGAATCTAATGTTCAAACCAGTGATTCATGCTGGCTCCGTTGGTGGTCGTATCAATATATAGGTACATATTTATAGATTATTAGATCGCAACTCCCTTTTGTATATAATTCATGGTCTTATCTCACAGCTAGAAAGCCTAATGCGTGGCTTTTGTTCCAAATGAGATACTCCACGAAAACAGGAAAATAAACATGGCCACCCTTTTACGAATGTTTACGAATCCTCTAATTTGTTTTCTTGATGTTAGGTATCTATTAATTTCAAAATGCACAACAAGCGCTTTGTCTCACCATAATATAACAACCCGTTACGACCCTGGCATCCATTTAGTGAATTGTGTGAATATCTTGTGAATATTAATAGATTACTTATATCACGTATACCTTTTGTAGACAATCTTGATGAAATAGGGAATATGCACGTATTTTTTAAAATTATTTTAAATTATTATTTACATAATTACATATATGTAATAAAAATATCAGCACCGTAAATACAGTATTTAGTACAAAATAAATTGTTTTAAAGTAGTGGGATAAAAACAGCTTTTTAAACGACCGCCATTTAGGCGCGCTTTTCGTGACGTCAAAAACTGTACAATCAAACATTGATCAAACATCCATCAAGTAAGTAAAGCTGGCTACACACGAACCAATTTCGTATTCAACCTGTCGCGCAGTGGGCCTGGATGGACAAAAAAAGTGGATGGGTCGACTCGCGCCGATATTTTTCTCTGTATACTTATTTTATCAATACAGACATTTGTTTTTAAAAACTTGTCAATAAGATAGATTTATTGATTAATAAAAATATTGTTTTTTGTATGAATAAAAATTAATCTGCAAGATGGCAAAAGAACCTATTGCGGTTAATAAGGGTTAACATAGAGATGACGGCTAATATTTAGTTACTTGGAGTCTATGTTATAATATGAGTCCACCGCCTTGCTTGGCCTCCATAAAATTTAGAAGTTCTCCGTGTACCTATGCGGTGTATCGACTTATTACCTTATGTTGGCTATGGCGGTTAATGGAAGTCATTGAAGACATGTTTCTTGTTGAAGACATTCTGGCACCTATGTTTTTATTCTGGCATCTTGACCTTTTTTATTCATTCCTGAATACTAGCCCAATGTGATGACTGTCCATTAGGGTGGTCCATAAACATATAGTAAAAAATATTTTTTGCAATATATGTTTCGCCACCCCTAAGATTTATTATACCTACCACTCTTATTATGTACGAAAAATTTCAGCCCCCTATCGTATATACAAGGGGGTGCTCATTGAACCAGAAGTTTCAGTTATAGATAGGAGTTGTAATGACTTCTAAAGTGACCAGTATGCAAACCATAGAACTCTATAGCAGTGTTCACAATTTCCCTTACGTCTCTGATTTACGCAATAAAGGTTCATTTTAAAGGTTCATCACACGAACTTTAATGGGTCTTTGTTATTGTAGAAATTGAACATCAATTATAGGGCGAAATTGTTATAATGTGGGTTTGTAGACCATCGTTACAGGGCTGTAGTAATATAGTGAGCGCAAAAACTCTAAAACAGAGCAATATTGGAATGTAGCTGAGTTTTAAAATACCTTTAAATAACTCAATTCCCCTAAAAAAAAAACATCTTTTTTTTCTAGTAGATGAACACATTTTTTAACACTGATTCACGTCATAGTCTACTAAATAAGTATCAAATATGTCAATAAACCTGTTTAACAATTAATTTTCACTATATTGACTAATTTAAATACGAAATTTATCTGTAACAAAAAATAAAAACTTTGCATTTTACACAAAAAAATAAAAAAACAACACTTGGTTGAGCACCCTGTTCTACTTATGCTATCTCACTGATATTTTACTATGTCATTACTATAAATACATGTAACAAAATAACGGGGTGGCTAAAATAATATAATTTAAAAAAAAAAATTGGACCACCCTACTGTCCATGGATTAAATTTGTTGAAGTCGAGATTGACAAAATAGATAATAAATATAAAAAGTAATTATAATATTATTTACAATTTACATTCATCCACCCATTAAAACTTTAAGCTTCAACCAATACTTGAATTAAATAAGAAATTATTGAATTGTGGGTTACTATCGATAGTACAAAGACGTGGAAGAATCTTAAAGTAGCTTATGAAGACAGAGGTCTCAACAATAGATGTAGATTACTGTCAAGGCTGGTGGGCCTAAAGCTTAATATGTTCAATTCGATTACGGAATACATAACCGAGCTGATGCAAGTTAATAACCAACTATCAGACTTAGGAAAAGAAATTGATGATGAGTTGCTAGCAGCACTAATGTTGCAAGGACTACCGGAAGAGTTTGCACCTATTAGGTTGGCATTAGAGAATAATAACGTAACACTGACAATAGATTACGTCAAAACAAAACTGCTACAGTTAGATGACAATAGTGCAGGTCCAAGCAAGCCCGGCTCCAGCTCTGCGCTCATTACATCGAAGCCTCACAAGAAATTTGTTCAGAGGAAAAAATAGAAGAGAACTGTGAAATGCTTTATATGCGAAGGACCACATAAAGCCTGTGATTGTCCACACAACCCACATCATTCAAAAAGGAACCATATGGCGACGGCTCTAACTAGTGTGAATCAAGAAAATACTAATATAGATGAGTGGATTATAGATTCGGGAGCGTCAGGACATATGAGTTTCAGGAAAGATTGCATAAACAAGTTTGTGAAATTTGATAAAAAGGTGGAAGTGAGTTGCGCAAATGGATGTAAGGTATTAGGAGAAGGTCTTGGTATTGTACAGAATAAATTATAAAATTATTAATAAAGAAATGGAAAAAATTCCTCACCCGGGTGGGAATCGAATCCACGACCACTGCATACCGTGCTAGTTGCTCTAACCACTGAGCTACCGGGTCAATTACTCGGATGACGAATTTTACCATCACTTTTTCTAAATTACATATTGGCAACGTTTTTTTTTCATCCCGATAGCTATACACTAGCCAAATCTCGGCAAATTAAGCTGAATCCCTCAGCACAATGTTTAAAGATGAAACGATCAACCATATCCTAACGGATTATATTAAAGGAGAAGTGTTTTTATAAATTTATCTTAGTCAAGATATTATATATGTTATAAAATTATAAAAACATTTTGTTGACATTCAGCTACGACTAAGTTAAATTGGTATTTAATTTTATGTATCTTGTAAATACTTCTACGGTCACCAATCCGCCTGCCCAGCGTGGTGACTAAATACCCCCATGGCAGTCTTGTGGCGACGTGCCCTGAGGGAGGCCTACGTCCAGCAGTGGACTGCAATAGGCTGATGATGATATAAATACTTAAAAGCGTTTGTTTTGTTTAGGGATGAGATAAAATCAATAAATAATGTAATAACATTCACAATACGCTTAGAAATAAGAAAATTGTATGTTGGGAGAACGAACCATTATCTATCTCTACTATAGAATATAGTAGGTAGGTACTGTTATATTTATAAACTAAAAAGCTGAGGAAGTCACCAGGCAAATTAATTAGATAAACTAAAGATATTAAATATCCTAACAAAATAGATCTTTGTTTCCTTAAATTTGTGTTTGGAAAAGTTAAGTAATAGATAAATGTTATTTCATTACTAATTCTAAGTTAAAAAGCTTGTGCAGCACTTTTACGAACGTACCTTATAAACTTCTATAAACGTATCTTTCTATATATTCATCTAAGTTCTATATCACATAGTCCAACTTCGAATGTAGGCAATAAAAATATATAATTTAAACATCACAATTACGAATTTAGTAGAAGTAATAATAACCCTAGTGCAGTAGTCTTGTAGATGGGGATAGGGGAGGCCTACGTCCAGCAGTAGTGGACTGCAATAGGCTGATTTATGTATGTAGTATACTAACTAATAACACCGTTTATATTTTGATATTTTGTATGAAAAACAATGGAACATTTAATGTGAAATATCTCTCGAGATCGGTTATTGAAATTGGCTGTAAGAGTATACTTAGATATGAATCCTGTGATTGATCTTAACATAGCTTATCGGTAGCCACCAATGCTTTCACTCTGTACGCAGCACACACTAATTTCCCCATCAAATGATTCCAGGGAATGGGAGAAACAGCAGAGGCTGCAAGCGATGGTGGGTCGGATCCAAGAGATGGTGGAGCAAGAGACGCGCGCGCGGTCGGCCGCGGCGGCGGAGCGGCTCGGCCTGCCGCCCAGTATACAGCTGCCCGACGGCGAATATGGTCAGGACGCAAACCTACAGTTACGAGTCCCATATCAGGTATGAATCAGGGTCTATTGCCGATTGCAGTCCACTGCTGGACGTAGGCCTCATTGCACGCCACTCGGCTCGATCCCTCGTTTTACCATCCAGTCACTACCAGCCGCCGTCTTTAAGTCATCAGTCCATCTATCTTACCTTGTCTTACTTGCCAGTCAATATGTAGGATAAATCGTTTTCTTGAACACTCTCGCACCATTTTATAATTTCATTAAAGATCAAGCTCTGTTCTGCGTAATATTTAAAACTTATCACAAAACATGATTCTAATAAACAGGCACCCTTCGGCTTTGCTATTGCTTTTACGTAATCTGGGGGCCGGATTACCTCATTTTACTTTCTTATCTGTTAATTTCACAAAACCAAATGTTTCCATAATTATGAAACTAGAATTTAGGTCACTCACTTTTATCTTAAGTTATATTAATTATTTATGGCTGTATCTGTCTGCCCATAACTCTGTGTAACTATTTTTGTTACACGCTATTAAGTTAATCTTTTACCTTCCTCCATAGCAAATTTCCTCAATATCTGTTCAACCGTTTTATAATGCAAATATAACAGAATACCTTGAACTTTAATATTATTTTAGTGAGAAAATCTCTATAGTTAGTTAGGTTCAAAGTACAAGAAAGAGTGGTTACTTATATAAATACTTACTAACTAGTCATTATAATCGGACCTATCATATCGTTTTAATTAATATTATCAATCACGCAATTATTTATAATGTGTCGTCCATCCTAGTTAGTGTGTGATAACCTTTATTTTTATCGCACACCACGGCTGCACCAGCTGCCACTACCTCCTATATAGTGGTGCATGAACGCGGATATTCCCATTTCTATCTAACCAAGGATGTTATTTGATATTTGTTATTATATATTGTGTACTGTGTGTATAGGTACATCGTGAAGTCCGATTTGGGCATATACTTGGTTAGATTATATTAATTACTCTAAATTGTAATTGTTAAGTAGATTTAGAGACTCATTTTTGGCATAGGTACATAAGCCATAATAAAATGACAAGACTTATTTTTATACATAGGAAATATTTTTTCTTTGTACAATAAAGAATAAGAATAGGTAATCTTTATTATACTTAGTACTACAAATAAATGTCCAGTTAAATTAACTTTATGCCTGCCATACCAAAATATTAACGATTAAATGGCCTCCTTAATACACAAGTTAGGGCGAAATGAGGTCATGGATTCTAAAACTCTGTCACGTAGGCTCGATTGCAGTAGTATGCGCGTGCGCATGACAGTTATGTACCCCTTATCGGGTATGCAAGTTACTATATTATATTATGCATAACAGTATGTGAATGCAAATAAAGGTACACGATTAACATGCATTTTATTGTGAGACATTATTTATTTTTGGACACTGCATGTTTACATTGTAGACTGAATAATGTCATGTCAAGCCAAGTTCAAGCTAACAGAACCATTTGGAGATACTTTTGACCCCCTCAATATTAAAAAACGATTTTACATAAACGTGTCAAATTTGGCTGATATGAAAACTAGCCAAGTCCGACCTCAGGCTACAAAATATTATCCTAAGTTATAAGAAGAAATATTATTTTATGTTGTTTGAGACCATTGAACTTGGTATCCTTGGTTGATTTAGATCTCACTTATTTTGTCGTTAAAGTCTACAACCAAGGCATATATTATTATCATAATATTGAACTTGGCTCTCATTTTACATTTATGTTTTTTAATGGATTGTATATTCCTATTTATACATATATTTGGAATACATGGCTGTTTCAGGCAATACTCGTTCGTTCTCTTTGACCTTTTTCATTCTTGTTTGCCCGAAACTGGAGAATTTATTGGCATAGTGGGCAAATGTTAGAGTAAGAGAGAAAAGGAGAGCATTTAAAATAGAAATTAGAATTATCTTGCGAACATGCGTAAATACGTGTAGGCATATTTCCCTAGGTCCACTAAGATCTTTACCCGCCATAGAAGACTAGATACCCTTGATGCGCAAAGAGATCATCATTTTTTCGTCTCACCCTCGTTTTATATTTTTATTTATTTTTATATTTTTCCTATTGGTCCGTAACCCTTATTTTGTGTGGGTACAATATACTGGTTTCAGTTTATTTAAGTTATCTTCTATCTAGAGAACCTTGCACTACTGAGTAGTTAATTAGTCATAATTATTACCAATTATACTGCAGAATACTCATTACTGTTTAAAAAAATGTAGAATTCACTAAATTTTATTAGCTACAAGTAGGACTCTATCTATACATTTATATCTCAAGGTCGTGAAACAGCTGAAGATATTCGACATTGACGAGTTCTCTGCATAGCTACAAAATAAAATTACATTCTTCACTACGCGCTATACAGGGTGTAACAGAAAGGGTATGTTAAGCGAAAAGCTATGTAAATAGCCCCCTATAGAGATCCTATTTCCAAAATATGAGACTCGAAATCACATTTTTATTTTTCAAGATTGTATGGACATTCCTTAATTGTTTCGGAATTCTTCATACTATCTGGAAAAATAAAAATGTGAATTTGAGTCTGAAATTTTGTAAATAGGTTCTCTATAGTGGGCTATTTACATAGCTTTTCGCTTAACATACCCCTTTTGTTACACCCTGTATACGTGAACTTATGTATCTGCGAAACTTGTTCGCTATTACAACCTTTTGAAAAACCTGTTTTGAATATTCCCGACTTCAGAATGTTATACAGGATGTAAGTGACGGCCGGGCAAATACTGAAATGCTGAACAAGTACCATTCTGTTGAGTTAGACGACAGTGTTAAGTATTCTAATTAAGTAAAAATTTCCGCGATCACTTCGCTCGCGCTTTAACACTTGCAAGCCGAACAACAATGATCATTTTTTTGTTTAAAAATCTAAGTTGTCTGTGGAATAAAATGCAAAAATTTCGCGATCGCTTCGCTCGCGTTATACTATACTGATATATTATGAAATTAGACCTCTATTTGCTATGCATTATCTCTTATTATGGAAATAATTATTTCTATATGAAAAATGTACTAAAATTGACCATTTGTAGGTGTCCCGTTTTTCGTGCTCTAGTCCCGCAAATTTAACCCCGTTGTCCCGCAAATCTGTGTATAAGAGTTGGCAACCCTATGTGTGACCCATTTCTGTTTTTTGGATCAATTGTCCCTCTCCATTGGGGTTGATCAGTTTTTTTCAACTTTTTTTAAAATCATCTTTTAGTTGAAATTTAATTTTTATGTCATTATTTAAAGCCTAATTAAACGAACTAAACATTTTTTTTCCTGAAAATATGAAAAATTGTCGGAAAATTTTGGAATTTTCCTGCGAAAATTTTCAGTGTTTTCCGCCTCAGAATCATGGTCTGAAGTCATGGTATCAATATTTGCCTGGCTGTCACAAACACCCTGTATATGTGTTATTATATGATAAGTAAAGTGCAAGTTTCATCAGTTTTCCTTTGTACCCGGCTGTAAAATGCGATCGATACACCGATATACATTGCACCTTGTGGTTCTCACGTGGAATTCCGCGTACATACAATATGCATTAATTACCATGATTTACTGATTACTACGACTGCTTTTGCATGCTATTCTGCGGTTGCTTGCGCATTGTTACGTATATGTATAAATTGTAATTAATTATATTTAAAATATGCTAGATCTACACTTGCTATAGGTACGTAGGTATAATCCAGCCTGGATAGTATGAGAATATACCTATAGACAACAGATCTATGTCGTCATAAACGTAACGTCATCGCCTTGTTTTCTAGTCAACTACATGACGATTTAAGCGAATGGTATAACATAGACATAATATTGTATCCTATTTCTAAGACATGCGTATTTTGCCGCTTTCTTACACTGACACTGATGTAATACAGATAAACATCATTCCACCCTGAATGTGTGAAAGAAATCGAATAGATTTGAGTTGATACAGAAGTGTATGAAGGGTGATGCGCTGTCATTATTTTGGCGTGTCCCTATTGCACGATAGGGCAATATTTTATTTTTATTTATTTCTTTGGGACAGTTAACAACTGTATACAAAAATACATAGTAAGGTACACAGTCCACTACACTATCTATCCACAAGTTAAGTAAAAGAAAGTTACACAAGACTATATTTCACTGAGTTACTTAATATGACATACGAATGAGATAGCATCACCATGGATAATAAACCGTATAGAGAAGAATTGTGTCCCTAAAAATAGATTTTTTGTATCCTGCAGTTCTGGCTACCCCATTTCCGGAACACAGCCGTGTCTATATCACCTCACCGATTGTCACCGACGAGCTAACGCTAGCCTCCCTTGTTCCAGCAAGCCGAGCTGACGAGAAGCAGTTTCCAGCCGCCGCCGAACAAGTGTGTGAGCGACGTGCCCGAGTGGGCGGGCGGCGGCGGCGCGCGGCGCGCGGGCGGTCCCGGCAAGAAGGACGGCCTGCTGCAAAAGGCCACGCGCTGGTGGGTGCGCATGGGCGCGCGCGCGCCGCCGCCCGCGCCGCCGCCCTGCGTCATGGTGCCGCGCCGCGCGCCGCCGCCGCCCGCAGTGCCGCCCGCCGCGCCGCCCGCGCCCCACGCGTGACGCAGCTGCGCCCCACCTCTCTACCATATCACGCTTACATTCCATTATCGGGACGATCAGACTCGCCGGAGTGGCCGCGCGTCCCGGAGTATTATAGACTTGGTATTTATTTATTTGGGAGCGGCTCGCGTGTGCGTGAGTGGGGCCACAAGTGAGTGAAGTGCCCGAGACTAGTCGAGATATGTTACGGTTTACGCGTAGAGTAATTGTTTCTATTGAAGAGCCGAGCCGCCTCAGCGCTCTCTCACTTACGCAAAAACTAAGACTGAAATAAAATAAAAAAGATATAACACTATAAAGTCTACATTGAAGTATGTTGTCTTAGGTAAAATTAATTCAAATAGAAACAATTAAAGTATATAATATTTAATGAATCTTTCGATTGTAACCTGCGATGATATTGTATATTATGGGAAAGGTCAGTCAATAGTAAGGTAATGTCTTGCAGTGTACAGTTTCATGTTTAATTTATTATTACAAAAATACAATATAGATTAGACACAAGATTATAATATAACATGGAATAAGGTACTATGTTTAAGCGTTAAGTGCATAGAATTTGATGCTACCCTCAATAGAATTAAAATCAGACTTCCCTTATTAGGGAACCCCACTGCGATTTTATTGGTGTCTAGGAACCAGAGTTCAACTACTTTATGATTGGTCCTGAATAAGTGCATAATTTATGTGTAGATAGTGAAAATAATAAAGCTACAAATTATTGCATTAATTATTATTTTTAATTAGAAAGAGATTACACAAGACAAATATTGAGATGTTGATAAAACTTTCTTTGAATAATGTTTAATAACATATTAATAATTTTAAATCCGCCGTCTCACTCTTATGGGGAACGATTTTACTTCTATTTGGTTGGTGGTTACCATTTTAGCAGTAACAGTTTACTATTACGGATAAAGTCATAGTATCGAGAATTACCTGTTACTGCTTCGCACAAACGTGCTTTAACCTATTGAAGTTAAATTTCTATCCAGCAGCTAAGAATCTGTGTTTAAACAACTTTTATATTTTTTGCGACGGTGTTTATATAGAGTGAGCATATCAGAACAGTAATCGCAAGGAATGGATACTTTACAAAGCATAGTTACTATTTTATTGTAAATATTGTCTCTAATTTAATATAAGATTAATGTTGGCCGAAACGCCACAATCCGAGGGTCGTTTTCAATCGAGTGTTTGCTACATTCCATATTTATGTTGAAATATTTTGGATACTTACTGTACTGTGCCCGCCCACATCTCTCTGTCTCGCTCCCACTTGCGGTTGCTACCGACCACTTGTCCCTGACAATAACTTGACTAGTGAGTGATATTGACTATGCAGATGATTAGAAATCTCATTAGGAATTAGACATTGTTTAAATAAAAATATTGGTTGAATTAGTTTTAATTAGGTGTTTATTATTTATGTTAATTATACATATATGGGAGTACATATCTTGCATTGGGCCTTGTGCTCCGAGATCCAAAAATAGTATTATTAAATGCAAGATATGTGTTGACGCTGTGCTCCGTAAAGGATTGCAGCAATCAATTTACTTACATCATAGTCATGTCTAGAAGCTGTGCGATGTTCACTAAACTGGTTATAGCCACGTTCCTGTGTATAAAGGAAAATTCAAAGTGTAAAGAAACACGTTAAAAGGTAGATTAATAGCAATAGCGTCTACATTGTTAGATCACGGTAGTATTTGTGAATGCTATATGTCAAGATATATTATTATGTACAATTATAATATTTCTACACTTTGCAATATTTAATTAAATTAAAATATAAATAAATTAATATATTTTTCGCAAAAGTGACCTAGTCTCTAGAGGTGGCTATTTTTACTATTTCACGACTGATATTCGCCATTCATTGTTCAAATATTTAAGAAGTAGATATTACAAAATGTAACCTTGAAACTTTTATTTGGAGGTGCCTGTTTAAAGCATAATGTTAGTAGTTCACAATAATAATTTATAGAAAGTATCATATAAAAAGACCATCGACAAACAAGTTGTTAATGCTTTCATGACGAATAAATGATTTTGAATTTGAATCTACTGTTTCACGAACCATTGGTTGAGTAGCTGAATGTAGCGACAAAATTTAATACATATAAAATTATTAATAGGCTATTTGACAATGTGAAAAATAAATCGTCAATTAACGTAATCAGTGTGTATTATGAATTTAAAAATGGTTATTTACTAACGGAAGTTGAAAATAATAATTGATTTACTTGAAAATCCGTAAATAAAAATGCATATTTTTAAACTTTTGTCACGTGACACTAAACGCTCATGACGTGTCAAAGTGACAAATACAGGCAAGTGATGTCACCATCGCCATATTTTCAAAGAAGCGTTTTGGCCCTCTTTAAATATAAAACTTTTAATTTGATATTATTCAGTAAATATGTATCAGAATTTAAAAATACAACTTGTACTGGGTTTTTAAACCTCCAGAGAATAATATAAAATAGATTTTGAAAATCAGTCAAATAGCCTATTGTAAGAATATAATCATTTTTAATGCTCTTGATACATCTGAATATAATGTTTGAAAGTGCCCACGTAATACTGTCGATATTGATTCTCCAGCAATGGTTTAAAGTAATATTTTAGTTATAATTCACGGCAATATCTTCTTATAGCCAACTTGTTTGTACGCCAGATACCCGTCGGGGTCGGAATATTTTTTTACCTAAAATTGACGTTTAACCTTTATAGTATAAGATCTGCTGAAATCTGTAGATATACCATTTTTTAAAGTTAGTAGTAGATAAAGCTGATACTTATCTATCTACCTGCAGATTTATGTAGCCGGATCTTAGGCTATTTATCACATTACTTTGATATATTAAATGATAAATCCTTGTCCCTGTAGTAAGCAACTTATCACCTTTATGTAGATTAAAAACATTCAATACATGGCAACTATTAGATATTATAAAGCCAAATTATTCTTATGATAAAATGTGAATGCTAAAATACCGCCATTTATTGTTATGGTCTCCGTGTCAAATTGGCTTGTGCAATTATATAATTTGGTTATAAACATATTTTTTTAATTTTGAATATATTTCGCACTATTTCTACCGCGGTTGCATTAAAACCTTTGTAATGACAAAATATGGTCCTAATATAAAAAACTTGTTACCTTACATCATGACCTTACATGAAATTTATCTTATCGCATTATTTTAAAAAAATATTGTAAATAAATTTTTAACTAATTATCTTCATAATGCATATCCGTAATCTTTACGGGACATAACGTAATAAATATCGCGGTATGTATCACGTGACCGCTCGGCTGCCACGAGATAGAATAGTGCGAAATATATACATAGCTTAGAAGCCTGCGCACAAATCCATCTAACGATGTCGATAAAATACTTTAATCTTTATAGTAGATTTAAGCTTACTATGCAACTACAAAGTTGTTACAAAGTTTTGTGCAACGCGACTTTTATAACTTTATGTCTTAAGTTTTAGGATAGGTAGCAAAGCAGTCCTTGTGTACAAAGTGCTGATGAAATATAAAAGTTGTTTAAATAGTTTCACATAGATATTTAATCTATCTAGATATCAAACAATATTCCATTTGTCATATTAATAAGTAAAATTGAAATCAAATGTTAATAATAAAAGAAAACTGCATTAAATTATGACCTACCAATAATGAACTAAAACTTTTTTATTCCTCCTTATCCACCATAGTGTTATGATTTGTATCATTGTGCCCTTTATGATATAAAGTCAGTTTCATAGAATTCGTATGCTGATTTCGGAACTAACATTCTTTGTATGCAGTAACAGAAATAATGTAGCCATGGACATAATAACTAGCGCCATCATTAAAAGGAATGCTATTTGTTGA
This sequence comes from Carposina sasakii, assembly GCA_014607495.2. Lineage (NCBI taxonomy): Eukaryota > Metazoa > Arthropoda > Insecta > Lepidoptera > Carposinidae > Carposina > Carposina sasakii. Next base: position 6,869,771 of record CP053155.1, on the reverse strand, counting down.
AACGCACTCTACCTATCGCAGATCAAACCTATCGTTTACATCAGGTTTTCATACAAAATAAATGTATAGAATAAAATAATCTGGCGACATAATATCTTGGTCACAGTTATTATAAATTATTAATAACTATTCTCGTAATAAGGGGTATATAAGCCGCGCAGATAAAGAATTGATCTGAAAATGGCGGCGGTGACGGAAGGTATAGTTGGTAAAACCATTACTAAATGTTGCATTTTATAAAAGACACTCTAATTAGCACGTTTTAGCAAAAAAAAATATGCTGGAAATTTACTTCGAAAGAGTAATCTCAAAGTAATTACCGATTGTAAATCTGCAATAAACATGAAAAATGGGCTTTCAGACGATCAAAAGTGAGATTAGTCAAAGCGAAACCAGACAATTTTTTTTTGCAGCACGTACTTCACTGTGTACATAGGCGCGTGATAGATGTGAGCGAGATAGCATGCGAGCGGACGCCATTTACAGATCAATTCTTTATCAGCGCGGCTTATACTATATGATGTAACAATTTCACGAGCGATAGTGAATTTTCCAATATTATCGCAACATTTCCACCAATGGGCGTTTTTCCACTAGATGACACAACGACAGCTTTTTTGGAAGGAAAAATGTATTATATAGTATGGCTCGTTTTTCCATCACACGACACAACCATGACAGGGCCCGCCATATTAGATATCGAAATGTGGCCGTATCGTCTAGTGGAAAAACGCCCAACAGCAATAGACTTCATCAGGAATTTGGTATCCTCTTGACTTCATCACGTCATTTGACAAATGCGAAATGAAGGCTTCCTAAAGGTTCGATGTAAAATTACGGCTCGTAAAATTGTTACATTCTCTAAGTATCGTACAGTAGTAGCTGTTATTCGTCCGGGTTTCCCCGGATTTATGTTAGTTTGGAGGGCGTCCAGGGAGCGTCCGGGCGGGGTTTTTAAATATTGTCCGGGTTTTGGTTAAATGTGATAAACTTGATAGAATGCAATGTTTTGCAATAAATAACGTTTCATAGTAAAGCGAGGGGGTGTAGTAAGATATAACATGTACCTATTTATTTTTTCTACGTATATATTATGTGATAAGGTAGATAATGGACGGCCCCTTACCCATTTTAGGCCACCTTTCCCTATCTACTCGCGGCTGTGTTCCGTGTATGGGGTAGAGTTCATGGAGTGCAGTTACACAGATAATTGTAGTCCTAAACATAGTAGGTAACTAGCGCCATCATTCAAAGGAACTAAGTATATAGCAACATACCGGGGCCAGATCTTAAAAATCAGCGACTAGATGCCAGTTGCAAGAGTCGTAGCTGATGTACTTTACCTACCTATTCTAGTGAAGGAAACCCCAGATCAGGATCGAATCGCATGTCATACCTTACAACTTATCTATTGTAACCTACCTAATCCAAGAAGAGCAGCGATGTAAGTAGGTAGGTACTGTGCAGACCCGTTGTCGCTAGCTTATACTATTAACAGACGTTCCGATTTGGCTGGAGCCGACCACCCAATCACGACCAAAGCGGAAAGTATATAGGGTGGTCGGTCCGACATAATTATTATTAATACTGGTTGGACGTGGTCGGTTCGCCAGCGCATCCGACAAGCCGACCGTCCAAGCCAAATTGGTACGTCTGTATAAGCTTCGTTCCGACCGAATGTTGCTCAGTCAGTCGCAAAGAATATACTTACTCTCTAAGTCGCATTTGCAACGCCGCCGACGTAGGACGTTAACATGAATGACATGAATGCAATCACAGAACGGTAAATAATAGTGAAATTTTTGGAATTATGTAATGATTTTCCCTGTTTGTGGGACTTAACCTACAAAGATTATTGTAACAAACATATCAGAAATCAAGCATATTTAATCATGCTGGAGGTTCTAATGAAATTAGGCAAGGCGCAGTGTTGCCAACCTCAAAAAACTAAAAAACAGCAACTCGCCTAAAAAAAAACAGTAGAAAACAGTAGGTAAAGAAAAAAAAGGCAGATTTCATAGATTTGCCCAAGCACAAGGTGTTGTGACATGAAGAAGCAAACCAATGGAGAGCGCGTAGGCCAGTTTTTGTTCTAAATACATGTCACTAATTTACGGCGGGGGGAGAGGTAAGTTTTGGCGCGTGCTATTTGCTGATGCAAAAACAACCAATTTTCTAGGGGTTACAAAAAAATTATCGATATCGATAATTATTTCACTTATTGTAGGTAAAAATTAGATTATGCATGATGAAGTAGTCTGATTACTATGCCATGGATAACGAGCTCAATTTTGAAAAATAAAACAGGTAATAGAAAAGTAAAATATATATTAAAGTTCATTCACTACGATGTAACTATTGCGCGTGCGTGGTGCGCGCATTACAATATTTATACAAAATAATAATATAAGATAGGCAAAACATAAAAACAAATAAGTTGGTACATGATATTTTTTCACAAACTATGAAAAGAAAGCCGCTTTTCAACCGACTTCAAAAAGAGAGGTTATCAATTCGTCTGTATGTTTTTTTTTTTTATGGTTGTTACCTCAGAACTCCGTCGTTTATGAACCGATTTCATTTTTTTTGACGTGAAACGTCTTTAAAATCGCGCCGACACATACGGGTACCAGGTTTAAAAACTGGACCGTAACGAAAAGGTCTATATCATCGTACCTTAATAATTAAAAAACTATTGGTCTTAGAAACAAAAATGTGGTGTAAATATTTCACTTATATAGTCAGCTCGCTGTTATGACATTGAGTTCGTGTCGGGGTCAAGCGGGGGGCGGGGGAGGGATACTGCGATAACTGTGCGAAACCGGCGCTCACGCTTGTTTCTATTCAGTGTAACTCGTGACTCCGACTTTATAGCGTGGTGATTCTTTCGTGTGTTTGTCAAGTTTATTTGAACCGATTGATTTATACAAAAATAAGTGTAATTTGGACAGTATTTATATCTATACTAATATTATAAAGCTGAAGAGTTTGTTTGTTTGTTTGTTTGAACGCGCTAATCTCAGGAACTACTGGTCTGATTTGAAAAATTCTTTCAGTGTTAGATAGCCCATTTACCAAGGAAGGCTACAGTCTATATAACAACCTGCCCGGCTTCGCACGGGTACAACGCCCCCTCACGCGGACGAAGTCGTGGGCGGCTGCTATTTAAAATAACCAGAAAGTGACAATAAATATATAAACATTTGCTATGTATTTTATGTTTCTATTACGTACCTGTTCTTTTTTTATTAAAATACTTAAAACAGCGTCCATCTTGTTTTCATTTCAATCTTTTACTTTAAAAGCGATTCGCTAACATAGACGTTTCACGTTAAAACCAACGGCCGTGTGCCCCGACACAGCCCCACCCGCTTTTTTATAGTTGGTCATGGTATACTTTCAGGTTGGTCCCATATTCACCACATCAGGATCTGATGATGGGATCTTGGAGAAATCGAGGGCAATCCTCAAATATTGTAGGCACATGTAGTCTGTTTTTATACTTTTATTGAGCGTTTTGATCACCTACATATAAAGTTGAAGACAAAAAAAAAAACTTACCAGAGTAGGTAAATACAGTGTAGGTATTGATGAGCTATATAAACGGCGCCTGTTATTTTTTAAATTTTCAAAACAATCTGACGTAAAATGTCTGGAACACAAGACACTATATTTTGTTGGTATGAAATTGTCTCTTTGAGTAGCATTGCTCCAGATTTCTTTCTTCACGCCGTCGTGTGGAAATCTAAAAATATGAAAGTACGAGTAATAAGAATGCGGATTTAACTGTAAGTAAATAAATACGTAATATATAAAGGACTTGAATTTTTAGTGTTAATAAAGCGGATTAATATTTTATATTAAAACTAGTGGTCCCTTAGCAACTTCACTTGCTGCATCCCGATCGCAGAGCCACCTACCAACCAGGCCAAACTAAGCGTTCAAACCTTTCCTGGACTCGCCCAAAGATACACAGAAAATATCATTAAAATCGGTAGAGCCGTTCTCGAGCTTTAGCGAGACAAACGAAAAGCAATCGATTTATACAGGGTGTAACAAAAAGGGTATGTTAAGCGAAAAGCTATATAAATAAACCACTATAGAGAACCTATCCACAAAATTTGAGATCCGAAATCACATGTATACACATATAGGTATATAGATATGTATATATAATGTACATATCGATAAAATAACATTATTATCTATATCTATGCAGTAGGTATTCTGTATTTTTTTCATGATTTTTGAGTAGGTCTATTAAATTATTAAATAGTATTTTTTTGTGGAACCCTAATTCTGTTTTGCTAAAATAAGAGTGCTCTATGTTTATTTTGACATTACATACAGACATTTCATTTGTATTTATTTGCATAGATATAGATGATAATAATGGTATTTTATCGATATGAACATTGAACGTACGGCGGACAACACTATCGAGAAAAAAAGAGACGACTGCCCATGCGCATATCCATGTATCAGAAAGAGACAACATGAAAGACATCAACGGGGGCGCGCCCGGACGTAACCGAAATATATTATTTTCAAGTTTTTTTGTTTTTAGTTAAATTGATTAGAAAATCACTCACCTGTGGAATGTAATCCCATCTATTTTATAACTTGAAGTAACGGAATTCTTTCCACACCATTTAATAGCACAACTAGGCATGTTTAACAATTTTTTATGCGCTTAAAACGGGACTGCAAGACGTGCGTACTTTATAGTCTGTAAAGTCCGACTGACTAAAATTTTCGAAGCATTATACTGATATAGCATATGTTTCGTGAGTGCGGTCGCCCCGTATCCGCTCTCCACTGGTTCCATGCTTCATGTGTTGTGACTATAAAACAATACGATACGCTATACAGTAGGCGTGTAGCTGTCATTCATAAATTGGGATTTCCCCGTGTATAAAAATATGATTGTCAAACATATCGCACTAATAATACAATAGTGTTGTAACTCAAAATGGAACTTTTTCCAGAATCAACGAAAAACTGATTATTCACTTTCTGTTATTGATTATAAAAAATTTAATACTTGATGTGTTTTATTAGTAAAATTAAAGTAATTATCCATTTACCAATCATTTCAAAAAGTACAGGCAATGATATTATTTAAGTTTTTTGAGTTAAGACTGTATATTCCCGAAGAAAGTTTTCAAAATAAGATATTATTTTTAGTTGTGTCGTTATTTTTGAATTATTTTGAGTTACTATAATTTGAATTTGTCTTTTTTTCCTACGGGTCTAAGTACCTTTTTGGAGTTACAACAATTTTGAAAACTTGTTTCGGAATTTTATTTACGTTTATTATCACAACTCTTTTAAGATTTAGGTTAGGATATTAATAAATAATTAGGTAATGAATCAGTGTATTATTGAAAAGAGATAATTGAAATCTTATTTTGTACTTAACGTAACATTTTGTAACATAACATAACATTTTGTGTTTGGGAAATAAAAAACAAATCAAATAAACCCTCCAAAAGAAAAACATGATTGAGTTATTAATGTTATTATACTTAATAACAGTTGCATGCACAAAAAAGGACATAAAAGGTATCTAGCTAAAAATATGCCTCTACCCACATACATACGTATATTTAAACTATGTGAATAAAACATTTTCCCTTTCCTCTCCTTCCCTCTCCTGATTGGTACATTTTGTCGCCATATCAACAAGTAATCGCCCACGAATCCCCCGATGCATACTGATTCTACAAATGAAACAAATACTACCTAGTTATTATTATTATTATGCTTTATTGTACACAGTAAAGTTTTCACAAATAAAGTTTATGACAAAGAAAATGTACAAAGGCGTGCTTATCTCTAAAAGAGATTTCTTCCAGCAAACCAACCGTGAAAGAGAAATTAACATAAGAGGTAGGTATGTGTGCACACAAACAGACCAATAAACTAAATAATTAAATAAAAGAAAAGACATAAACCTAAAATAAACAAAAATATCTAAATAGACTACATAAACATAAATATTTAAATAAAACGCATAAACATAGATAAGCATAGATAAATAGTATACAAACTAAAGGATAAAAATAACATCAAATGTAATTATTTTTATTTTATTTATTTATTTATCAAGAAGATGGGAGAGATAAATAATGGACCTTCAATCTTTTCCTAAAAACATCAACTGATGGACAGTCTCTCACAGAGTGAGGCAGTGAGTTCCATAGCTTTACCGCATAGACAGTGAAAGAGAAGTTAAAAGCAACTGAATTGTGACGAGGAGTTTTTAGTAAGGAAGCTGTATTAGACCTCAAAGGATGGTCTCTTGAGAAGAGATACTCAAATCTTTCACGTAAATACAGGGGAGAGGATCGATCATAAAGAATTTTAAATAAAAGAGTTAAAATGTGCGCATTCCGGCGAAGTCTGATTGGGAGCCATCTTAGCTCTTTACGAAATGAGAAACGTGATCATATTTGCGTAAACCATATATGTAACGGATACCCAGATTCTGGAGTCGTTCCAGTTTATTGAGCAGCTCCTCATTGGCATCAAGATAGCATACATCAGCATAGTCTAGCAAGGGAAGAAGAAGTGATTGGGTCAGAGAGATTTTTGTTTTGAAGGGGAAAAAGTTCTGAAGTCGTTTAAGAGCATGAAAAGCAGAATGCACCTTCCTACTTACCTCGTTGACCTGAAATGACCAGGAGAGATTATTGTCAAAGATAACCCCAAGATTTTTAGCTTTGTCCGTATAATGAATAGCAGTCCCATTATAGTATAGTTGCGGTATGACGGACTGACCTAATAAGCCATGCAGGTGCCTACTGGCTATAATCTTGCCTGGGATTTACTGGGATTGACAACAAGACCAAATGACTGTAGTTAGTAGAATATCTACAATGCACGCATGTCACGTAGAGTGTATCATCTCTAAATTATCAAAATAACATAATTAGTAAGTGTCTTTCTAATTTGGCTGTAACATATTCAAATTCGTCGATATAAATACTGTAAATAACAATTAGACAATTCTTTGAATACTAACAAAATTAAAAAAAAAAAACGGCAAATCGGCATTATTCAACAAAACTGTATCAAGTCTAAAATTGCTAACTTAATCAATAATAATGTCGTAATTAGAATATTTTTTAAAATCGCGCTTGTGTAAATCATTAATACTGTAGTAACTAGAAATATACCAATTTCATTTTAGGTCACAAATCAACAATAATGTATTAATTCAATATAAAACTATAAATTTTACATATCTGATTCACCAATAATGTTGCAATGCGAATTAATGCGTCGATGAAGCGAAGCTGCGCGTCCTTCCCCGTTCAATGTTGGTCGCAACTAAAGATGACGCAATATTGCGCGGGAGGGGTTATGACAGTCGGTAATCATCAACAATGTCTTGTAGCACCATCTCTTACTTGTTTTTAGCATTACTATAACGACGGTTTTATTGACTTGTAGGAAATGAAATTTTACGTTTGTATATGGTGTTATGTCAAATTCGATGTATTTTGAGTTACAACACTATTGTATTATTAGTGCGATATATAATGTGGTCGGGATTCCCTCGAATCCCGACTAAAGAAGATACTGCCATCTAGTGTCATTGCGTTTTATTACGTAGTGGTTTGTCATTGCGTGCGTTTGCAAAGTAGTGTAATAGGTGGCGCTGAGCGGTAGTTGAAAAACAATAGAAAATAGGAATGAAACAGAAAACATGGACATTAATGTGAAAACAGCAAATCTACTGTTAAAACAGTAGGGTTGGTAACATTGCAAGGCGGCTACATTAAAAACTTTAAAAAATAAACATGACGATGTAGGCAATGTACTCGTATAGCTGCCACCATAGAAATGTATACAAGCACCAACTACACAAGCAGATACCAAATCCCTGGCTGCCACAACTATAGCGACAATCGCTTGCTTTGAAAAAGCAGGCGGCATGACATCCGTTCACTGCTTCAGAGCAAAGGCAACTGACGGTTGGATGGCCAACCGTGGCCAACCGTCGGAACGTCTGTAGCAAGGTTAATAGCTTTAGCCACCGACAAACTCCTGAGAATTCGGCGAGGAAGTTAAAAGAGGTGACATGACGAAACACCAACCTGTTATTATAGGGAGAGAAACGTCATGTTCTAATTTGCTCTAACAGTTCTTGCGGACCATAAATATTATTCTATGATTACTACCCGTGGTACGCTGTAGGCAAAGAAAACTTACAAATGTAGACAGGCTAGCTGGATGGATGACTAATTTTTTAGGCTTAATAAAGTACTTTTCTTCTTTGCTATATAATTTAAAAAAAAAGTAATGTCAATTCGATATTTCCAGCTACTAATAAATCCTTATTTATAGGGAGATTATAATATTGTAAAGTACGTGAAGGGCATGGTGGAGGGAATATATTACGAAATAAAATGACAAAAAATCTAATCCTGAAGCACCAAACGAGTATGTAAGTATTTATGCTTGGCTGTTGCCAAAAAGAAAGATGTCAAGAATCAAACCTTACCTTAGGTAATTTGATTTGCAATTACCTTAGGTAATAAAATAGACAATAGAATAGAATAAGATTTTATTTGGTGATTACACACACACAGATACATAAGAATAGCAACAATGAGACTAAACAAACAGAGTAGAAACACACACAGATACAATAGCAACAATGAGACTAAACAAACAGGGTAGAAATAGAGACAGTGCAAAATTAATGAAATAATATAAAAATATGTATACATGATGTTTTTTCGTTGCCACCCTTAATGAAGGGTGCGTTCTCTATACATCAAATAAAGTAAGTTTATGCCGAATAAATGCTGGGAAACGATGTAAAGTTGAAAAAAAAAAATTACTTGATCGAGCGAAATTTATTGTGTCCAGTGTTTATGCTAGTTTTTTTCATAGACAGATATTAATTATTTGTCATGAAAAAATCTTCCTACGCGCGTTTATGTGCATTTATGCAGAAAAATGCAGTCTATTTATTCAACTTTGGACCCTAATATCTTGGGAACCAGAGATTTCCCAGGTATGCTTCCATGGAGAAAAATGATTGTGATGATGAGGAGATTCCGTAATTTTCGGGAACGTTGACGACCAAAAATCATCCTGTGTAGTGCAATGCAACATAAAACATTCTAGAAGAACGGTGCACCCTGTCAGGAACCTGCCAGTTACATCACACGCATCATCACGCATGTGTAGCCGCCAAACAGGTCCCTTTTCAGCTGGATGCTGCTGAGACAGGGTAGGGGTTGCCTACCATGCAAAAGAGCGCTGGTTTTGCATAGTGGGTCTTTCAATGAGTTTGATTTGGTTTTTTTGTTAGAGAGTAAGTATATTCTTTGCTGGAAACACAGGCTGTTTGCTTTTTGCTAAATTGCTTGCAAAATTTTTTGCAATTTTGACGTGAAACGTCTTTAAAATCGCGCCGACACATACGGGTACCAGGTTTAAAAACTGGACCGTAACGAAAAGGTCTATATCATCGTACCTTAATAATTAAAAAACTATTAGTCTTAGAAACAAAAATGTGGTGTAAATATTTCACTTATATAGTCAGCTCGCTGTTATGACATTGAGTTCGTGTCGGGGTCAAGCGGGGCGGCGGGGGAGGGATACTGCGATAACTGTGCGAAACCGGCGCTCACGCTTGTTTCTATTCAGTGTAACTCGTGACTCCGACTTTATAGCGTGGTGATTCTTTCGTGTGTTTGTCAAGTTTATTTGAACCGATTGATTTATACAAAAATAAGTGTAATTTGGACAGTATTTATATCTATACTAATATTATAAAGCTGAAGAGTTTGTTTGTTTGTTTGTTTGAACGCGCTAATCTCAGGAACTACTGGTCTGATTTAAAAAATTCTTTCAGTGTTAGATAGCCCATTTACCAAGGAAGGCTACAGTCTATACAACAACCTGCCCGGCTTCGCACGGGTATAACGCCCCCTCACGCGGACGAAGTCGTGGGCGGCTGCTATTTAAAATAACCAGAAAGTGACAATAAATATATAAACATTTGCTATGTATTTTATGTTTCTATTACGTACCTGTTCTTTTTTTATTAAAATACTTAAAACAGCGTCCATCTTGTTTTCATTTCAATCTTTTACTTTAAAAGCGATTCGCTAACATAGACGTTTCACGTTAAAACCAACGGCCGTGTGCCCCGACACAGCCCCACCCGCTTTTTTATTCCGAATCGGAGATTATTCAGAGTTGTACATATTTGATTTATAATAAAATATAATTAAGTGTGTGAATGTTCATCTGTTGCTCTGCGAAGGGCATCGCCTTTTTACCTGAAAATATATGGTATGATGCAGATTTACATTGATTGGTAAGGTTACATTCTTGTCTTACCTATTACATTATCATCATTATACATTTTATAGAATTATATCCAAAGTATCCAGTAGTCCAGAATGGATATCAACTTCTAAGTTGGTTCCTCTGTAGCTGAAGTAGGTATATAACATATGGGTTAGGTTTCAAGTGTGCAAATTTCAAAGTTTTTCTTCAAGTGCCATGTTTTCAATTGTTCTCACTGGTGTTTGTTATGTTATGCTGTTGCATACTTAATACTTGTATCGAAAATGAAATATAATTGTAAGTATAATCACCAGTGGTATTCACAACACCCAAACTAAGTAACATGCACCCCAATGGAATGTTTTTATATTTGTTACTAGTCTTGCTGTTTCTGAAAGCCACTGTGTAACTCACTATTCTTACAAGTTGTAGTATCCATAACTGGAGCTATATGTATAAGCACTAACACTAAAGTTACTTTGGTTAAATAGAGATAATCACCAAAGCCAAAAGCTGGACAGACCAGTTATTTTGGTTGGACATTTGAGTACAAAGTTGACTTGTGTCTGTTCTCGGCCACATTCCTTTGTGAATTGTACCTATAAAAATCCTAAAAAAGTGGCCAAGCTGCTAATTTTGGCCAGACATAGAATCAAAAAGCCTAACTACATCCAGCTGTATCTGAATACCTGGAAACCCTTATGTGATAGATAACACAAAAAGTTATAAATGTAACTATGAAAAACTACTATCTAGCATGCAATGTACTTACTGCTATTAATTTGCATGTGAAATGTCTATAATATTATGATTGTTGTAAGGTTTGATTTATTTGGATAGGAAGTAATATTTCTTTGTGATTGATTTTTTACCATGTTATCATTTTCATATTTTAACATTTTCATGTGGGTGTAGTTCAATCACTAAGTGAACACATCTTGACCACTTGATTTTAAATGGTAAACACTGAAAGAGTTAACTAACTGTGACATATGTATTAGTGCTATAATATTTCTTCATTAATATTTTTATACAATACTAGTGACTTCTCGGCGGTTTCACTTTCTGGAACCCTGATGGAGTTCCACATATTGGTTTAGTTATGGTTTTAAACCTTCCCTGAAACTATCCAAAACACACTATAAATTTTTAACTAAAGCCACAATTGATATACCCAAAGCCTTTAGGCAGGAGTAGCCCCCAGGAAGCTATCTTCATATTTTTAATATTTACTAGAACTATTTTATTATTATTATATATTATACAATTATTAATAAATTATATATGTAAACAGGCAGGCAGTTGAGGCAAATGATTTTGCCTGTATCTGAATGTTCTCTTCTTCGGTTTTTCTACGTTCTTTAATGTGTTTGTCCAGTTTTTTCCTTTTTTTCCATTTAAAAAGTGATATAATTTTGCAGAAACAATTCTATTGTTTTTATTTTGTCAGGTATGTTTTATTTCTTTAATTTATCTTTTTATATCAAGTTATTCATAGATTGTTAATTTATCTTAAGTAATAGTGCTTATTGTAAGATAATATGGTCGATTCCGGCAGTCACACTTAAACCTAAACGTAAATTTAGTCGCACCTGTCCTTTTCTCTCTCAGCCATTTATGTTAAGAACGGAGAGAGATAGACCTGACTTAAGATTAGGTTTAAGTATGACTGCCAGAATCGATCCTATTGCTTGCTTATTTTCAGAAACACTAATGAAATAATTTAAGTAAAAATGGGACCTCCAAAGAAATTTAAAAAATCAGAATCTAAACCTAGCAGTGACAGATCCAGTAAGTATACAAGCTGTTTTATTTTAAATCCACTTCCCTTTGGATACCTAATAACAAAATAATCCCCAAGACTATTTGCTAGAGAAATGTAGACTATCTCCATGCCAAGTGATAAAAGTAAAGGTTATTAATAGGTGTAGTAATGCTTAGAGAGGCAGATGTTCAGTGGTGGACTTGTAAGGGCTGAAAAACAGAGAGAGAACTTTTCTTTGATTGAATAATATTATAAATTATAATGATAAAGTAAGTGTAACCTAAAACAAAGCCTTTGCCAACCAACACATTTTTAGTCAGATTTTTATTTGCCTTCCATGGTCTGTAACAAGCTAACACATCATTTTGTATAAGTTTTAGCTTCTATTAGTATATCCATCAAGGGTTTGCTTACCACCAGGCCCTACACCCTCCGCTGACCCTCGGATCTGCTACAATTAAAATCTATTAGTATATTCAAATATAAAAATTGACAAATTATTAATAAAGAAAATTGTCGTTAATTCGAGCTAAATTTTTGACAAACTACCATTAGATAAGAAAAGAAAAGTAGAAGAGGATTTGACAATAGACTTGGTAGAAGAGGAAAACACAGAGAATGTGGGTGTGCCAGGAGCGGCTATGCAAGATGCTGAGAAAAATGACCAAGTTCCTGAAGATGAGTTTGGTGCAAAAGATTACAGGTATTTTTTATGATAACTGATGTTGTATGAAAATGTAAGTTTACAAAGTATTCCCAAATGCCATCAAAGTTTTCATGAAGCAGTAGCAACATTTTCACAAATTTCACATTTCAAATTTTTTGTATTAAATAGTAATGTATTACTAAACAGTAGTAAAAAATATATAATTTTCATGTACATACATAATATGAATGTACATATCAGAGCCATTTATGTCTTAGTATGCTAACTTTTGCATGTGTTAATATTATTTATAAATCTTTTAGGAGTCAAATGGCGCTGAAGCCAGACAGCGCAAGCCGGCCTCTCTGGGTGGCGCCGAACGGACATATTTTCCTGGAAGCGTTCTCTCCAGTCTACAAACATGCACACGATTTCCTTATTGCTATTTCTGAGCCAGTATGCAGGTAATTAATTTAGAATCTCATGACGATTGCATGCTTACCAAGTACTTAAGTACTTATATCTTGCCGCGCACCTTCTTCTGATCGATATCCTAGACTAATAAATCTGTTAGTCTCTCTAAACAGAAGCTCCAACTTGATGGCGGGGTAACGAGGAGTAGTGCGTACCAAGTCCCGCTATCCGGTCGATTTCGATTCACAGCTATTGCAAATTGGTACTGGAATATGGCACGCTTTGCGAACAGCAAGGCGCTCTATGTAATTTTGGTGGCAAGACCTATTGTGCAACGTTGAAGAAACTTCCACATTGGAATTTTTATTTACACTACACTACTAACACCTTTCTTGCAGTTAAATAACATTATATTAATAAATTCCAGGCCCCAGCACATACATGAATACAAGCTAACAGCGTACAGTTTGTACGCGGCGGTATCGGTAGGACTTCAGACAAACGATATAATAGAATACCTCCAACGTCTGAGCAAGTGTGCCGTGCCTGCCGGGATTATCGAGTTCATACAGCTCTGTACATTGTCCTATGGGAAAGTTAAATTGGTGCTCAAACATAATAGGTAAAAATTCCTAATTGATTGATACTTAACCGTTCTTATCTTCGAAACAAAGTAGGTAGCCATAACAAGGCGTTTATTTATTAACTAGTGGACGCCCGCGACTTCGTCCGCGTAGACTACAGAAAAAACCAAAATTTCGAATTTATTCCGGATAAAAACATTTGCCCGGGATAAAAAGTATAGCCTATATGTTATGTGGGACCCGTCACAATATATTCCTGAAAACTGCATCGAAATCAGTTCAGCCGTTTCTGAGATTAGCGTGCACAAACATCGATCCGTTACAATTTTATTATATACTAGCTTTTTACCCGCGACTTCGCCCGCAGTGGAGCCATTAAATAAGTATGAGAGATAAAGGTAAGGGTATAATAATACAAATGAGTCAATATGATTTTTTTATCTTTCGTAATTTTTTTATTTTATTTTTAATATAAAGTACCCTATGTTCTAATACCTTCAAGAGTATATGTACAAAGTTTCATGATGATCGGTTAAGTAGTTTTTGCGTGAAAGCGTAACAAACAAACTTACATTCGCATTTATAATATAATAATATGATAGTAGCTACCTAGTCTTGCGATGTTATTGATGTTTTAAAATTAATAATAAAATAAGACGTGAATACATCCGCGTGGACCCAAAGAGTGTCTCCATTGAGGGGTCGCCCAGCACCGGGCCCTACACCCTCCGCTGACCCTCGGATCTGCCGACTCATTATCACGAACACAAGACACTACAGTCGCAACAAGAAACCAGATCCAAGCACCTAGCATGCAACCATAAATACAAAGAGTATATCTAGCTTAAGTTTCTATGTAGTCTAGTTAGTCACTGGCTGAAATATGTATATGTGCTCTAAACCAAAAGTTTATATCTTTGAAGCTTGTAGCCTCCTATTGACTTATTAGATTAGATTTAAGAGATTAGTTGCATTGCCTACCAATGTGCTCACATTATCTCATCATCATCTTCCTGCCCCATATATTTGGGGTCGGCGCAATATGTACTTTTCTTCCATTTAGGCCCTCCGCACATGGAGCTACTCAAAAGGAACTAATCACAAACTAAAATTACTAACGAGTTTTTTGAGCGTCACCGCCCATACATTGCCATACAGGTTCGCACACGACGCGACTAGTCACTAACCAGTTAGTAACGCGTTGGCAACTGATCGCGCGCGACGCGTCGTGCCGGTCGCCGAGCTACTAGGTTACCCGAGTTTACTTTGGACATTCTATAGAATCCCACAAATTTATTATCTGTTTCACGCAGCTCTCGTGCTGCAACTGACAATCTGCAGTTTACATTATTTTGGATATATGGGTGAATCCAAAATCTGCGTCGATTCCTTCGGCGTCTGTTATGATGATAATATAGTATAATGACATCGTCATCTTCGCTCGATCCACTCGACATTTTTATTGCTTCCAATATTTCCCCTTGCTAGGTTTTTCGCACGTGTTTATTTGGTAGTAGAAATAACAGGAGTGACTGAAACCTTGCAATGTGAGTAGCGTCGTGTGCGAAATACAGTTTATAACTAGTTTGTAATTCTAATTACTGATTAATTCCGTCATATTTGAGTAGCTCCATGTGCGGAGGGACTTATACCTATTATCCGTCATCTCATTGCTCACTCCCAGTACACGCATATCCTCTCTCACACAGTCCATCCTACATTTCTTCGGTCTACCTCTTCCTTTATATCCATCCACATCCATGCACAATGCTCTCTGTAAAATATGCCTTTCATCCCGTTGCTTTACATGCCCGTACCAAGACAGACTATTACTCATTATCTATCATAATACAGGGTGTTTTTTCGTTGCCACCCTTAACGAAGGGTATGTACTCTATACCTACATCAAATAAAATAAGTTTATGCCAAAAAATGCTGGGAAACGATTTTTTTATTTTTTATTACTTGATCGGGCGAAATTTATAGTGTCCAGTGTTTATGCTAGTTTAATCATAGACAGATATTAATTATTTCTCGTGAACAAATCTTGCTACGCGCGTCTATGTGCATTTATATAGAAAAACGCAGTCTATTTACACAAATTTGGACCTTAATATCTCGGGAACCAGACACTTCCCAGGTATGGTGGACAAAAATGATCGTGATGATGAGGAGATTCCATAGTTTTCGGGAACGTTAAAGACAAAAAATCACCTGTATATTTTGTCTTCAATGACTGACGGATCAATACACAGCCTAAACCGCCGATATTTGACACCTGAAACTTAGAGATGTGTTCTTTGTATGACGTACCTAAGCATCCGATGATTTTTCGACATTCCCACGAGAACGGAGCGTAGTTTTCGCTGACGAAGTTGTAGGCGTCCTCTCCTAGTTATTATAACACCGAAGGCTATACCCAGATACTTGGTGGAGAGCAAGCACGTGGAGGTGCTGCAGAAGTTACTGCGAGACCCCGTGGTGCAGCAGTGCCGGCTGCGGAGGGACGGGGACTCCGAGTTCCTGTCCACCGCCGCGCCCGGCGCCGTGTCCGCCCGCCCCCGTACGTAGATACATACACACACACACACACACGACGCGGACTCCGAGTTCCTGTCCACCGCCGCGCCCGCCCGCCCCCGTACGTAGATACATACACACATACACACGACGCGGACTCCGAGTTCCTGTCCACCGCCGCGCCCGCCCGCCCCCGTACGTAGATACATACACACATACACACGACGCGGACTCCGAGTTCCTGTCCACCGCCGCGCCCGCCCGCCCCCGTACGTAGATACATACACACACACACGACGCGGACTCCGAGTTCCTGTCCACCGCCGCGCCCGCCCGCCCCCGTACGTAGATACATACACACACACACACACGACGCGGACTCCGAGTTCCTGTCCACCGCCGCGCCCGGCATGGACAGAATAGTGAATAGTGTGGGACTGGGTTCATGCGTTATGAAGTGTGTATGTACCTATATTTATTCTTATTTTGATTGCACACATACAAAAAATATACCTAAGTAATAAAAGGTTTATCCTGACATAGAGGAATAATCTTATATGTTTATGATTATTGTCTGTAGCGGAAGACAAGCCGACGGCAAACGGCGCGGTGCCGGACGACATCAGCCAGTTCTACCAGCAGCTGGACAAGGACGACGACGACGATGACGTCACCGACATCACTGCCAACGCCGCCGTCGCCTTCGAGGTCGATCCCGACAAGATTGAGGTGGGTGTCTAGATTGTGTTCATCCTTACATCACTAATATTATAAATGGGAAAGTAACACTGTCTGTCTCGCTTTCACGCCAAATTTTGGTATGTCCTGAGAAAGAGCATAGGTTACTTCTATCCTGGATAATTTCGACTTTTTCCTTTTCTGCAGTCAGCGCGGATGGAGTCGCGGGCGTCCACTAATAGTAGATGATACACGTTTCGCAGAATTCGTTTTGGAATGACTGCTGTGCTTGGTTTGGGAACTCCATCGTTCAAAACTGTTTGGTAAAACACTCGCTAGTCGCGACGGTTCTTTGTGGTTGTGAAGCTCGTGCGAAAGGCGTCACTAAAGTAGGTACATATTTGGGTACACGCGAGTAAAGAAGATAAGCGACTGCACGTGATATGGTTAACTTCTCAGGCGTGACAGATAACAATAATTAATAAAATTATTAATAAAGAAATGGAAAAAATTCCTCACCCAGGTGGGAATCGAACCCACGACCTCTGCATTCCGCGTGCCAGCGCTCTCACCACTGAGCCACCGGGTCAATTACTCGGATGACGAATTTTACCATCTCTTTTTGAAATTACATTATTGGAAACGTTATTTTTCATCCCGATAGCTATACATAAGCCAAATCTCGGCAAACAAAGCTGAATCCCTCAGCACAATGTTTTAATGATAAAACGATCAACCATATCCTAACGGATTATATTATGGAGAAATGTTTTTATCTTAGTCAAGATATTATATATTATAAAATTATTAATAAAGAAATGGAAAAAATTCCTCACCCGGGTGGGAATCGAACCCACGACCTCTGCATTCCGCGTGCCAGCGCTCTCACCACTGAGCCACCGGGTCAATTATTATTATTAGATCGTACCGTATCGTCTTTATATATTTGTTATAATCTCATTATTGTCTTATATTCCCTTTTATCTTTTTTTTTTCTTGATTTGTGTTGTCTGTGTACGTACATGTCAAAAGCCAACTAAACGATTCTATTATTATATTATATTTCCAGTAAACATAGATGACAAGATAACCAATTTTCCCATGTTATTAACGTTTCCATCATTTACCATAGCATCTTTTAAATGGATCTATTCATCCGAACGTAACTTTCGTTGATTATGGCGAATGAATTTTAATCTTTTTGTCTCAATGAATGAATATATCTATTTATTTCTTCCTACCTTAGTAGTGAGCTAGTGGACGGTATTGACTAGAAACGAATCATACCTCACATTTTCGTTATGTATGCAAAATTGAAAAAATCATAAACATGGCAACATCGCAGGTGATCCAAAAGCGGTGTATCGAGCTCGAGCACCCGTTACTAGCGGAGTACGACTTCCGGAACGACAGCGTCAACCCGGACATCAACATCGACCTGAAGCCGACCGCAGTGCTGCGACCCTACCAGGAGAAAAGTCTGCGGAAAATGTTCGGCAATGGCCGCGCCAGGTGAATGTTAATTTTTTAGATTAATTCCGCCAGAAGCTTACTCGTGAGAGTAACACTGGGTCATTATTTTTAACCGACTTCAAAAAAGGGTTATCAAATTAAGGTTATCAATTCGTCTGTATGTTTTATTATTATTTTTTTATATTTTCTTTTTTTATATGTGTTAACTCCGTCATTTATGATCCGATTTCAATTTTTTTTTTATAGTTTGTCATGGTATGCTTCCAAGTTGGTCCCATATTCACCATGTCAGGATCTGATGATGGAATCTCTAAGGAATCTAGGGATATCCTCAAATATAAAAGGCACGAGTAGTCCGTTTTTCGATTTTTATAGAGAATTTTGGTCAACTACACATAATATAAAGGAAACGAGGGTCTGATGATGGAGCCGCCGAAAAACAGATAGTGGAACATTTTAGTAACAAAATCCCCCTGCCATAGGCCAACGTCCAGTAGTGGACTGCAATAGGCTTATGAAGATGAAGATTATTGTGTTTTAAGTGGTGAAATTATATGTATGTTGCGTTAAGCCGTGTCCGAAGTAAGACGGTTATAGAGGAAAAGGTAGACATGAGAATAACGAGATGACGGATAATAGGGATGAATGAAAGAAGAGTACCTACATATTGCACCGACCCCAAATGATTGGGAACAGGGCAGGAAGAAGGAGTGTAATTATATTGTTACGTACTGGGTACGGGTGATTCGGAGCTGTCGATTAAAAGGGAGGCGTATGTGTTAGAACTCTATATTAGGTTCAACTCAATAATAATAAATCAACTCCTTCACTTCAAAGAAAGTTACCATATCCTATATCCGACCTACCGAATAATGCCGAAGATAAGAATAAGTGAGCGAGACGGAATGCGAACGCGCCGGCACGCGCGGTACTATCGCAGTAGACGCATGAGCGCGAATGTAACGACATTACACGAGTATATACGAATACTCACGAGCGACAGGCATGCCGTTTAGTATAAATATTTGTTTTCGTAATTATAATTTTCAAAATTTCTATTCATTCCGTTTTATATTTGATCTTAAGTATTTTGTTTTTAATGTAAATAAAAGCTGTTTGGATTTGGAATTATTTTTAGGACAATAGTTTTAGTGTACCTATTTAGTGATTTTTAAATACGCCTATCAAATATTCTAATTATTATTTGGATAGATCATCCCAATCATATCTCGGTTCGCTTAATCTCTTCATTCCCGGATATGTATGCGGAGTTGGATCTGTTAAAAGGACACCTACAACAACCTAACCAAACCAATCCCAGTCATATGTCGCTCACTTAAATCTCTTCGTTCCCGGATATACACGAGGAGTTGGATATGTTAAAAGGATATATATCCTTAGTCGGAGTGATATACTACATGTTCAATCCTTTCCCGGATATGATTAGCCCATACAGTGTTGCCAACCTCAAAAAACTAAAAAACAGCAACTCGCCTAAAAAAAGTAAAGAAAAAAAAGGCAGATTTCATAGATTTGCCCAAGCACAAGGTGTTGTGACTATAAAACAATACGATACGCTATACAGTAGGCGTGTAGCTGTCATTCATAAATTGGGATTTCCCCGTGTATAAAAATATGATTGTCAAACACATATAATGTGGTCGGGATTCCCTCGAATCCCGACTAAAGAAGATACTGCCATCTAGTGTCATTGCGTTTTATTACGTAGTGGTTTGTCATTGCGTGCGTTTGCAAAGTAGTGTAATAGGTGGCGCTGAGCGGTAGTTGAAAAACAGTAGAAAATAGGAATGAAACAGAAAACATGGACATTAATGTGAAAACTAGCGATGGGCGTTTATTCAACGGACTAGTCGAATCGACTAGTCCATCTACATTCGACGATTGAACGGTTCATCGTTCATTCGTAGACTAGTCGAATTCATAGACTAGTCGAATTCATAGACGGCTATTTTAAATAGTCCACGTTCATTCTACGAGACCGCGTCGACGCGCGACGGTACGGCTTTCGAACGTAGTCGTGTAACATTCGACGAGAATGCGATGATACGTTGACGCGGTGGTCAAATGAATTAGAGCCTTATTACTATCATAGTTCCATTCATATTTCAAAATACGTTTATTGTAATTATTCCAATTTATTCTGTTTTATTTATTGAAGAAAAAGGATACTAATTAGTTATGTTTGCGTGCGAGAAAGAGAAACTAGAGTAGTGGATATAAACTGGTTTTTACATTTCTCTAAACAGTTTTGCGTGCGATTATTTAGATTTTAAAATTAATTGTTTTGTTTTACATACATACATTACATATAATCACGCCTTTATCCCTTACTTACGGGGTAGGAAGAGAGTGTTTTATTGAATACAAAATAGTGAATAAATACGTGTAATTGTAAATTTGTATCTAAGGGAGTAAATATAAAACTGATTGTGTGTGCGTGAATGTGATTATTTATGGTGCATTAAAATAAGTTAACTTTCTTTTAACACGAGACTAGGTAAGGTAAGTTTAAAGTTTTAAGGTCTACTAACTCTACTAAGCAAAGAAAATTTTTTCCCTTCCTAATAACCTAACCTAACCTAACACCCCCCACTCCGCCTACCATGTAGCTCGGCCGAGCGTTCGCTTAATGTGTATGTACGTATACCTATTTGATTTTAAAAGTAGAATACAAGCGTGACGTCACAGAAGTTGTCAATGTATCGGTGAAAAGGGATGCCAGCTTATGGCATATTACCTAGTAAATTGGGAAAAATATAAAAATATCTGTTCATGAAAATAAATTATACCTATACATACATATATAGTTATTTAGCACAATGACCAGATTATTTCTCATGGAATTTTAAAATATCTATAATAAAAGTGGCCGCCATTTTGAACTTTTTAGTTAAGAACCGGATTGCTTTCAAAATCGATATCTGAGGTTCTTGGTAGTTCCCCAACACATTTCCGGTGTCAAAAATAATAATAGTGGCCGCCATTTTGAACTTTTTAGTTAAGGGTCGGATTGACTTCAATTTCGATAATTGAGGTTCCTGGCAGTTCCCACACACAATTCCGGTGTCAAAAATAATAAAATAGGCCGCCATTTTGAATTTGTAGTTTAGAGCCGGATTGCTTCCAAAATCGATATCTGAGGTTCGTTGTAGTTCCCAAACTCATATCCGATGTCAAAAATAGTAAAAGTGGTCGCCAACTTTTTAGATATAATGCTTGAATCTTTAAAACTACGCAACGGATTTTGAAGCGGTTTTTTTTAATAGATAGTGATTCAAGAGAAAGGTTTACATGTAGGTATAACTAGGGAACCGCCCCAGCTTCGCACGGGTGTAATGCTCTTTCTCACGTACAAAGTTGTGGGCGGACGCTAGTAGAATAAGAATAAGTCTGGTTTTTAATTATTTTTTTCAAAGATATCGGAAAAAATCCTTCTTCACTTAGTAGACTGATTGTGACCTACACCTAGTTTCATATTAATAGAAATTTGAATGACTAAGTAATTCTAGAAGTTTCATGTAGATAGGTTTAAAAATATATATACAGGGTGTTTTTTCGTTGCCACCCTTAACGAAGGGTACGCAGTGAAATAAAGTAAGTTTATGCCAAAAAAAATGCTGGGAAACGATGTAAATTCTTTAGATTTTTTTAAATTACTTGATTGGGCGAAATTTATAGTGTCCAGTGTTTATGCTAGTTTTTTCATAGACAGATATTGATTATTTCTCGTGAAAAAATCTTGCGACGCGCGACTGTGTGCATTTATGCAGAAAAACATAGTCTACTTATTCAAATTTACATTTACATCGTTTCCCAGCATTTTTTTTTGCCATAAACTTACTTTATTTGACTACGTACCCTTCGTTAAGGGTGGCAGCGAAAAAACACCCTGTATATATATTAAGCTAGAACTAGTGCTCTGACTGTTAGGAAAATGTCGGGACGAAGTGAATTGTGGTATCATTTTGAAAAAGACGCTAGTACTGGGAAAGCCTCGTGTAATGTGTGTAAGGAAAAGTTGAGTTATAAGTGGACGACGGCTAATTTAAAAAGTCATTTAAAACGGAAACATATTTCCATATTTGCTTCCTTGTCGCCCGCATATCCTGCGATTAGTACGGGGACCAGCGGACAATCGAATAGAGATGTAGAAGTGCAGTCTACTGTTCAACCAATTGAGCCCATTCCCAACTTACCAAACACAAGTACCGGCCAGGGGCAGAGCGTCGTCGGTGTAGTCCCCGAAACAATCCGAGCTGCCAAGAGTGCTAAGCGACAAAAGGTAATGGATACCTATATCGTGAATAAAAAGATTAGTACGGAACAAAAAAATTTAATCAATTTAGATTTATTAGACCTCTGCATTGACAGCTTTCATCCATTCTCCATAGTAGAAGAAAGAGCTTTCCGAAAATTTTGCAGATGGATTCCCGGTTATCAGTTGCCCATGCGTAAGACCTTGTCTAATTCAATTATGCAAGAGGCGTATTGCAAATTAGAAGATACTATTAAGGTTCAGTTGGCTACGGAGGTGCATAGCATATGTCTAACCGCTGATATGTGGACCTCCATGAAAACGGAGAACTTTATAGCAGTAACCGGTCATTATATAACAGTCGACCTTCAATTTAAAACAGTCTTACTAGGATGTTGCCAATTCTTGGGACACCACACAGCTGACAATATCGCAGCAGAAATGGAAGCACTGGTCAACAAATACCGATTAAAAGATAAAGTTAACTTCATGGTAACCGACAATGCTGCTAACATTGTTAAAGCGGTGAAGGATACATTGGGGTGGAAACATTTTGGATGCTATGCGCACACCTTGAATTTAGTTGTGGAACATGCCCTCGAAGTAGTTCAGCCACAACTTGAAAAAGTAAAACGCATAGTTGGCCATGTAAAGAAAAGTTCACTATCTTCAGAAAGGCTAAAAAAATATCAAATTCAACAGGGTAAGGAAGAGCTACGATTGATCCAATCAGTTGATACTCGGTGGAACTCGGTATTTTTTATGCTACAACGTTTTATTGAGCTAGAAGAGGCCATTCGATCTATTTTGGGTTTCGTGGATAGATCATTACCCGCAATCACTTCAGAAGATTGGATCTTATATGCTCAGTTATGTCAGATACTACAACCTTTTGAAGAAATAACAAGATCCATGAGCGGAGAAAAATATTTAACTGGAAGTTCCGTGATCGTAGTAACACGATGTCTTATCGAAGCCTGTCAGAAACTTTTGGGAAGAACAGACCTAGTGTCAGATGCAATTGACACCGTTTTGTTACTTAAATCAGGGCTACAAGACCGCTTTAAATCTATTCAACAAAGTGGTACTTTTTCTCTTGCCACATTTATGGACCCCCGCTTTAAAATGCAGGGGTTTTCTGACCAAATCGAAGCTACGCGAACAAAAGATAAAGTACGCAAAATGGTAGCAACACTTATTGCGGAATCAGAAAATGTGACAGTGCATCTCACTCCCACCACCCCTACCGATCCAGCTTTAGTTGCCAATGAATTCAGTCCGTGGAATATTTTTGATCAAATGGTAGCAACAAGCAATGCTCCAGGAACTCCGCTTTCTAGAGCTATCAAGGAGGTGGACATGTACCTGTGTGATGAACTACTGCCAAGGAAGGACTCAAACGGAACTTTAACGTGCCCCTTAGAATGGTGGAAAAAACACCAATATGTCTACCCAAATTTAAAAAAATTTTTTTTACTCGTTGTAACGTGGTGGCAACATCCGTCCCTTGTGAACGAATGTTTTCTAAAACGGGTTTAATTTTGAGTGAAAGGCGAACGCGGCTGACCACGAGAAAAGTAGAACAGATAATGTTCCTTAATGTAAATAGCAATGAAAATAGATTCAGTGGGTATTTAAAAAAATGAAAAATTACGTGTGGCACTCGGGGACTGCCGCGGTAAAGCTATTGCATAGTATTTTTATCAACTTATGCAATTATAATTATTAAGCCACTTTTACTATTTTTGACACCGGAAATGTGTTCGGGAACTGCAAGAAACCTCAGATATCGATTTTGGAAACAATCCGGCTCTTAACTAAAAAGCTCAAAATGGCGGTCAATTTTACTATTTTTGACACCGGAAATGTGTTTGGGAATTGCCAGAAACCTCAGATATTGAAATTGAAGGCAATCCGACCCTTAACTAAAAAGTTCAAAATGGCGGCCACTTTTACTATTTTATACACTGGAAATGTGTTTGGGAACTGCCAGGAATCCCAGATATCGAAATTGAAGGCAATCCGACCCTTAACTAAAAAGTTCAAAATGGCGGCCACTTTTACTAGTTTTGACATCGTATATAAGTTTAGGAACTGCAAGGAACCTCAGATGTCGATTTTGGAAGCAATCCGGCCCTTAACTAAAAAGTTCAAAATGGCGGCCACTTTTAATAATTTTGACATTGGAAATGTGTTTAGAAACTGCAAGGATCCTCAGATGTCGATTTCGGAAGCAATCCGGCCCTTAACTAAAAAGTTCAAAATGGCGGCCACTTTTATTATTTTTGACATCGGATATGTGTTTGGGAACTGCAAGAAACCTCAGATATCGATTTTGGAAACAATCCGGCTCTTAACTAAAAAGTTCAAAATGGCGGTCACTTTTATTGTACATATTTTAAAATTCCATGAGAAATAAACTGGTCTTTGTGCTAAATAACTATATATGTATGTATAGGTATCATTTATTTTCATGAACAGATATTTTTATATTTTTCCCAATTTACTAGGTAATATGCCATAAGCTGGCATCCCTTTTCACCGATACATTGACAACTTCTGTGACGTCACGCTTGAATTCTACTTTTAAAATCAAATAGGTATACATAATGCTTTATAGTCGCTAGTTAGGTCCCCCCGGGATTTTCTATGCTATGTTATGCATTTTTCTGGTCGCCTCTGTTGATCCTGGCTCACAGGAGTTGCAGAGGCGGGAATGAGTGGTGGGCCAATCCCGGTATAGGTATACATACATACGCGTTAAGCGAACGCTCGGCCGAGCTACATGGTAGGCAGGGCCGGATTTAGAGGAGGGCAACCGGGGCGATAGCCCCGGGGCCTTCACACACGGGGGGCACCCACAATAGAGATTTTGGAAAAAAAATCTTTCAAATTCCAAACAGTAAACACGAGTAAACATCTTTTCCTTTGATATTTTTTTTCGGCTCTTTTACCTTTACCTACTGTACTTTGTAACTACATACTTAGGTAGGTAGGTACGTGATTATTTGATTATATTATTCTAAAATATTAACAGAAATCATTAATCTATATTTGGTCACTCCAATCAGGCAATCAGTAAAATAAAAATTTGAGGCAAGGGGGCCTCTGCTCCTTTGTTACCCCGAGGCCTCCAGGCCTCTAAATCCGGCCCTGATGCTTTTTAGATTAGGTTTTTTCGTTACGGAATTTCTTGATTCGGTCGCCGCGCTCAAAGCCCGCGATAAAAGCTATGCAATAGCTTAAAGTACCTTTTATGTAAATAAAGCAATCTGTAAATATAAAAAAAATACAAAAATACAAAAAAAAAATGTAAATATTGTGTATATAAATCATGTACATTAAATCGATTGATCTTCTAAATACGCCTGAATAGACGAGTTGATACCTACTCGTATGGATATTATTATGCTCAGCCTGAAAAAGTATGAAGGGTAGATCATTCATTTCATTGTGCATAACTTTTAATAAATAAGAAATATCCCGAAATTACTGGAAAATATTGGAAATATAGTTTATAAATTGATTACGTTTAATTATAATGCTACGCACGCATCGTCTAAAATTTAGACTATTAGTTCATTATGTGACTAACAGTCTATTTAGACTGACAGTCTATTTAGACTGTTAGTCTATTTAGACTCTAAATGAACTAGTCGACGAATTCGACTGGTTGATCGACTAGTCGACGATCGACGATGAACGGTCTCGTTTCGTTTACGAAAAAATCGTCGACGACCCATCGCTAGTGAAAACAGCAAATCTACTGTTAAAACAGTAGGGTTGGTAACATTGCATCTAGTTGATAGTGGCGTAACTACATAGCGGGGTTCTAACACTGTCCAAAGGAATCGATGTTGCGGACTACTTTTACCAGTAGCGACATCTAGTTTATTATCGCGTAACTATACAGCCCGATTGTAACAATATGTTGCTTATATTGTCAGACGTAAGGTTCGAAGCTTAATCATTTGCTGGCATATAAATCTGTCAATATTATGCCTTCTAAACTTCGTACACGGCTTAACGCAATATATATTTGCCCTTTAGTAAGCTCGAGTTTTGGGAGGAAGTCGGTTTTTCGTTTTAAAAAAATTATTACATAAACGGTTTGTTTTATGTTTGTTATTTTCTGTGGATAAAATAAACTAGTTCTTGGTCAAGCTCTACTAGATGCACCTTCCAGATATCGATGCCACAGGACATTATTATTTTAAAAGACTTTATTAATCCGTCTTACTTCAAAGCTATTGCCGTGTGGTTTAGTCTAGGAATGACCAATTCGCGAAATGACTTCATAGTCTAAAATTGACCATTCTTGAAATGTACAATTCTATAAATTACTGTAAATACAATTCCAATTCTATTAATCCTTACGTAGCATAATTTTATTTACCATATTCCTATTAAAACTACTTACTGTTCCTAAAGTTTTAAGTCATTTGTAGAATCAGTCAATAGTAGAATCGGTCATTTGTAGAATCAGGCATTTATAGAATTGTACATTCAAAGAATTGCTCAATTATAGACTATGTAGTCATTTCAAGAATCGGTCATTCCTAGACTAAACCTGCCGTGCCGTGTACGTACGGTATTAGTATAGGCAAGTCGCTGGTGGGCGTGCACCACATAGAGTAGTGTGGCAGGTCGGGCGTCATCGTGCTACCCTGCGGCGCGGGCAAGTCGCTAGTGGGAGTGACGGCGGTGTGCACGGTGCGCAAGCGTGCGCTCGTACTGTGCAACTCGGGCGTCTCGGTGGAGCAGTGGAAGCAACAGTTCAAGTGCTGGTCTACCGCTGATGACAGTATGATATGCCGGTAAGTTTCTATATAGTTATACAGGATGTTTTTTTGTGGCCACCTTTAACGAAGGGTACGTATTCTATACATGAAATAAAGTAAGTTTATGGCAAAAAAAATGCCGGGAAAAAAAATTTTTTTTTTGAAAAAAATTTTTAAATTCCATGATCGTGCGAAATTTATAGTGTCTAGTGTTTATGTTAGTTTTTTTATAGACAGATATTAATTATTTTTCGTGAAAAAATCCTGCTACGCGCGTCTACGAGTATGTGCATTTATGCAGAAAAACGCAGTCTATTTACTCAACTTTGGACCCTAATATTTTGGAAACCAGACACTTCCCAGGTATGCTTCCATGGAGAAAAATGATCGTGATGATGAGGAGATTCCGTAGTTTTCGGGAACGTTGACGACCAAAAATCATCCTGTATGTTTAGGGTGTGATAGCCAGGCAAATGCTGAACATGTACTATTGTATGCAACAGTATTTTTACTCATATTTTTTAAATTTTACTATCAGTGGGGCGAGCACTAAACTTGTATCCAAAAAGTAACGTAATCGTATCGAGACCTCGCTAGGATTGTAGGATGACGTCATTCTAAGTAAAAAGGTTCGAATGATGCGTTCTAAAACATAATGCTATTAAACTTCATTTTTTAAATTTAGTTAATACAATTAATATTATTACTATCTCTTTTAATATTTGCGTAAAATAACCAATAAAGGTAATCTAATGTTGAATTACTTTATTATCGAATTATTTTGTCAAACATGTTTTAGTTTTTGAAGGAACTTGCGTTTTGAACGAAGACCACCTTTTTTAAACCGATTTCAAAAAAGAGAGGTTATCAATTCGTCTGTATGTTTTATTGTTTTTTATTTGTGTTACCTCAGAACTCCGTCATTTATGAACAGATTTCAATTTTTTTTAAAGTTTGTCATGGTATGCTTCCAAGTTGGTCCCATATTCACCATGTCAGGATCTGATGATGGGATCTTGGAGAAATCGAGGGCAATCCTGAAATATTGTGGGCACATGAGTCTATTTTTATAGTTTTATTGAGCGTTTTGATCACATACATATAAAACATAACATCTGATGATGGAATCTCTAAGGAATCTAGGGATATCCTCAAATAGAAAAGGCACGAGTAGTCCGTTTTTAGATTTTTGTAGAGAATTTTGGTCAGCTACACATAATATAAAGAAAACGAGGGTCTGATGATGGAGCCGCCGAAAAATAGATAGTGGAACTTTTTAGTAACAAAATCCCCCTATGGCAGGGGGAGGCCTACGTCCAGTAGTGGACTGCAATAGGCTTATGAAGATGTAGATAATTGTGTTAAGTGGTGAAATTATATGTTGCGTTAAGCCGTGTCCGAAGTAAGACAGTTATAGAGGAAGAGGTAGACATGAGAATAACGAGATGACGGATAATAGGGATGAATGAAAGAAGAGTACCTACATATTGCACCGACCCCAAATGATTGGAAACAGGGCGGGAAAAAGGAGTGTAATTATACGTTGCTTAAATAACAGTGTACATGGCTGTTGTGCTGCCAAATCTCTTATATTCCTCCGAGGCGTGGTGCATGTACCGTCGCCACATACGCACTCTGGATCGATTCCACCTCAAGTGCCTCCGATCCATCATAAGAATCAGATGGTCCGACCGAGTGCGTAATACCGAAATATTGCGAAGAGGCAATGTAAGTGGCATTGAGGCCTACTTAATGCGTCTGCAGCTTCGGTGGTGCGGTTATGTGTCTCGTATGGCGGAGGAGAGATTGGCTAAGCGCATATTCTTTTCTGAACTGGAGGAGGGAAACGCGGCGGGCAACTCCTCAGATACAAAGATCAGATGCAATATAGATCCATCTAAATGGGAAGTTTTGACAGCACAACGACCAGAGTGGCGTAGGATGGTCATAAGGCAAGTTCACGAGTTCGAGGAGCAGCGTCAAGCTAATCTTGACGCTAAACGTGATGAACTAAAGACTCATCCTCCTGCTGCCATTATCTATAATTACAATAATGGCGCACTAACCTGTCCTCTGTGTGCGCGGGCGTTCAGGGCGAAGATTGGCTATGTAAGCCATCTCCGAGCCCATGAACGCCAACTTAGTAATATCTAGGAGTAGAAGTGGTCGCCATGACCGAAATTGGTCGGAGGTCATCATTATCATCATCATCATATTGTCAGACGTAAAGTTTCGAAGCCTAGTCATTTCTCTCTTTTGTCATGTGGCCTATTTAATAATTTGCTGGCATATAAATCTGACAATATTATGCCTTTTAAACTTCGTACACGGCTTAACGCAATATATATTTGCCCTTTAGTAAAATTTTACTTTAGTTTTGGGAGGAAGTCGGTTTTTCGTTTTTTTAAAAAAATATTGTTTATTTCGAAAGAAAGGCAGATAAATTTATTTCCATGTATCCATTGTCGGGAAATTTGTGATAAACAATAATGGTGATAAATGGAAACGTCAGGATAATCCTTTAAAACTAGTGTAAAATTTGTTGATATGGAAAGATATAAAATTTTTCAATGCATTATCTACATTGTGGAAACGGCCATTCAAAGTTGTCAGGATTTCTAGGTCTCCATTTCACACAAAATATATGGAAAGAGATGACTAATAAGCTAAATAGCGATCATAATGGAGATCCTCGTCGAGACGAAAAGTGACGATAAACAATCATTTGCGACTGCTAATGATCTTGGAGCAACCTAATAATGATACGCATTACACTCAAGTAAAGGTTGAAGTCATTATAATGGCTTCATCATCATCATTTACAGCCACGAGAAGCCCACTGTTGGACATAGGCCTCCCCCAACAACCTCCACTCCGACCGGTCGGAAGCCGCCTGCATCCAACCGACGCCCGCGACCTTGGCCAAGTCGTCCGTCCACCTCGCCTTCCCACGCTGCGCTTGCCGATACGTGGTATCCACTCTAGAACTTTCCGACTCCATCGGCCATCAGTTCTTCGAGCTATGTGCCCTGCCCATTGCCACTTCAGCTTGCTGGACCGTTGTAGTGTTGTGACACTCTTCCACTCTTAGCTATTGTGGTATGCGTAAAACGAGACGCTCTCTCTCTCGCTCTCTCTGTGTGCCGCGGCCATGACACGAAATATACAAAGTTGATTTATCTCCGGTGTTTTAATAAATAACAAGGAAATACAGCATTGGCGACGAGGATGGGATAAAATTAAAAGTAGCAGTTTCAATTTAACATTATTTAAACATTGTATGGCAGTGCGCCTTAACTCCCGTTTCACCTCCTGGCGTGAAAAGAAGTGCCGGCCATTTTGTCAAACGCCGCATGGCCGCATTATAACAGAAAGGAAATCAAATGACTGAAGAAGAATTCATTTCATATGTCAAACAAGGAAAGAAAACATATATTTACCGCTGTTCCAAAGAAAGTTTAATACAAAATTTAACTGAGGAAGGTTTGGTGTGCCCATCAGAGCCAACTGTCGAAGAATTGCGAAAATTATTAAGTAATTATTATAGCCTCAAGCAATCAGAAAAAACATCATCAGGGTGTGTTCCTACAAGAAAAAAGATGAACAATTTCGAAATTAAACCATTTGACGGTGAAAACTGGGATGTTTTCGAACAGCAGCTGGAATCGCTGATTCTCTTAAATGACCTGGATGATGAAAAATGGTACCATTATTACTTACTAAACTTACACCAAAAGTATTCGAGACACTACAATTTTTGTGTGACAAATCAAAACCAATAACTTTGGATTTTAAAACATTATGTCAGAAATTAAGGAAAAAGTATACGCAAACCCATACACCGTTACTGGATAGAGTAGAATTTAGAGCTAGAAATCAACTTCCATCCGAATCCATAGAAGATTACATTTTTGTGTTGAGAAAACTTGCAAGAAAATGTCATTTTAAAGATGAAGAAGACCAAATAAAAGAAAAACTTATTGAAGGAGTACATTCCAAGTTAATAAAATTTGAATTAATAAAACAAGCTGCAGAGGTTAAATTAGAAGATATAGTCCAGTTAGCTAGGACAGTGGAGGCGGCCTACAAGAATTCATCTGGTGATGGAGATGTTAATAATATTTCATACATGAAGCCCAAATCAAAAATGAAGACAAAGTTCAGTACTACAAAACAACATAATAATAAATACATAAATAATAGATGCTTTTGTTGTGGAAAGGACAATCATAATAAAAAGGACTGTACTTTGAAAAACAAATACTGTTCTGAGTGTGGCCAGCAAGGACACATATTTAAAATGTGCTCAAAGAACAAATATAAGCAAACAAATGTGTTGGATATGGATGTAACTCATGAGGCTCCGGAAGAAATAGAAAATGTAAAACCTTTAGTTAAGGAATATGAGACTTATAGTTTTGACAGAGTAAGTAAAATACCACCATATATAGTTGAGCTGGAAATAGGTAATAAACAAAAAGTGAAATTTGAGGTAGACACAGGGGCAGAAGTTTCAGTAATGCCTCTCACATTCAAAAATAGGTATTTAATAGAATATAATATTGAATATTGCAATGTTACTTTCCGTAATTTTGATCAAACAGTGTCTCAACCATTAGGTATTATTTACAATATACCCGTTAAGCATAATAGTATAAACACAAAATTAAATTTATATATATCCAAGGGTTCAACACCTTGTTTGATGGGTCGTGATTGGCTAAATAAATTAAACATGTGGCCCCCAGATTTTAAGGTTATGAGTTTGGGTGACTCTAATGCGGTGTTAAAAAATGTTTCAGATGCCAAACAACTAATTGACAAGGAGTTCGCAGCAGTATTCAGCCCTGGTTGGGGTAACTTTAAAGGTGAAGCAATTTCATTAAAATTAAAAGGGAATGCTACACCAAAGTTCCTGCCGGTTCGGCGCGTTCCTTACGCGATTCGAGATAAGGTAAAATTTGAAATTGAAAGATTACTAAGTGAAGGTCGTATAGAGCCTGTAAAGCAGAGCCAGTGGGGTACACCAGTAGTCCCCATACTTAAACCAGATGGCTCTGTGAGATTGTGTGGGGACTATAAAGTTACTCTCAACCCTAATTTAGAAATTGATCACTACCCACTCCCTCATATTGAGGATATCTTTGAAACTTTAAGACAGGGGGAATTCTACTGCGAACTTGACTTAAAAGAGGCATATTTACAGGCTGTTTTGGCACCAGAAAGCCAAGTTTTAACTACAGTTGTTACAGAATTTGGTACTTACAAATATAAATACTTACCCTATGGTGTAAATACTGGCCCAGGGTCTTTTCAAAGACTGATGTGTAAAATGTTAGTAGGAATACCTAATACAATTGTTTTTATAGATAACATTTATGTGGCGGGTAAAAGCATACAAGAAACTTATGTTACTCTGGTGAAAGTCCTTAACAGGTTAAAGGAATGTGAATTAAAATTAAAACCAGAAAAATGTAAATTGTTTACTAGACACATAGATGTATTTGGATTTCGTATAAATAAAGAAGGCATGAGTATAATCAAGTCAAATATTGAACCATTGTTAAATGCACCGGCTCCAGCAAATTTAAAAATGTTAAAATCATTTATAGGGAAAATAAATTATTACTCTAGGTTTCTAAAGGACATGGCTATAATCTTAACACCACTGTATGATTGCACTAGGATAAACAAATTTAATTGGACAAAGGAATGTGATAAATCGTTTAACTTAATTAAACAAAAGTTAGCTTCAGCAAACAATTTAAAACATTTTAATCCGAATCTACCTATAATAGTAACTTGTGATGCTTCAGATTGTGGTTTAGCTGCAATATTATCAAATCGAGATACAGAGGGAATTGTTAAACCTGTAGCATATGTCAGTAAAAAATTAAACTCAACTGAGCAAAAGTACACTGCCATTGATAAGGAAGCCATGGCAATTATTTTTGGAGTCACTAAATTTTATAACTATATATATGGTCGAAAATTCGAGTTAGAGACAGATAATTCAGCCCTTGTCAGGATTTTTGGACCAACGAAAGGTATTCCAAAAATGGCAGCAAAACGACTACAGCATTATGCAATATTCTTATCAGCTTTCAATTATACCATAAAACATATAAATACTACTCATAATCCTGCTGATTTTCTGTCCAGAAATCCTGACACAAAAAATAGTGAAAATTGTATTTATAATGACATTTGTAAAGTGCAATGTATTGAGCAAATAATTTATACCAACAATTCTGAAATTGAATATTTAAATTATAAGACAATTCAGGAAAATACTAAAACAGATGCCCATTTATATAAAATTATAGAATATTGTACAAATGGGTGGCCTGAAAAGAAATTGATTACTTCAGAGCTTTTGCCATTTTATAATAGAAGAACAGAAATAAGCTTAGATCATGGGTGTCTACTTTGGGGGCATCGAGTAATAGTACCAAAAAATATCCAAAAAGAGGTTCTTAAGAGCTTACATAAATCACATTTCGGAATTGTTCGTATGAAAGAAATTGCAAGGTCTTACTTTTGGTGGCCAGATTTGAATTCAGAAATAGAAAAAATTGGACAGTCTTGTATTATGTGTTTATCTAATTATAAAAACCCGGTTAAATCATTTGAACCATGGCCTACTCCATCAGTTCCATGGTACAGGTTACATGCAGACTTTCTGGGACCATATTATAATAAAATGTACTTAGTGATAATAGATAGTTATAGTAAGTGGCCAGAAGTATTTGAAATGTCAAATATGACTACAACCAAAACAATTGAGGTACTGGATAAGTTGTTCAGTAGGTTTGGCTATCCAAAACAACTGGTTACAGATAATCAAACTACTTTTACTAGTTCTAATTTTGTTAATTATTGTAAAGAATGTGATATCAAACAAACATTTTCGCCTCCCTATCATCCAGCAACAAATGGAGCTGCAGAAAGATTTGTACAAACTTTTAAATCAGCTATAACTAAAATTAGAGAAAGTGGTTGTAATATTAATTCTGCTATAAATTTGTTTTTGTTTGATTATCGAACTACTCCTCAAAGAACTACAGGTATTACACCAGCCTTTCGGATGCTGGGGAGGGAACTGACCAATAGATTTAGCACTTTGAAACCCCCACCTGTAGTAGACTATCTGTCAGACAGTCAGGGGGGAAAGACACTCAAGAGGAAGGTTAAATTTGTAGTAGGACAAAAAGTTATGGTTAGGGATTATAGGAAGGGTCATAAGCCTTGGATAGTAGGAAGAATTGTATCTGAATCTGTTCAAAATTTAACTTACATAGTGGATGTTGAAGATATGCTTTGGAAACGTCATATAGATCAAATGATTTATTGTAACGATGATGTAGATAGTAGTTAAACTATGCAGTAGATAGTATATGGGTTCACATCTTATACTAACTACTACTTGTCTAAGTAAACATGTAAATTAGATATAAGTACATATTGTAAAACTAATTAGAATTAGTTTTAGTATAAGTCCGGGAGATTGTGGTATGCGTAAAACGAGACGCTCTCTCTCTCGCTCTCTCTGTGTGCCGCGGCCATGACACGAAATATACAAAGTTGATTTATCTCCGGTGTTTTAATAAATAACAAGGAAATACAGCAGCTATATATTTAGTATATAAGTTAGGTTAATTATGACAATATACACTCAGCTTCCGAACGAAGAACACTCTTTTATTGCCTCTTTTACACCGTTGAGCTATGTCGGTGATCTTTACGTCTGCGGATCTCCTCATTTCTGATTCGATCACGCAGAGATCCCAAGCATAGCTCTCTCCATCGCTCGCTGTGCGATCCTGAGCTTCTTTATGAGGCACATAGTTAGAGACCACATCTCGGCACCGTAGGTCATCACCGGCAGCACGCACTGGTTGAATACCTTCGTCTTTAATATGTTTACGCAATTTTCTCACCACACAATTCTAGTGAAAAAACTATCGTAAATCGAGTCTTCCAGCCTTCGAATTTACGTTATCTTATGTCAAAATTAGGTTCGTGCTGCCGATTTCCTTAAAAATGATTAGTCTGACGTTCACTTTACGATACAGTTGTTTACGTCGGATACAGGCGCTTATGCCATATCTCATAAATTTTGCTGTCGTTTACGTTACGTTACTTTCTCGCAATTTTTTTCGCGTCAATTTCAGTCGTTTTAGCTTGGGATTAAGGTCATAAGCGCTTAAACTAGAGATATTCCGCACTAAACCAAAACTATCTCAAACCTTCCAAACCACTTTCAGATTCACCTCCGAAGCGAAAGATAAGCCGATGGGCGCCGGCATCCTGGTGACGACGTACTCGATGATCACGCACACGCAGCGGCGCTCGTGGGAGGCCGAGCAGACCATGAAGTGGCTGCAGGCGCAGGAGTGGGGGCTGTTGGTGCTGGACGAGGTGCACACCATCCCCGCCAAGATGTTCCGCCGCGTACTCACCATCGTGCACTCGCACGCCAAGCTAGGTGCGTGTGTCCCACAGCGAGCCCTCTGCTCTTAGCTTACGGTCTGTTCCAAGATATCCCGCCGCGTGTCACCATCGTGCACTCGCACGCCAAGCTGGGTGCGTGTGTCCCACAGCGAGCCCTCTGCTCTTAGCTTACGGTCTGTTCCAAGATATCCCGCCGCGTGTCACCATCGTGCACTCGCACGCCAAGCTGGGTGCGTGTGTCCCACAGCGAGCCCTCTGCTCTTAGCTTACGGTCTGTTCCAAGATATCCCGCCGCGTGTCACCATCGTGCACTCGCACGCCAAGCTGGGTGCGTGTGTCCCACAGCGAGCCCTCTGCTCTTAGCTTACGGTCTGTTCCAAGATATCCCGCCGCGTGTCACCATCGTGCACTCGCACGCCAAGCTGGGTGCGTGTGTCCCACAGCGAGCCCTCTGCTCTTAGCTTACGGTCTGTTCCAAGATATCCCGCCGCGTGTCACTATCGTGCACTCACACGCCATGCTGGGTGCGTGTGTCCCACAGCGACCCCTCTGCTCTTAGCTTACGGTATGTTCCAAGATATCCCGCCGCGTGTCACCATCGTGCACTCGCACGCCAAGCTGGGTGCGTGTGTCCCACAGCGAGCCCTCTGCTCTTAGCTTACGGTTACGGTCTGCCGCGTTCCAAGATCCCGCCGCGTGTCACCATCGTGCACTCGCACGCCAAGCTGGGTGCGTGTGTCCCACAGCGAGCCCTCTGCTCTTAGCTTACGGTCTGTTCCAAGATATCCCGCCGCGTGTCACCATCGTGCACTCGCACGCCAAGCTGGGTGCGTGTGTCCCACAGCGAGCCCTCTGCTCTTAGCTTACGGTCTGTTCCAAGATATCCCGCCGCGTGTCACCATCGTGCACTCGCACGCCAAGCTGGGTGCGTGTGTCCCACAGCGAGCCCTCTGCTCTTAGCTTACGGTCTGTTCCAAGATATCCCGCCGCGTGTCACCATCGTGCACTCGCACGCCAAGCTGGGTGCGTGTGTCCCACAGCGAGCCCTCTGCTCTTAGCTTACGGTCTGTTCCAAGATATCCCGCCGCGTGTCACCATCGTGCACTCGCACGCCAAGCTGGGTGCGTGTGTCCCACAGCGAGCCCTCTGCTCTTAGCTTACGGTCTGTTCCAAGATATCCCGCCGCGTGTCACCATCGTGCACTCGCACGCCAAGCTGGGTGCGTGTGTCCCACAGCGAGCCCTCTGCTCTTAGCTTACGGTCTGTTCCAAGATATCCCGCCGCGTGTCACCATCGTGCACTCGCACGCCAAGCTGGGTGCGTGTGTCCCACAGCGAGCCCTCTGCTCTTAGCTTACGGTCTGTTCCAAGATATCCCGCCGCGTGTCACCATCGTGCACTCGCACGCCAAGCTGGGTGCGTGTGTCCCACAGCGAGCCCTCTGCTCTTAGCTTACGGTCTGTTCCAAGATATCCCGCCGCGTGTCACCATCACACGTGCTGGGTGCGTGTGTCCCACAGCGACCCCTCGCTCTTACTTACGGTATGTTCCAAGATATCCCGCCGCGTGTCACCATCGGTGCGCCAAGCTGTGTGTGTCCCACAGCGAGCCCTCTGCTCTTAGCTTACGGTCTGTTCCAAGATATCCCGCCGCGTGTCACCATCGTGCACTCGCACGCCAAGCTGGGTGCGTGTGTCCCACAGCGAGCCCTCTGCTCTTAGCTTACGGTCTGTTCCAAGATATCCCGCCGCGTGTCACCATCGTGCACTCGCACGCCAAGCTGGGTGCGTGTGTCCCACAGCGAGCCCTCTGCTCTTAGCTTACGGTCTGTTCCAAGATATCCCGCACTCGTGCACTCGCACGCCAAGCTGGGTGCGTGTGTCCCACAGCGAGCCCTCTGCTCTTAGCTTACGGTCTGTTCCAAGATATCCCGCCGCGTGTCACCATCGTGCACTCGCACGCCAAGCTGGGTGCGTGTGTCCCACAGCGAGCCCTCTGCTCTTAGCTTACGGTCTGTTCCAAGATATCCCGCCGCGTGTCACCATCGTGCACTCGCACGCCAAGCTGGGTGCGTGTGTCCCACAGCGAGCCCTCTGCTCTTAGCTTACGGTCTGTTCCAAGATATCCCGCCGCGTGTCACCATCGTGCACTCGCACGCCAAGCTGGGTGCGTGTGTCCCACAGCGAGCCCTCTGCTCTTAGCTTACGGTCTGTTCCAAGATATCCCGCCGCGTGTCACCATCGTGCACTCGCACGCCAAGCTGGGTGCGTGTGTCCCACAGCGAGCCCTCTGCTCTTAGCTTACGGTCTGTTCCAAGATATCCCGCCGCGTGTCACCATCGTGCACTCTGCTCTTAGCTTACGGTATGTTCCAAGATATCCCGCCGCGTGTCACCATCGTGCACTCGCACGCCAAGCTGGGTGCGTGTGTCCCACAGCGAGCCCTCTGCTCTTAGCTTACGGTCTGTTCCAAGATATCCCGCCGCGTGTCACCATCGTGCACTCACACGCCATGCTGGGTGCGTGTGTCCCACAGCGAGCCCTCTGCTCTTAGCTTACGGTCTGTTCCAAGATATCCCGCCGCGTGTCACTATCGTGCACTCACACGCCATGCTGGGTGCGTGTGTCCCACAGCGAGCCCTCTGCTCTTAGCTTACGGTCTGTTCCAAGATATCCCGCCGCGTGTCACTATCGTGCACTCGCACGCCATGCTGGGTGCGTGTGTCCCACAGCGACCCTCTGCTCTTAGCTTACGGTATGTTCCAAGATATCCCGCCGCGTGTCACCATCGTGCACTCGCACGCCAAGCTGGGTGCGTGTGTCCCACAGCGAGCCCTCTGCTCTTAGCTTACGGTCTGTTCCAAGATATCCCGCCGCGTGTCACCATCGTGCACTCGCACGCCATGCTGGGTGCGTGTGTCCCAAGCTGCTCTTAGCTTACGTGCGTGTGTCCCACAGCGAGCCCTCTGCTCTTAGCTTACGGTCTGTTCCAAGATATCCCGCCGCGTGTCACCATCGTGCACTCGCACGCCAAGCTGGGTGCGTGTGTCCCACAGCGAGCCCTCTGCTCTTAGCTTACGGTCTGTTCCAAGATATCCCGCCGCGTGTCACCATCGTGCACTCGCACGCCAAGCTGGGTGCGTGTGTCCCACAGCGAGCCCTCTGCTCTTAGCTTACGGTCTGTTCCAAGATATCCCGCCGCGTGTCACCATCGTGCACTCGCACGCCAAGCTGGGTGCGTGTGTCCCACAGCGAGCCCTCTGCTCTTAGCTTACGGTCTGTTCCAAGATATCCCGCCGCGTGTCACCATCGTGCACTCGCACGCCAAGCTGGGTGCGTGTGTCCCACAGCGAGCCCTCTGCTCTTAACTTACGGTCTGTTCCAAGATATCCCGCCGCGTGTCACCATCGTGCACTCGCACGCCAAGCTGGGTGCGTGTGTCCCACAGCGAGCCCTCTGCTCTTAACTTACGGTCTGTTCCAAGATATCCCGCCGCGTGTCACTATCGTGCACTCACACGCCATGCTGGGTGCGTGTGTCCCACAGCGACCCCTCTGCTCTTAGCTTACGGTCTGTTCCAAGATATCCCGCCGCGTGTCACCATCGTGCACTCGCACGCCAAGCTGGGTGCGTGTGTCCCACAGCGAGCCCTCTGCTCTTAGCTTACGGTCTGTTCCAAGATATCCCGCCGCGTGTCACCATCGTGCACTCGTGCGTGTGTCCCACTCTGCTCTTAGCTTACGGTCTGTTCCAAGATATCCCGCCGCGTTGCACGCCAAGCTGGGTGCGTGTGTCCCACAGCGAGCCCTCTGCTCTTAGCTTACGGTCTGTTCCAAGATATCCCGCCGCGTGCCACTATCGTGCACTCACACGCCATGTGGGTGCGTGTGTCCCACAGCGACCCCTCTGCTCTTAGCTTACGGTATGTTCCAAGATATCCCGCCGCGTGTCACCATCGTGCACTCGCACGCCAAGCTGGGTGCGTGTGTCCCACAGCGAGCCCTCTGCTCTTAACTTACGGTCTGTTCCAAGATATCCCGCCGCGTGTCACCATCGTGCACTCGCACGCCAAGCTGGGTGCGTGTGTCCCACAGCGACCCTCTGCTCTTATCCCGCCGTGCGTGGGTGCGTGTGTCCCACAGCGAGCCCTCTGCTCTTATTACGGTCTGTTCCAAGATATCCCGCCGCGTGTCACATCGTGCACTCGCACGCCAAGCTGGGTGCGTGTGTCCCACAGCGAGCCCTCTGCTCTTAACGGTGTTCCCACCAGTTCGCACGCCCTGGGTGCGTGCCCACAGCGAGCCCTCTGCTAGCTTACGGTCTGTTCCAAGATATCCCGCCGCGTGTCACCATCGTGCACTCGCACGCCAAGCTGGGTGCGTGTGTCCCACAGCGAGCCCTCTGCTCTTAGCTTACGGTCTGTTCCAAGATATCCCGCCGCGTGTCACCATCGTGCACTCGCACGCCAAGCTGGGTGCGTGTGTCCCACAGCGAGCCCTCTGCTCTTAACTTACGCTGTTCCAAGATATAGCCGCCAAGATATCCCGCCGCGTGTCACCATCGTGCACTCGCACGCCAAGCTGGGTGCGTGTGTCCCACAGCGAGCCCTCTGCTCTTAGCTTACGGTCTGTTCCAAGATATCCCGCCGCGTGTCACTGTTCACAATGCACTCTGCTCCTTACGCCAAGCCCGCTGTCACCATCGTGCACTCGCACGCCAAGCTGGGTGCGTGTGTCCCACAGCGAGCCCTCTGCTCTTAACTTACGGTCTGTTCCAAGATATCCCGCCGCGTGTCACCATCGTGCACTCGCACGCCAAGCTGGGTGCGTGTGTCCCACAGCGAGCCCTCTGCTCTTAGCTTACGGTCTGTTCCAAGATATCCCGCCGCGTGCCACTATCGTGCACTCACACGCCATGCTGGGTGCGTGTGTCCCACAGCGACCCCTCTGCTCTTAGCTTACGGTATGTTCCAAGATATCCCGCCGCGTGTCACCATCGTGCACTCGCACGCCAAGCTGGGTGCGTGTGTCCCACAGCGAGCCCTCTGCTCTTAACTTACGGTCTGTTCCAAGATATCCCGCCGCGTGTCACCATCGTGCACTCGCACGCCAAGCTGGGTGCGTGTGTCCCACAGCGAGCCCTCTGCTCTTAACTTACGGTCTGTTCCAAGATGTCCCGCCGCGTGTCACCATCGTGCACTCGCACGCCAAGCTGGGTGCGTGTGTCCCACAGCGAGCCCTCTGCTCTTAGCTTACGGTCTGTTCCAAGATATCCCGCCGCGTGTCACCATCGTGCACTCGCACGCCAAGCTGGGTGCGTGTGTCCCACAGCGAGCCCTCTGCTCTTAGCTTACGGTCTGTTCCAAGATATCCCGCCGCGTGTCACTATCGTGCACTCACACGCCATGCTGGGTGCGTGTGTCCCACAGCGACCCCTCTGCTCTTAGCTTACGGTATGTTCCAAGATATCCCGCCGCGTGTCACCATCGTGCACTCGCACGCCAAGCTGGGTGCGTGTGTCCCACAGCGAGCCCTCTGCTCTTAACTTACGGTCTGTTCCAAGATATCCCGCCGCGTGTCACCATCGTGCACTCGCACGCCAAGCTGGGTGCGTGTGTCCCACAGCGAGCCCTCTGCTCTTAGCTTACGGTCTGTTCCAAGATATCCCGCCGCGTGTCACCATCGTGCACTCGCACGCCAAGCTGGGTACGTGTGTCCCACGACAAACCCTCTGCTCTTAGCTTACCTACGGTCTCTTAGCCGTAGGGAGGGTTATGCATTACCCGACTGCGGCAGAAGAAGAGTTATGTTTTACGCAAATAGCTAAAAGAAGTGTTGTTTTTCAGAAGTGTTGTTTTTCAGAAGTGTTGTTATTCGGAAGAAGAGTAATGTTTTTACGCAACTAGCTAGAAGAAGTGTTGTTATTCAGAAGAAGAGTTATGTTTTTACGCAACTAGGTAGAAGAAGTGTTGTTTTTAGCCGACTGCGCCAGAAGGTTATGATTTTGTAGCGTATGCATGAGGGTCAATGCTATTGAGGGTAGAACGCCGCCTCCTAAGAGTTCTTCGACAGTTTAGACCAATCATTTATTGCTCCAATAAAATTGTATGCAACAGGCAAGAAAATGTGATTTCGGGACTAACCTTTGCTGCATTCAGTTCCACAGATAATGTATTCATTACATAGAACAACTAACGCCCATCATTTAAACGACCTTTTTGGCGATTACACTCTAACCAGAGACATTTACTTTAGGTCTAACAGCAACCCTACTCCGCGAGGACGACAAAATCGCCGACTTAAACTTCCTGATCGGGCCGAAGCTATACGAAGCCAACTGGCTCGAGCTGCAAGCTAACGGGTACATCGCACGAGTGCAGTGCGCAGAGGTGTGGTGTCCTATGACGCCAGAGTTCTATCGGGAGTACCTCATACAGAAGTACGTTAGATAAGATCATTCTATAGAGCGCTCGCCCATGTCCGACAATCGGTGAGCGATTTTTTGTGGCAGAAATATAGAACGTATAGATTGCAATAGCGCATCGCACACATCCTTCAAAAAATAGGTCAGAAAATCACAAAATCAAAGAAAAATTCGGTCCTACAAAAAGTCTGACGTGGGCGAGTACCCATATCCTTATTCTTACTAATATTATAAAAGCAAAATAAACTCTTGTCTGTCGCGCTTTCATGTCAAAACTACTGAACCGATTTAAAAGTGTGTACCAAACACTTATACTCAGTACAAAGGTTACTTTTTTTCGGATAATTTTTAACGCGGACTCCACTAGTACTTTATAAATAGGAATGTATAAGACTATAACTATAACGGATGATTTTTTTTTATTTTCTTAATAATATTTATAAAAAATTAAGTAACTAAACTAAAACTATTTATTACAGAATCAA
This sequence comes from Carposina sasakii, assembly GCA_014607495.2. NCBI lineage: Eukaryota > Metazoa > Arthropoda > Insecta > Lepidoptera > Carposinidae > Carposina > Carposina sasakii. The sequence goes on along the minus strand of CP053155.1, from coordinate 6,826,957 downwards.
CAAAAAGATGCTTCTATACGTAATGAACCCGTCCAAATTCCGCGCATGCCAGTTCCTAATCAAGTATCATGAACGTCGCGGAGACAAGACCATAGTTTTCTCAGACAACGTCTTCGCCTTACGTCACTATGCAGTCAAAATGAACAAACCATACATTTACGGTCCAACCTCGCAGAGCGAAAGGATCCAAATCCTACAGAACTTCAAATTCAATCATAAAGTGAACACGATATTTGTGAGCAAAGTCGCAGATACCAGTTTTGATTTGCCAGAAGCAAACGTGCTTATTCAGATCTCTTCGCATGGTGGCTCGAGAAGACAGGAGGCTCAGAGATTGGGTAAGAAATATGTATATATAAGACAATTTCTTAATATAATAGGATTTGTATAAATTAAAATAAACTCAAATTTTGTTGCTCTGTAAATAGAGATTTATTAAAATAAGAAGGTATATAACTAAAGATATTACAATAATATGTACCGAAAGTTACGACTCTGCTATAATATTAATGTAAAATATAAGAATATCTTACCTGTAAATAGAGAAACGACATTTAAAGTATTTTAAATTAAAACAATTCTTTTTTATAATACAATAACCAAATTAAAATATTTCAATATAAACAGTTAGTTTTGCCATAGCAACCAATGACAACTGTCAACGACAAATAGCTACATTACCAACCGTAGCCATGGCGCCATCTATGATATTTACAAAGAACTATCATTACAACTGAGCCTACCGACGGCGACGAAAGTACCTAAGAAACAGTACCATGTTTCTTTACATATGTATATTTATTTATTTTTTAACAGCCTAATCTAGTGGCTCAGTGGTTAGAGCACTGACACGCGGAAAGCAGAGGTCGTGGGTTCGATTCCCACCCGGGTGAGGAATTTTTTCCATTTCTTTATTAATAATTTTATAATATATAATATCTTGACTAAGATAAATTTATAAAAACACTTCTCCATTAATATAATCCGTTAGGATATGGTTGATCGTTTCATCTTTAAACATTGTGCTGAGGGATTCAGCTTTGTTTGCCGAGATTTGGCTAGTGTATAGCTATCGGGATGAAAAATAACGTTGCCAATATGTAATTTGGAAAAGAGATGGTAAAATTCGTCATCCGAGTAATTGACCCGGTGGCTCAGTGGTTAGAGCACTGACACGCGGAATGCAGAGGTCGTGGGTTCGATTCCCACCCGGGTGAGGAATTTTTTCCATTTCTTTATTAATAATTTTTTAGCCTAAACTAAGCTTAAAACTCTTTCTAAAAATCATAATAAGATAAGACGTATTTATGTTAATCCACCATTTTTGGACCTTATGTCAAATGACGTCTATTGACGATTGAGAATATTACTGTACAGTATTACTTCTTCTTCTGTATAATCTTCTGACATACTATCTATGAATATAAGGGAGGAAATACAAACTAGAAAGAAAACTGTTAACCACCATCATCAAGATCGCAGAGGCGCGGGGGACGGAGTGCAACCGGGCCCTCGCCGAACACTACCGAGGACTCACGGTTCGGCAGACACAGTTGGCGGATAGCCATTTTATTACTATTGTAATTTTACTTAAAATATATACAATCTCAATCTATCAGCGGCCTTCTTTATTCCACATCAATAATCAGCTCAACAAATGGTCCTTCTCCGAAGAAATACACAGAATGTTTAATTAATTCGGTCGTCGAGCAACGTTTATCGCTGGGCATCTGCAGAGGATTCAATTTATATCATTTTGGCATCAAGAAACCTCGTAGTCTTCAAGCTCATCGGGAACAGTGGTCTTCAATGCTGCTGTAACGACGTTGTTTTCAATAAGACGGATTCCGAAGGAAAATACAGTGAAATACAGTGTGACGCAGTTAACAGTAACGGTGGACTTTGTACCCAAACTACCGTTAGACGACGAACGTGAGTCCGTTCCTTTTTATTTCCTTATTATTTTTCCATCATTTATACATTTACATCCTAGTCATCATCCATAAATTTCGTATATAATTAGGAATAGTGCTGGCTGGGCCTGACGTTGGTACCTCTTCTTTGGCTAGTACTTATATTTACATCTCAGTCTTATACCAAATTATTCAGAATTATATCTCTATAAGCTTGATTGATTTTACAAAATTTCTTTAAATAAACAAGCCTTTATTAATATATAGTTAATGATAATAGTAACATTTCCTACTTACATGGTTGTTACATAACTACATTGCAAATCATTAACTTATAGCATTTTGCTTACGCAACTAGATTTATCATATTTACTTACAAATAATAAACATATTTACATAGATTTAAGTTATTTTCATAGGTAATATCGCTAATTATAGGTTAAATTAAGTAATTAATAGTGCTAATAAGCATTTTGTCAACGATATTCGCTATTATGTTGCGCGTACCTACACATAGGTTGTATTGCATGCGCAGTCATTAGCGCAGGTATCGGCGATTACGAAACATTTCACATCTGTTTTTAGATAAGTAAACTAGTAGTAGTGATTTTATTAGTGCACCTATTTAACGTCTTTATAAAGGTACTTGCTAACATTATTTTATTTGCTTACTTAGATTGTATTCATATTCCTTTTCTAAATTGATACGTACAAACTTTCATCTTAATAGGTAGTACTTATCTAATCTATACATACAATAACTACAAACATAACTTATCTTAATAAATAAGGTAAACTACGTAATATATATATAAAATAAATATATATATATTAAATAAGGATTCATAATAAAAATGGTCAAGAGCAAAGTAGCGGATCCTAAAAAGCAAATAGCATCTATTAAAGCAAAACTAACGAGTTTTGCTAAGTATTTAGAAATTAATAAAACTTGTGAATCATTAAGTGAGCTCCAGTTGCTAGAATTAGAACGTCGCTTATTGACAATTGAAGCTTTAGAAAGTGAGTTTGATGAATTTCAGACGGTGTTAGAAGCAGCTGAGGACGATCCACAGTCGTTGTACAATGATCGAGAGGAATTTCTTAACGAATACTATCACCGAATAGCTATGGCTCGCCTGCTTTTGGGGCATTCGAGTTATAAAAACCGTCGAAATTCGGATGCAGGTTCGGCGACCGGCTCTGGGTCCAGGGCCGACGGTGACAACCCTCAAAACTACGTCAGATTGCCAAAAATAAATTTGCCAAGCTTCAGCGGGGACTATCAGCACTGGCTTGAATTCCGAGATACGTATATTTCTATTATACACGATAACGCTCGCATTAGTGACATAAACAAATATCATTATCTTCGATCAGCACTCAAGGGCAGTGCAGCCTTGGTAATTCAGAGTCTCGAAGTCACATCGCATAATTATAAATTAGCGTGGCAATTATTATCTCAAAGATACGATAATGAAAAACTTTTGATTAATAACCACTTAAATGCTATATTTAATATTGAACCTGCTCAAAAAGAGTGCAGCCGTTCTATAAGGATGATTATAGATGTGACAAATAAAAATTTATGCTCACTTGCCTCTTTGGGTCAACCAACTCAACATTGGGATACTTTAATTATTTTTATCGTAGCTAAGAAGTTAGATAGCATTACTTATCGTGAGTGGGAAGAATTTCGTAGTTCAATGACCACATATCCAACTCTTAAGAAATTCATAGATTTCCTTAACAACAGAGCTGACTTTTTAGACACGATTCAAAGCAATAGTAATACATACATACATAACGACACACAGACACAACATTTACAATTACAGAAACCAAAAACTTCACAGATAAAAAATACAAAATTAATTACTAACACAAAGGTACCTACCTGTCCTATGTGTAAACAGGCTCATTTTTTATTTAGTTGTCAACAGTTTAGGGACTTGAATGTAACCACACGTTTACAAAAAATAGCAAACTATCAGGTTTGTACGAACTGTTTACGTCCAGGTCACACAGAAAAAACATGCAGACTATCACATTGTAAATATTGCACTCAGAAACATAACACTCTTTTACATTTAGACATAGAAACTGAGCCTCATAATGTCGTTATGAATACAAATACACAGAATTTAGACAGACCTTATGTATTGCTTTCCACAGCCTTGGTGAAAGTGGCAGACGCACAGGGAGGTTTACACTTAGCCAGAGTTCTTCTTGACAATGGCAGTACATCTCATTTCGTCACACAAAACCTCTGTGAGAAGCTGGGTCTGGCAAGATGTAGCACGAACTCCACTGTCACAGGTATTAATAATCAGATGTCCTACAGTGCAGAGTCATGTGATCTAACCATCGAGTCATGTTCGGGGGGCTACAGGGTCGACATTAAATGTTACATCTTGCCGGAAATTGCAAAATCATTACCGTCATCATATCTTCCTTTTGAAAATATAAAAATTCCTTCTGGCCTTCAATTGGCGGATCCATCTTTTAACATTCCGTCTGCTATTGACATTTTAGTAGGCGCTGATATCTTCTGGGACGTCCTATGTTCTAAAACGGTTGATTTAGGTAGGCAGCACCCTAAACTACAGCAAACCAAATTAGGCTGGTTGATTTCAGGTGCTGTGTTTAACACCATGGAAAAGTCACCTTTCAACACTTGTTTTTTATCACAAAATGACGAACCACAGCTCAATCGTTTCTGGGAATTAGACACTGTTTTGCCAATACACAGTCTATCCGCGGAGGAAAAATTGTGCGAACAAATTTTTTTTCAAACTACCCGACGAAATAAAGATGGACAGTTTATAGTAACCATTCCGCTTAGAGAACCTCCTGATGTTTTAGGTGATTCTTACGTTACGGCTAGATGTCGCTTTCTTTCTCTAGAGCGTCGGTTGAAGCGTGATCCCGTTTTAGGCAAACAATATATGGAATTTATGAATGAGTATTTAAAATTAAATCATATGACAGAAAACACAGGACAGACAGACAATACAGGACATCTACATAACTATTATTTACCACATCATGCGGTGATTAATGAATCAAGCACTACTACAAAAATGCGCACCGTTTTTGATGCATCAGCAGTCACTACTTCAGGAAAATCTTTTAATGAGATTCAGATGGTCGGTCCCGTAGTTCAAGATGACCTTCTGTCAATCTTATTACGGTTCAGACAGCATAGATACGTTGTTACGGGGGACATTGAGAAAATGTATAGGGCTATTCTCGTGGAACCTGCACAGCGTCCATTACAACAAATTATTTTCAGATTTAATTCTTCAGAACCACTTAGAACTTTTTGTCTTAATACTGTAACTTACGGCACAGCATCCGCACCATATTTAGCCACAAAGTGTTTAGTTTCTTTGGCTAATGAATGCACAAGTTCAGACGCAAAAAGGGCTATAATGGCAGACTTTTACGTTGATGATTTTTTGAGTGGAGGTGACTCAATTGAACACGTAAAATTACTATGTGATGAAGTTATTCAGACTTTACGAACAGCCAAATTTAATTTGCGTAAGTGGCAATCCAATAATTTAGAAATATTACAACATGTTACTAAATTGACCACACACAATAACGACTTAAATAAAAACACAGAAAAAACATTAAACTTACAGGAAATAGTACCAAGTAAAACACTCGGTTTATGTTGGGATTCATCTTCAGACAATTTTTTATTTTCTTTACAATTACAAACTACTAAAACTAAAATCACCAAGCGCATAATATTATCATTAATTTCGCAGGTCTTTGATCCGCTTGGTCTTTTGGGTCCTTGTATAGTCGAGGCAAAAATGATCATGCAAAACCTTTGGGTGGATAAATGTAGTTGGGACGAAGAAGTATCTTCAGAAGTAAAAACGAAATTTCTTGACTTTTTACAGGCTCTTCCGACCTTAAATAGTCTTCGCATTCCTCGGTGGGTTTGTACTAGTAATGCAAACATCACGGAAATACATACCTTCACAGACGCGTCCGAACGTGCTTATGGCGCGTGTGTCTACGTCAGAACAGTCGAGACTAATGGTTCAGTCAACGTTATCTTGCTTGTATCAAAAAATAAGGTAGCACCTTTGAAACCAACTACAATACCACGCTTAGAGTTGTGTGGGGCGTTGTTAGGTACAAGACTCTGCGCTAAGGTACGTCGATCCATTACCACAAAAATAGATCAATTCTATTTTTGGTCGGATTCTACTATCGTCCTTGGATGGCTCAAAACATCACCAAGTCTGTTAAAAACGTTTGTCCGCAATAGAGTAGGTGAAATACAGGACAGTACGATCGAATGTCGGTGGAGCTATGTGCCGTCGAAAGAGAACCCTGCCGATTTAGTCTCTCGAGGGGTGAGGGCTGATCACATAAGCGACAGTACTTTGTGGTGGAATGGACCCACCTTCTTACATCACACAACCATTCAGTTTCCTATAACACCAAATATACATACGAAAAAGCTTCCAGAAATCACACATACAATACTACACACAGATACACATTCAAATAACATAATACAACAGACACAATATACCTATAATATAATATCTCATTTAATTAATTCAAAATCAAACTTAGTGCGAATTATCAGAATTATTTCATATATTTACAGATTTATACATAACTGCAGAAGCCCCCAAAACAAATATCAAAACGTGCTGTCATTATCAGAATTGAGGACTTCTGAGCTCATGATTTTTCATGTTGCACAGCAAGAAATGTTTTCTATGGAATACAACATTATAAAATCAGGACACTCCCTACCCAAAAGGAGTCGATTACTTTCACTAACTCCATTTATCGATACAGATGGTTTGATGCGTGTGGGTGGGCGCCTGAAGAATTCTCATTATAGCTATGATGTAAAACACCCAATCTTGTTGTGTAGCAAACATCATCTAACACTAATCATCTTTCAGAAAATGCATACAAATCTATATCATGCAGGTCCACAATTACTTTTATCACACATCAGACAAACCTATTGGCCTTTGGGTGGGAGAAATCTCGCTAAACGAGTAGTTCATGGTTGCGTTCGTTGTTTTAGATTTAAATCCAAACCAATTCAACCAATAATGGCAGATTTACCTACACACAGAATACATTTAGAATTCCCATTTTTACATACAGGCATTGATTACGCTGGGCCAGTGCTGATAGCAGACCGTAAAGGCAGGGGTTGCAAACTAATAAAATCGTACATATGTATTTTTGTTTGCTTTGCCGTAAAGGCCCTGCACCTTGAGCTCGTCGGTGACCTAACAAAAGAAGCGTTTCTAGCTGCGTTATATAGGTTCATGGCTCGTCGCGGTAAACCTCACACGATTTACTCCGATAATGGAACAACATTTATCGGAGCTAGTAATGAAATCACAAGTTTTATTAATAACTATTCAGACGACATTCAGAACGATTTGCACCATCGCGGAATTCAATTCAAAAATATTCCTCCTTACTCTCCACATTTCGGCGGGCTTTGGGAAGCCGCTGTAAAATCAGTCAAGTTTCACTTGCGCCGTATACTTTCATTGGCACACTTAACCTATGAAGAGATGTCCACATGTCTTGTCCAGATAGAATCTGTTCTTAACTCCAGACCTCTTACTCCTTTGTCACCTGATCCTTCCGATTTCACCTGTCTTACGCCTTCTCATTTCCTCATCGGACGCTCACTATTGTCAGTTCCTCAAGCTGATCTGACTGATGTCAACATAAACCGTCTGCAGCGATTCCAGAGGATAGAGAAGTTGAAGCAACATTTCTGGCAACGATACTCAAATGAATATGTATCTCTTCTCCAGCAGAAACTAAAGTGGCCTTCATCAAATGACGATCTCCAGCTGGGATCCCTTGTGTTGGTAAAAGATAAAACCCAACCACCTCTTCTCTGGCTCTTGGGTCGAATCGTCAAGCTACACACAGGGAAGGATAACATCAACCGTGTTGCTGACATCCGCACGAAGAAGGGAGTTATCCAGAGAGGCTTTAACAACATATGCCCTCTTCCACTCTTATGTTGAAGTTCTTCAACCCGGGCAGCTTGTTAACCACCATCATCAAGATCGCAGAGGCGCGGGGGACGGAGTGCAACCGGGCCCTCGCCGAACACTACCGAGGACTCACGGTTCGGCAGACACAGTTGGCGGATAGCCATTTTATTACTATTGTAATTTTACTTAAAATATATACAATCTCAATCTATCAGCGGCCTTCTTTATTCCACATCAATAATCAGCTCAACAAAACTGCAAAGTGAAAGGCTTTAGTCCTTTTTGTACTTGAATGCCACATCATATTGGAAAGAAATATAATGCTCTCTACTGTTCTGTCCCGCTCAAATCACTATTCTGAAATTCTTTGATGTTGCACAGTGGTATCTGACAAGCGGAAGTGAAAAGCGAGAGCTTTTTTTATCATTACAGTAAGGCAACCTCTACAATGTTTCATATATCTCACAGGTCGTATCCTACGTGCTAAGAAAGGCGCTATAGCAGAGGAATACAACGCGTTCTTCTATACGCTTGTATCCCAAGACACGCTAGAAATGGCCTACAGTCGGAAACGACAACGCTTTCTTGTCAACCAGGGGTACAGCTATAAGGTACATGTACATTTTTAGGTAGGAATATAATATAGGTAGCTGCAGAATATGCAGTAGTAAAGATAAAATAATTCATGTCATTTTGCATATCATAATTACAAATTAGTGTAAGTAATTATCACTCATTAGAGGGATTCTGAGAGGTAACTTTTTTTTTATTTGATGTAAAAGTTCATAAAGATCAGCTTATTCATTTGGAAGCGATGCGTGGTGGTATGGGATGTTTATATAGATAGAAATATGTATTATAAGTAATTTATGATGATTTACTTAAACCATTGATACTCGATTACTAACATGTAACATTTAGGTAAGTATATCTTTTAAATTATTTTTCAGGTCATTACTGAGTTGAAAGGAATGGACCAAGAACCAGATATGTTTTATGGAACACGCGAAGAACAAGGCATGTTATTACAACAGGTAAATATCTGCTTGCATGGATGCAATTCGGGTTAAGGTCCAACCCCACCAAACAGCCCGCACCGCATCGCATAGGAACGGATTTTAGTTTTTGAAAGAAATTAAATCTTACGTACAGTGTTTAAAGTAAAATCACACAAAGCAGCTTGACTGTGACTGTTTATCCGTCGACCCAGGAGTTAATTTCGTTTAAAAATTGTAAAATCCGTTCCTATGCGATGTGGTGCGGGCCGTTTGGTGGGGTTGGACCTTTACTCTCGCAAATACTCGCTAAGAATGCATTCTGTATAAATTCCTGACACTGCACAAATAAAACATAAGTGCTCATGCACAAACGGAATTAATGCTATACGTACGATGTTACATTGGCATGAAAAAAATACAGAGGCGAACTTAATGCCTCTTGCGTTTGATATTCCTTGGTCAGTAACTAGCTTGCGCTCGGCAGGTGCTGGCTGCATCGGAGACGGACTGCGAGGACGAGCGCGAGGCGGGCGGCGCGGGGGGCGCGGGCGGAGCGCGGCGCGCGGGCACGCTGGCCTCGCTCGCCGGCGCTGACGACGCGCTCTATCTGGAGCGCCGCAACCTCAACAAGCATCCGCTCTTCAAGAAGTTCCGCTATTAGCCACGGCGGGGACCGTAGATGGGCAGCGGCGATAAGGATATGGAGCAGTACGAGAGTTAGAGCTTGTTTTAATCCATTTTACGAAATTTGTTTGACATTTTGCTCACTTTCATTGACATTTACTTAGAATTTTTATTTTTGTTTCAGATAAGTAAATAAATAATAATCAATGTTTGTGACCAGTCAAATAATAATAAAAGTGTGCAAAATAAGAATTGTTTTTTTTTCTTACACCTCCTCGATTACCATAAATTGTAATCTGTAATATCCACACTTTAACAAACTAGTATTTTCATCTTTACAGTAAAATCGATAATGGAGGTATTCCAGAATGGGCCATTGTGGAGCTTCAAGGTTTGATTCAACTGAAAGAACAAGATTCTCCAGGAGGCACAGTCGTCGGCGACCTACACTACGTCAGTCGAACGCGCCAACCGGTTCTCATCCTCGGACATCATGTGCTCACTGGCAAAGAAACTAAACTGGAACAGCCTATGGCTGTCCTTGAAAAAGTTACCGCAGACAGTAAAACTGATTACAGAGTGAAAGCTATTGTTAAAAAGAAACTTTTGTTTAAATCCAGACCTAAACCTATTATTTCAAATGTAGCTGATAAAGTATAAGTATATGTTATTAATAAAGTTTTTCTATGAAACACAAGTTTAACTGCAAGACACCTTTTACCTAAAAAAATACATAAAAGATAGGTACTCAAATGAAAAACAATAAACCATTGCATACATACCTATATTAATAACTAATTTATAACTAACAAAAATATATTATTACATGAGAATTGCTTGTTTGTAGTCTGGCACTAAGAGCCTTCCAGAGGAAACCATCCAAGTCACACTTCACATTAGTCACAATAAGCTATCAACATTGAATTTTGCATATGATAATAGGTTCTGCTGGACCCAACGGGTGAACATCTTTGATATGCCTCTGTAAATTGTAAGGCTGAATTGCTGAGTATGAACAGTATTTACATTTATGTACTTTGGTACCCTGAAATGGAAAAATATTTAAATTAATACACATGGATATTATGCAGGGCACATTATATTATATGTTTTAGATAAGCTTTTATACTGATACCTTACCTGTTCATGTATCAATAAATGCCTGTTATATGTTGTCAAGTGTACAGATTTGTAATCACACTTGTCACATTTATATTCTTTAGAATACTTCCTTATCTGAAATAATTATAATATGAACAATGTTAAGAGTTAGAAAACACCATACATTTACATACATACATATAATCACACCTTTATCCCTTATGGGGTAGGCAGAGCACCAAGGGCCGATAGAACCACATGGTGCCACACCAATTTAGAGGGTACCTTTGAGACGTTCAAGTTTGGTTAGTAGTGTCAGGTGGTCAGCCCATCACCTACAAAACACCAAGACCCTCTTGTCCCTCTACTGACTTGTACAGTATGCTCGGGAAAAGAAGCAGCTGTAGTATGTTTTCTTTCACTCCCAGAGCAGCATAGAAGAAATATAATTACTGTTATGGTTTTATTTGGCAGATTGGTACATTAAAATGAATGATGCCCTTTTCTTACCATAATATTACTGACCTTTTTACAAACAGTTGATTTCTTAGATTTATCTTTTACTTTGAATTTTTTATTTGTGTGCCTCAATGACTTTCTGTAAAGATTGCTACATTAATACACCTATTTTGTATATGTTTACCATTATAAAATATAGTATCATCATATATGACAACTACTCTTAATGGAGGATGTTTTTCCATTTTGGAAGTGTTATAAACAGTGACTCATAATTTAATCTTAGTGTGAATCTTAACACTCTTAATCTTCCACAATAGAAACAATACTGCTTTGGGAGTTCATGGTAAGTAAACCTGCAGCTCTTATGTAAAAAATGAATACTTAGCAGGGTTAGTAGGCAATACTTTGCACCTATTAATGAACTCACAAGTAATTCTGCTGCTTTCTTTTGTGAATATCTTGAACAGAGGGTTCATTTTTATGTATATTCAACATATGCCAAATAATCACCGATTTGTTTATAAATTTTTCATTGCATATACTACAAATCAAGATTTCTTTCTCCTGCATTTTAATAATAATGTTGTAATTTACGATTATTTTTAAAATACATTTAATCTTCGCAAGCGCTCACGATTTTTATTATAATTTAAAGCTATAACAAACCGTATGTATTCAGTGTTGGCAACCTAGAATGATGCGCTTATCGTACCAGGGGCGTAAAATTATCGTACCTGACGAAAAATTATCGTATACTTTTGAACGACATAAAAAAAAACGTTAATTATTAACAAAAATAGATATTATTACGAACTTATATTGCGCTCAGCCCCTCGTCATGTCCTTTTTCGAATTTTATGATTTTCACATGGGTACATTGCGTACAAATGGCTCGAAAATTTGTGTGTTTCAAAAGTTTTACAAAAATAAAATGGCTCCAAAGTTGATCAGTCGATTATTAAATTTATTCATGAACACATAAAATTTACAAAATATGTAATATTCAACGAGATATATATTTATATATTTCTTATCTATATATGAGTGAACGAAACTATCGAAATCCATTACAATTCGAAAATTATCGTACATTTGTGTACGATAATGAATCGCAATCGTACATCGTACGCTGGTATCAAATTATCGTGCATGTACGATAATTATCGTACGGTTGCCAACACTGATTCGTTACTGAGTAACGGGTACTGCATCAAGTACCGAGTAACGAAACGTTACCCAGGAATTCGATTCGTTACTCGCATGCAGTGTTGTCAGATCGTACATTGCGAAATTATCTTATATTTGTTGCAAAATTATCGTGGTTTTATCTTATGATAGAATATATGGACAAGGTATGAAATCCTACCCCCCCCCCGCTCACGAGTTGGAATTTAGTGGAGTTCAGGGGTAAATTTCAAAATAGGATGTTTACAAAATTATCGTAGATTTGACAAAAAATATCGTAGAACTTGAACGAATTATCGTGCGATACCTAATTTAAATTTTTATGGCATGGCACTCAAAATTATCGTGGATCTACGATAATTATCGTGCATCTGGCAACGCTGCTCGCATGTTTCGTATCATGGTATCATGGGTATTTTTCGTATAATACTCGTACCTCGTACACTGTTTCGGATCGCAACTGGTGTATTGATACGTTTGTTTTTGATCGTATGTTCTACGAATGCGCGTGATGCGGTTCATTTAAATCGCTTATTGTAAAGAACGGTGATATGTCGGTGAACTTAGCAACTCGTTTTCCAGCAGCTCAAAAATAAATCTGAGTTCTATTCTAGTGCAGGTGAGTTCTACAGTTCCTGATACCTTTTATAAATAGTTCTGGCATTTTTACCCTGAAAAACTTAAATTGAAAAAATGAGCTGCTAACTTCCGGTAGCAGATCACTTTTCAGTAAATGAAAAAAAAAAGAGAGTTCTATTAGCAAACAGGTGAGTTCTATAGTTCCTGATACTTTTTACAAATAGTTCTGCCCTTTTTCCATGAAAAACGTCAATTGAAAAATGAGCTGCTAACTTCCCGTAGCAGATCACTTTACAGCAAATCAAATTTTAATGGATGTTATATTCACATGCAGCTCAGTTCTACAGTTCTTGATAGTTATTATAAATAGTTCTGTTGTTTTAACCTCTAAAAACGTCAATTGATGATAATCTGATAACTTGCCATAGAAAATCAATTCACAGCGGATCATGTAAGTTTATCGTTCCAAACAATTTTTAATGAATAACTCTTTCACAATATATTATTCCGTAGCAGACCTGCAACCTGAAACTAAACTCAAGTCCAGAACTCACGTAAAAAATCCAGCAGCTCATATCGGAATGTAGAAAATACAAAAAGTATATAAAAACACTTTCAATCGTTCAAAAAAAATCTCATAACTTCTCAACAGCCAGAACTCTTTTGTTTTCCATAGACCTGGAGTAGACCTGCAACCTGATACTAAAATCAAGCCCAGAACTCACGTAAAAGTTCCAGCAGCTCACACCTGAATGTAAAAAATACACAAAAAATATAAAAACACTTTCAATCGTACAAAAAAAATCTCAAAGCTTCTCAACAGCCAGAACTCTTTTGTTTTCCATAGACCTGGAGTAGACCTACAACCTGATACTAAAATCAAGCCCAGAACTCACGTAAAAGTTCCAGTAGCTCACACCTGAATGTAGAAAATACAAAAAGTATGCACAAACTTTTCAATCGTTCAAAAAAAAATCTCAAAGCATCTCAACAGCCAGAACTCTTTTGTTTTCCATAGAACTGGAGTAGACCTGCAACCTTATACTAAAATAAAGCCCAGAACTCACGTAAAAATTCCAGCAGCTCACACCTGAATGTAAAAAATACACAAAAAATATAAAAACACTTTCAATCGTACAAAAAAAAATCTCAAAGCTTCTCAACAGCCAGAACTCTTTTGTTTTCCATAGACCTGGAGTAGACCTACAACCTGATACTAAAATCAAGCCCAGAACTCACGTAAAAGTTCCAGCAGCTCACACCTGAATGTAGAAAATACAAAAACAAAAAGTATGCACAAACTTTTCAATCGTTCAAAAAAAAATCTCAAAGCTTCTCAACAGCCAGAACTCTTTTGTTTTCCATAGACCTGGAATAGACCTACAACATGATACTAAAATCAAGCCAAGAACTCACGTAAAAGTTCCAGCAGCTCACACCTGAATATAGAAAATACAAAAAGTATGCACAGACTTTTCAATCGTTCAAAAAAAAATCTCAAAGCTTCTCAACAGCCAGAACTCTTTTGTTTTCCATAGACCTGGAGTAGACCTGCAACCTGATACTAAAATCAAGCCCAGAACTCACGTAAAAGTTCCAGCAGCTCACACCTGAATGTAGAAAATACAAAAAGTATGCACAAACTTTTCAATCGTTCAAAAAAAAACTCAAAGCATCTCAACAGCCAGAACTCTTTTGTTTTCCATAGACCTGGAGTAGACCTGCAACCTGATACTAAAATCAAGTCCAGAACTCACGTAAAAGTTCCAGCAGCTCACACCTGAATGTAGAAAATACACAAAGAATATAAAAACACTTTCAATCGTTCAAAAAAAAATCTCAAAACTTCTCAACAGACAGAACTCTTTTGTTTTCCATAGACCTGGAGTAGACCTGCAACCTGATACTAAAATTAAGCCCAGAACTCACGTAAAAGTTCCAGCAGCTCACACCTGAATGTAAAAAATACACAAAAAATATAAAAACACTTTCAATCGTACAAAAAAAATCTCAAAGCTTCTCAACAGCCAGAACTCTTTTGTTTTCCATAGACCTGGAGTAGACCCACAACATGATACTAAAATCAAGCCCAGAACTCACGTAAAAGTTCCAGCAGCTCACACCTGAATGTAGAAAATACAAAAAGTATGCACAGACTTTTCAATCGTTCAAAAAAAAATCTCAAAGCTTCTCAACAGCCAGAACTCTTTTGTTTTCCATAGACCTGGAGTAGACCTGCAACCTGATACTAAAATCAAGCCCAGAACTCACGTAAAAGTTCCAGCAGCTCACACCTAAATGTAAAAAATACACAAAAAATATAAAAACATTTTCAATCGTACAAAAAAAATCTCAAAGCTTCTCAACAGCCAGAACTCTTTTGTTTTCCATAGACCTGGAGTAGATCTACAACCTGATACTAAAATCAAGCCCAGAACTCACGTAAAAGTTCCAGCAGCTCACACCTGAATGTAGAAAATACAAAAAGTATGCACAGACTTTTCAATCGTTCAAAAAAAAATCTCAAAGCTTCTCAACAGCCAGAACTCTTTTGTTTTCCATAGACCTGGAGTAGACCTACAACCTGATACTAAAATCAAGCCCAGAACTCACGTAAAAGTTCCAGCAGCTCACACCTGAATGTAGAAAATACAAAAAGTATGCACAGACTTTTCAATCGTTCAAAAAAAAAATCTTAAAGCTTCTCAACAGCCAGAACTCTTTTGTTTTCCATAGACCTGGAGTAGACCTGCAACCTGATACTAAAATCAAGCCCAGAACTCACGTAAAAGTTCCAGCAGCTCACACCTGAATGTAGAAAATACACAAAGAATATAAAAACACTTTCAATCGTTCAAAAAAAAATCTCAAAGCTTCTCAACAGCCAGAACTCTTTTGTTTTCCATAGACCAGAAGTAGACCTGCAACCTGATACTAAAATTAAGCCCAGAACTCACGTAAAAGTTCCAGCAGCTCACACCTGAATGTAGAAAATACAAAAAGTATGCACAGACTTTTCAATCGTTCAAAAAAAAAATCTCAAAGCTTCTCAACAGCCAGAACTCTTTTGTTTTCCATAGACCTGGAGTAGATCTACAATCTGATACTAAAATTAAGCCCAGAACTCACGTAAAAGTTCCAGCAGCTCACACCTGAATGTAGAAAATACACAAAGAATATAAAAACACTTTCAATCGTTCAAAAAAAATCTCAAAGCTTCTCAACAGCCAGAACTCTTTTGTTTTCCATAGACCTGGAGTAGACCTGCAACCTGATACTAAAATTAAGCCCAGAACTCACGTAAAAGTTCCAGCAGCTCACACCTGAATGTAAAAAATACACAAAAAATATAAAAACACTTTCAATCGTACAAAAAAAATCTCAAAGCTTCTCAACAGCCAGAACTCTTTTGTTTTCCATAGACCTGGAGTAGACCCACAACATGATACTAAAATCAAGCCCAGAACTCACGTAAAAGTTCCAGCAGCTCACACCTGAATGTAGAAAATACAAAAAGTATGCACAGACTTTTCAATCGTTCAAAAAAAAATCTCAAAGCTTTTCAACAGCCAGAACTCTTTTGTTTTCCATAGACCTGGAGTAGACCTGCAACCTGATACTAAAATTAAGCCCAGAACTCACGTAAAAGTTCCAGCAGCTCACACCTGAATGTAGAAAATACACAAAGAATATAAAAACACTTTCAATCGTTCAAAAAAAAATCTCAAAGCATCTCAACAGCCAGAACTCTTTTTATTTTTATAGACCTGGAGTAGACCTGCAACCTGATACTAAAATCAAGCCCAGAACTCACGTAAAAGTTCCAGCAGCTCACACCTGAATGTAGAAAATACAAAAAGTATGCACAAACTTTTCAATAGTTCAAAAAAAAATCTCAAAGCTTCTCAACAGCCAGAACTCTTTTGTTTTCCATAGACCTGGAGTAGACCTGCAACTTGATACTAAAATCAAGTCCAGAACTCACGTAAAAGTTCCAGCAGCTCACACCTGAATGTAGAAAATACACAAAGAATATAAAAACACTTTCAATCGTTCAAAAAAAAATCTCAAAACTTCTCAACAGACAGAACTCTTTTGTTTTCCATAGACCTGGAGTAGACCTGCAACCTGATACTAAAATTAAGCCCAGAACTCACGTAAAAGTTCCAGCAGCTCACACCTGAATGTAAAAAATACACAAAAATATAAAAACACTTTCAATCGTACAAAAAAAATCTCAAAGCTTCTCAACAGCCAGAACTCTTTTGTTTTCCATAGACCTGGAGTAGACCCACAACATGATACTAAAATCAAGCCCAGAACTCACGTAAAAGTTCCAGCAGCTCACACCTGAATGTAGAAAATACAAAAAGTATGCATAGACTTTTCAATCGTTCAAAAAAAAAGCTCAAAGCTTCTCAACAGCCAGAACTCTTTTGTTTTCCATAGACCTGGAGTAGACCTGCAACCTGATACTAAAATCAAGCCCAGAACTCACGTAAAAGTTCCAGCAGCTCACACCTGAATGTAAAAAATACACAAAAAATATAAAAACACTTTCAATCGTACAAAAAAAATCTCAAAGCTTCTCAACAGCCAGAACTCTTTTGTTTTCCATAGACCTGGAGTAGACCTACAACGTGATACTAAAATCAAGCCCAGAACTCACGTAAAAGTTCCAGCAGCTCACACCTGAATGTAGAAAATACAAAAACAAAAAGTATGCACAAACTTTTCAATCGTTCAAAAAAAAATCTCAAAGCTTCTCAACAGCCAGAACTCTTTTGTTTTCCATAGACCTGGAGTAGACCTACAACATGATACTAAAATCAAGCCAAGAACTCACGTAAAAGTTCCAGCAGCTCACACCTGAATGTAAAAAATACACAAAAAATATAAAAACACTTTCAATCGTACAAAAAAAATCTCAAAGCTTCTCAACAGCCAGAACTCTTTTGTTTTCCATAGACCTGGAGTAGACCTACAACCTGATACTAAAATCAAGCCCAGAACTCACGTAAAAGTTCCAGTAGCTCACACCTGAATGTAGAAAATACAAAAAGTATGCACAAACTTTTCAATCGTTCAAAAAAAAATCTCAAAGCATCTCAACAGCCAGAACTCTTTTGTTTTCCATAGAACTGGAGTAGACCTGCAACCTGAAACTAAACTCAAGTCCAGAACTCACGTAAAAAATCCAGCAGCTCATATCGGAATGTAGAAAATACAAAAAGTATATAAAAACACTTTCAATCGTTCAAAAAAAATCTCATAACTTCTCAACAGCCAGAACTCTTTTGTTTTCCATAGACCTGGAGTAGACCTGCAACCTGATACTAAAATCAAGCCCAGAACTCACGTAAAAGTTCCAGCAGCTCACACCTGAATGTAAAAAATACACAAAAAATATAAAAACACTTTCAATCGTACAAAAAAAATCTCAAAGCTTCTCAACAGCCAGAACTCTTTTGTTTTCCATAGACCTGGAGTAGACCTACAACCTGATACTAAAATCAAGCCCAGAACTCACGTAAAAGTTCCAGTAGCTCACACCTGAATGTAGAAAATACAAAAAGTATGCACAAACTTTTCAATCGTTCAAAAAAAAATCTCAAAGCATCTCAACAGCCAGAACTCTTTTGTTTTCCATAGAACTGGAGTAGACCTGCAACCTTATACTAAAATAAAGCCCAGAACTCACGTAAAAATTCCAGCAGCTCACACCTGAATGTAAAAAATACACAAAAAATATAAAAACACTTTCAATCGTACAAAAAAAATCTCAAAGCTTCTCAACAGCCAGAACTCTTTTGTTTTCCATAGACCTGGAGTAGACCTACAACCTGATACTAAAATCAAGCCCAGAACTCACGTAAAAGTTCCAGCAGCTCACACCTGAATGTAGAAAATACAAAAACAAAAAGTATGCACAAACTTTTCAATCGTTCAAAAAAAAATCTCAAAGCTTCTCAACAGCCAGAACTCTTTTGTTTTCCATAGACCTGGAGTAGACCTACAACATGATACTAAAATCAAGCCAAGAACTCACGTAAAAGTTCCAGCAGCTCACACCTGAATATAGAAAATACAAAAAGTATGCACAGACTTTTCAATCGTTCAAAAAAAAATCTCAAAGCTTCTCAACAGCCAGAACTCTTTTGTTTTCCATAGACCTGGAGTAGACCTGCAACCTGATACTAAAATCAAGCCCAGAACTCACGTAAAAGTTCCAGCAGCTCACACCTGAATGTAGAAAATACAAAAAGTATGCACAAACTTTTCAATCGTTCAAAAAAAAACTCAAAGCATCTCAACAGCCAGAACTCTTTTGTTTTCCATAGACCTGGAGTAGACCTGCAACCTGATACTAAAATCAAGTCCAGAACTCACGTAAAAGTTCCAGCAGCTCACACCTGAATGTAGAAAATACACAAAGAATATAAAAACACTTTCAATCGTTCAAAAAAAATCTCAAAACTTCTCAACAGACAGAACTCTTTTGTTTTCCATAGACCTGGAGTAGACCTGCAACCTGATACTAAAATTAAGCCCAGAACTCACGTAAAAGTTCCAGCAGCTCACACCTGAATGTAAAAAATACACAAAAAATATAAAAACACTTTCAATCGTACAAAAAAAATCTCAAAGCTTCTCAACAGCCAGAACTCTTTTGTTTTCCATAGACCTGGAGTAGACCTACAACATGATACTAAAATCAAGCCCAGAACTCACGTAAAAGTTCCAGCAGCTCACACCTGAATGTAGAAAATACAAAAAGTATGCACAGACTTTTCAATCGTTCAAAAAAAAAATCTCAAAGCTTCTCAACAGCCAGAACTCTTTTGTTTTCCATAGACCTGGAGTAGACCTGCAACCTGATACTAAAATCAAGCCCAGAACTCACGTAAAAGTTCCAGCAGCTCACACCTAAATGTAAAAAATACACAAAAAATATAAAAACATTTTCAATCGTACAAAAAAAATCTCAAAGCTTCTCAACAGCCAGAACTCTTTTGTTTTCCATAGACCTGGAGTAGATCTACAACCTGATACTAAAATCAAGCCCAGAACTCACGTAAAAGTTCCAGCAGCTCACACCTGAATGTAGAAAATACAAAAAGTATGCACAGACTTTTCAATCGTTCAAAAAAAAAATCTCAAAGCTTCTCAACAGCCAGAACTCTATTGTTTTCCATAGACCTGGAGTAGACCTGCAATCTGATACTAAAATCAAGCCCAGAACTGACGTAAAAGTTCCAGCAGCTCACACCTGAATGTAGAAAATACAAAAAGTATGCACAAACTTTTCAATCGTTCAAAAAAAAATCTCAAAGCTTCTCAACAGCTAGAACTCTTTTGTTTTCCATAGACCTGGAGTAGACATGCAACCTGATACTAAAATTAAGCTCAGAACTCACGTAAAAGTTCCAGCAGCTCACACCTGAATGTAAAAAATACACAAAAAATATAAAAACATTTTCAATCGTACAAAAAAAATCTCAAAGCTTCTCAACAGCCAGAACTCTTTTGTTTTCCATAGACCTGGAGTAGACCTACAACCTGATACTAAAATCAAGCCCAGAACTCACGTAAAAGTTCCAGCAGCTCACACCTGAATGTAGAAAATACAAAAACAAAAAGTATGCACAAACTTTTCAATCGTTCAAAAAAAATCTCAAAGCTTCTCAACAGCCAGAACTCTTTTGTTTTCCATAGACCTGGAGTAGACCTACAACATGATACTAAAATCAAGCCAAGAACTCACGTAAAAGTTCCAGCAGCTCACACCTGAATATAGAAAATACAAAAAGTATGCACAGACTTTTCAATCGTTCAAAAAAAAATCTCAAAGCTTCTCAACAGCCAGAACTCTTTTGTTTTCCATAGACCTGGAGTAGACCTGCAACCTGATACTAAAATCAAGCCCAGAACTCACGTAAAAGTTCCAGCAGCTCACACCTGAATGTAGAAAATACAAAAAGTATGCACAAACTTTTCAATCGTTCAAAAAAAACTCAAAGCATCTCAACAGCCAGAACTCTTTTGTTTTCCATAGACCTGGAGTAGACCTTCAACCTGATACTAAAATCAAGTCCAGAACTCACGTAAAAGTTCCAGCAGCTCACACCTGAATGTAGAAAATACACAAAGAATATAAAAACACTTTCAATCGTTCAAAAAAAAATCTCAAAACTTCTCAACAGACAGAACTCTTTTGTTTTCCATAGACCTGGAGTAGACCTGCAACCTGATACTAAAATTAAGCCCAGAACTCACGTAAAAGTTCCAGCAGCTCACACCTGAATGTAAAAAATACACAAAAAATATAAAAACACTTTCAATCGTACAAAAAAAATCTCAAAGCTTCTCAACAGCCAGAACTCTTTTGTTTTCCATAGACCTGGAGTAGACCCACAACATGATACTAAAATCAAGCCCAGAACTCACGTAAAAGTTCCAGCAGCTCACACCTGAATGTAGAAAATACAAAAAGTATGCACAGACTTTTCAATCGTTCAAAAAAAAAATCTCAAAGCTTCTCAACAGCCAGAACTCTTTTGTTTTCCATAGACCTGGAGTAGACCTGCAACCTGATACTAAAATCAAGCCCAGAACTCACGTAAAAGTTCCAGCAGCTCACACCTAAATGTAAAAAATACACAAAAAATATAAAAACATTTTCAATCGTACAAAAAAAATCTCAAAGCTTCTCAACAGCCAGAACTCTTTTGTTTTCCATAGACCTGGAGTAGATCTACAACCTGATACTAAAATCAAGCCCAGAACTCACGTAAAAGTTCCAGCAGCTCACACCTGAATGTAGAAAATACAAAAAGTATGCACAGACTTTTCAATCGTTCAAAAAAAAATCTCAAAGCTTCTCAACAGCCAGAACTCTATTGTTTTCCATAGACCTGGAGTAGACCTGCAACCTGATACTAAAATCAAGCCCAGAACTGACGTAAAAGTTCCAGCAGCTCACACCTGAATGTAGAAAATACAAAAAGTATGCACAAACTTTTCAATCGTTCAAAAAAAAATCTCAAAGCTTCTCAACAGCTAGAACTCTTTTGTTTTC
This sequence comes from Carposina sasakii, assembly GCA_014607495.2. NCBI lineage: Eukaryota > Metazoa > Arthropoda > Insecta > Lepidoptera > Carposinidae > Carposina > Carposina sasakii. The sequence goes on along the minus strand of CP053155.1, from coordinate 6,805,002 downwards.
CATAGACCTGGAGTAGACATGCAACCTGATACTAAAATTAAGCTCAGAACTCACGTAAAAGTTCCAGCAGCTCACACCTGAATGTAAAAAATACACAAAAAATATAAAAACATTTTCAATCGTACAAAAAAAATCTCAAAGCTTCTCAACAGCCAGAACTCTTTTGTTTTCCATAGACCTGGAGTAGATCTACAACCTGATACTAAAATCAAGCCCAGAACTCACGTAAAAGTTCCAGCAGCTCACACCTGAATGCAGAAAATACAAAAAGTATGCACAGACTTTTCAATCGTTCAAAAAAAAATCTCAAAGCTTCTCAACAGCCAGAACTCTTTTGTTTTCCATAGACCTGGAGTAGACCTACAACCTGATACTAAAATCAAGCCCAGAACTCAGGTAAAAGTTCCAGCAGCTCACACCTGAATGTAGAAAATACAAAAAGTATGCACAGACTTTTCAATCGTTCAAAAAAAAACTCAAAGCATCTCAACAGCCAGAACTCTTTTGTTTTCCATAGACCTGGAGTAGACCTGCAACCTGATACTAAAATCAAGTCCAGAACTCACGTAAAAGTTCCAGCAGCTCACACCTGAATGTAGAAAATACACAAAGTATGCACAGACTTTTCAATCGTTCAAAAAAAAAATCTCAAAGCTTCTCAACAGCCAGAACTCTATTGTTTTCCATAGACCTGGAGTAGACCTGCAACCTGATACTAAAATCAAGCCCAGAACTGACGTAAAAGTTCCAGCAGCTCACACCTGAATGTAGAAAATACAAAAAGTATGCACAAACTTTTCAATCGTTCAAAAAAAATCTCAAAGCTTCTCAACAGCTAGAACTCTTTTGTTTTCCATAGACCTGGAGTAGACATGCAACCTGATACTAAAATTAAGCTCAGAACTCACGTAAAAGTTCCAGCAGCTCACACCTGAATGTAAAAAATACACAAAAAATATAAAAACATTTCAATCGTACAAAAAAAATCTCAAAGCTTCTCAACAGCCAGAACTCTTTTGTTTTCCATAGACCTGGAGTAGATCTACAACCTGATACTAAAATCAAGCCCAGAACTCACGTAAAAGTTCCAGCAGCTCACACCTGAATGTAGAAAATACAAAAAGTATGCACAGACTTTTCAATCGTTCAAAAAAAAATCTCAAAGCTTCTCAACAGCCAGAACTCTTTTGTTTTCCATAGACCTGGAGTAGACCTACAACCTGATACTAAAATCAAGCCCAGAACTCAGGTAAAAGTTCCAGCAGCTCACAACTGAATGTAGAAAATACAAAAAGTATGCACAGACTTTTCAATCGTTCAAAAAAAAACTCAAAGCATCTCAACAGCCAGAACTCTTTTGTTTTCCATAGACCTGGAGTAGACCTGCAACCTGATACTAAAATCAAGTCCAGAACTCACGTAAAAGTTCCAGCAGCTCACACCTGAATGTAGAAAATACACAAAGAATATAAAAACACTTTCAATCGTTCAAAAAAAAATCTCAAAACTTCTCAACAGACAGAACTCTTTTGTTTTCCATAGACCTGGAGTAGACCTGCAACCTGATACTAAAATTAAGCCCAGAACTCACGTAAAAGTTCCAGCAGCTCACACCTGAATGTAAAAAATACACAAAAAATATAAAAACACTTTCAATCGTACAAAAAAAAATCTCAAAGCTTCTCAACAGCCAGAACTCTTTTGTTTTCCATAGACATGGAGTAGACCCACAACATGATACTAAAATCAAGCCCAGAACTCACGTAAAAGTTCCAGCAGCTCACACCTGAATGTAGAAAATACAAAAAGTATGCACAGACTTTTCAATCGTTCAAAAAAAATCTCAAAGCTTCTCAACAGCCAGAACTCTTTTGTTTTCCATAGACCTGGAGTAGACCTGCAACCTGATACTAAAATCAAGCCCAGAACTCACGTAAAAGTTCCAGCAGCTCACACCTAAATGTAAAAAATACACAAAAAATATAAAAACATTTTCAATCGTACAAAAAAAATCTCAAAGCTTCTCAACAGCCAGAACTCTTTTGTTTTCCATAGACCTGGAGTAGATCTACAACCTGATACTAAAATCAAGCCCAGAACTCACGTAAAAGTTCCAGCAGCTCACACCTGAATGTAGAAAATACAAAAAGTATGCACAGACTTTTCAATCGTTCAAAAAAAAATCTCAAAGCTTCTCAACAGCCAGAACTCTATTGTTTTCCATAGACCTGGAGTAGACCTGCAACCTGATACTAAAATCAAGCCCAGAACTGACGTAAAAGTTCCAGCAGCTCACACCTGAATGTAGAAAATACAAAAAGTATGCACAAACTTTACAATCGTTCAAAAAAAAATCTCAAAGCTTCTCAACAGCTAGAACTCTTTTGTTTTCCATAGACCTGGAGTAGACATGCAACCTGATACTAAAATTAAGCTCAGAACTCACGTAAAAGTTCCAGCAGCTCACACCTGAATGTAAAAAATACACAAAAAATATAAAAACATTTTCAATCGTACAAAAAAAATCTCAAAGCTTCTCAACAGCCAGAACTCTTTTGTTTTCCATAGACCTGGAGTAGATCTACAACCTGATACTAAAATCAAGCCCAGAACTCACGTAAAAGTTCCAGCAGCTCACACCTGAATGTAGAAAATACAAAAAGTATGCACAGACTTTTCAATCGTTCAAAAAAAAATCTCAAAGCTTCTCAACAGCCAGAACTCTTTTGTTTTCCATAGACCTGGAGTAGACCTACAACCTGATACTAAAATCAAGCCCAGAACTCAGGTAAAAGTTCCAGCAGCTCACACCTGAATGTAGAAAATACAAAAAGTATGCACAGACTTTTCAATCGTTCAAAAAAAAAATCTTAAAGCTTCTCAACAGCCAGAACTCTTTTGTTTTCCATAGACCTGGAGTAGACCTGCAACCTGATACTAAAATCAAGCCCAGAACTCACGTAAAAGTTCCAGCAGCTCACACCTGAATGTAGAAAATACACAAAGAATATAAAAACACTTTCAATCGTTCAAAAAAAAATCTCAAAGCTTCTCAACAGCCAGAACTCTTTTGTTTTCCATAGACCAGAAGTAGACCTGCAACCTGATACTAAAATTAAGCCCAGAACTCACGTAAAAGTTCCAGCAGCTCACACCTGAATGTAGAAAATACAAAAAGTATGCACAGACTTTTCAATCGTTCAAAAAAAAAATCTCAAAGCTTCTCAACAGCCAGAACTCTTTTGTTTTCCATAGACCTGGAGTAGATCTACAATCTGATACTAAAATTAAGCCCAGAACTCACGTAAAAGTTCCAGCAGCTCACACCTGAATGTAGAAAATACACAAAGAATATAAAAACACTTTCAATCGTTCAAAAAAAAATCTCAAAGCTTCTCAACAGCCAGAACTCTTTTGTTTTCCATAGACCTGGAGTAGACCTGCAACCTGATACTAAAATTAAGCCCAGAACTCACGTAAAAGTTCCAGCAGCTCACACCTGAATGTAAAAAATACACAAAAAATATAAAAACACTTTCAATCGTACAAAAAAAATCTCAAAGCTTCTCAACAGCCAGAACTCTTTTGTTTTCCATAGACCTGGAGTAGACCTACAACATGATACTAAAATCAAGCCCAGAACTCACGTAAAAGTTCCAGCAGCTCACACCTGAATGTAGAAAATACAAAAAGTATGCACAGACTTTTCAATCGTTCAAAAAAAAATCTCAAAGCTTTTCAACAGCCAGAACTCTTTTGTTTTCCATAGACCTGGAGTAGACCTGCAACCTGATACTAAAATTAAGCCCAGAACTCACGTAAAAGTTCCAGCAGCTCACACCTGAATGTAGAAAATACACAAAGAATATAAAAACACTTTCAATCGTTCAAAAAAAATCTCAAAGCATCTCAACAGCCAGAACTCTTTTTATTTTTATAGACCTGGAGTAGACCTGCAACCTGATACTAAAATCAAGCCCAGAACTCACGTAAAAGTTCCAGCAGCTCACACCTGAATGTAGAAAATACAAAAAGTATGCACAAACTTTTCAATCGTTCAAAAAAAATCTCAAAGCTTCTCAACAGCCAGAACTCTTTTGTTTTCCATAGACCTGGAGTAGACCTGCAACTTGATACTAAAATCAAGTCCAGAACTCACGTAAAAGTTCCAGCAGCTCACACCTGAATGTAGAAAATACACAAAGAATATAAAAACACTTTCAATCGTTCAAAAAAAAATCTCAAAACTTCTCAACAGACAGAACTCTTTTGTTTTCCATAGACCTGGAGTAGACCTGCAACCTGATACTAAAATTAAGCCCAGAACTCACGTAAAAGTTCCAGCAGCTCACACCTGAATGTAAAAAATACACAAAAAATATAAAAACACTTTCAATCGTACAAAAAAAATCTCAAAGCTTCTCAACAGCCAGAACTCTTTTGTTTTCCATAGACCTGGAGTAGACCTGCACAACATGATACTAAAATCAAGCCCAGAACTCACGTAAAAGTTCCAGCAGCTCACACCTGAATGTAGAAAATACAAAAAGTATGCACAGACTTTTCAATCGTTCAAAAAAAAAGCTCAAAGCTTCTCAACAGCCAGAACTCTTTTGTTTTCCATAGACCTGGAGTAGACCTGCAACCTGATACTAAAATCAAGCCCAGAACTCACGTAAAAGTTCCAGCAGCTCACACCTGAATGTAAAAAATACACAAAAAATATAAAAACATTTTCAATCGTACAAAAAAAATCTCAAAGCTTCTCAACAGCCAGAACTCTTTTGTTTTCCATAGACCTGGAGTAGATCTACAACCTGATACTAAAATCAAGCCCAGAACTCACGTAAAAGTTCCAGCAGCTCACACCTGAATGTAGAAAATACACAAAGAATATAAAAACACTTTCAATCGTTCAAAAAAAAATCTCAAAGCTTCTCAACAGCCAGAACTCTTTTGTTTTCCATAGACCTGGAGTAGACCTGCAACCTGATACTAAAATTAAGCCCAGAACTCACGTAAAAGTTCCAGCAGCTCACACCTGAATGTAGAAAATACACAGAGATTATAAAAACACTTTCAATCGTTCAAAAAAAAACTCAAAGCTTCTCAACAGCCAGAACTCTTTTGTTTTCCATAGACCTGGAGTAGACCTGCAACCTGATACTAAAATCAAGCCCAGAACTCACGTAAAAGTTCCAGCAGCTCACACCTAAATGTAAAAAATACACAAAAAATATAAAAACATTTTCAATCGTACAAAAAAAATCTCAAAGCTTCTCAACAGCCAGAACTCTTTTGTTTTCCATAGACCTGGAGTAGATCTACAACCTGATACTAAAATTTAGCTCAGAACTCACGTAAAAGTTCCAGCAGCTCACACCTGAATGTAGAAAATACAAAAAGTATGCACAAACTTTTCAATCGTTCAAAAAAAAATCTCAAAGCTTCTCAACAGCCAGAACTCTTTTGTTTTCCATAGACCTGGAGTAGACCTGCAACCTGATACTAAAATCAAGCCCAGAACTCACGTAAAAGTTCCAGCAGCTCACACCTGAATGTAGAAAATACAAAAAGTATGCACAAACTTTTCAATCGTTCAAAAAAAAATCTCAAAGCTTCTCAACAGCCAGAACTCTTTTGTTTTCCATAGACCTGGAGTAGACCTACAACCTGATACTAAAATCAAGCCCAGAACTCACGTAAAAGTTCCAGCAGCGCACACCTGAATGTAGAAAATACAAAAAGTATGCACAAACATTTCAATCGTTCAAAAAAAATCTCAAAGCTTCTCAACAGCCAGAACTCTTTTGTTTTCCATAGACCTGGAGTAGAACTGCAACCTGATACTAAAATCAAGCCCAGAACTCACGTAAAAGTTCCAGCAGCTCACACCTGAATGTAGAAAATACACAAAGAATATAAAAACACTTTCAATCGTTCAAAAAAAATCTCAAAGCTTCTCAACAGCCAGAACTCTTTTGTTTTCCATAGACCTGGAGTAGACCTGCAACCTGATACTAAAATTAAGCCCAGAACTCACGTAAAAGTTCCAGCAGCTCACACCTGAATGTAGAAAATACACAGAGATTATAAAAACACTTTCAATCGTTCAAAAAAAAAAACTCAAAGCTTCTCAACAGCCAGAACTCTTTTGTTTTCCATAGACCTGGAGTAGACCTGCAACCTGATACTAAAATCAAGCCCAGAACTGACGTAAAAGTTCCAGCAGCTCACACCTGAATGTAGAAAATACAAAAAGTATGCACAAACTTTACAATCGTTCAAAAAAAAATCTCAAAGCTTCTCAACAGCTAGAACTCTTTTGTTTTCCATAGACCTGGAGTAGACATGCAACCTGATACTAAAATTAAGCTCAGAACTCACGTAAAAGTTCCAGCAGCTCACACCTGAATGTAAAAAATACACAAAAAATATAAAAACATTTTCAATCGTACAAAAAAAATCTCAAAGCTTCTCAACAGCCAGAACTCTTTTGTTTTCCATAGACCTGGAGTAGATCTACAACCTGATACTAAAATCAAGCCCAGAACTCACGTAAAAGTTCCAGCAGCTCACACCTGAATGTAGAAAATACAAAAAGTATGCACAGACTTTTCAATCGTTCAAAAAAAAATCTCAAAGCTTCTCAACAGCCAGAACTCTTTTGTTTTCCATAGACCTGGAGTAGACCTACAACCTGATACTAAAATCAAGCCCAGAACTCACGTAAAAGTTCCAGCAGCTCACACCTGAATGTAGAAAATACAAAAAGTATGCACAGACTTTTCAATCGTTCAAAAAAAAAATCTAAAGCTTCTCAACAGCCAGAACTCTTTTGTTTTCCATAGACCTGGAGTAGACCTGCAACCTGATACTAAAATCAAGCCCAGAACTCACGTAAAAGTTCCAGCAGCTCACACCTGAATGTAGAAAATACACAAAGAATATAAAAACACTTTCAATCGTTCAAAAAAAATCTCAAAGCTTCTCAACAGCCAGAACTCTTTTGTTTTCCATAGACCTGAAGTAGACCTGCAACCTGATACTAAAATTAAGCCCAGAACTCACGTAAAAGTTCCAGCAGCTCACACCTGAATGTAGAAAATACAAAAAGTATGCACAGACTTTTCAATCGTTCAAAAAAAAAATCTCAAAGCTTCTCAACAGCCAGAACTCTTTTGTTTTCCATAGACCTGGAGTAGATCTACAATCTGATACTAAAATTAAGCCCAGAACTCACGTAAAAGTTCCAGCAGCTCACACCTGAATGTAGAAAATACACAAAGAATATAAAAACACTTTCAATCGTTCAAAAAAAAATCTCAAAGCTTCTCAACAGCCAGAACTCTTTTGTTTTCCATAGACCTGGAGTAGACCTGCAACCTGATACTAAAATTAAGCCCAGAACTCACGTAAAAGTTCCAGCAGCTCACACCTGAATGTAAAAAATACACAAAAAATATAAAAACACTTTCAATCGTACAAAAAAAATCTCAAAGCTTCTCAACAGCCAGAACTCTTTTGTTTTCCATAGACCTGGAGTAGACCTACAACATGATACTAAAATCAAGCCCAGAACTCACGTAAAAGTTCCAGCAGCTCACACCTGAATGTAGAAAATACAAAAAGTATGCACAGACTTTTCAATCGTTCAAAAAAAAATCTCAAAGCTTTTCAACAGCCAGAACTCTTTTGTTTTCCATAGACCTGGAGTAGACCTGCAACCTGATACTAAAATTAAGCCCAGAACTCACGTAAAAGTTCCAGCAGCTCACACCTGAATGTAGAAAATACACAAAGAATATAAAAACACTTTCAATCGTTCAAAAAAAAATCTCAAAGCATCTCAACAGCCAGAACTCTTTTTATTTTTATAGACCTGGAGTAGACCTGCAACCTGATACTAAAATCAAGCCCAGAACTCACGTAAAAGTTCCAGCAGCTCACACCTGAATGTAGAAAATACAAAAAGTATGCACAAACTTTTCAATCGTTCAAAAAAAAATCTCAAAGCTTCTCAACAGCCAGAACTCTTTTGTTTTCCATAGACCTGGAGTAGACCTGCAACTTGATACTAAAATCAAGTCCAGAACTCACGTAAAAGTTCCAGCAGCTCACACCTGAATGTAGAAAATACACAAAGAATATAAAAACACTTTCAATCGTTCAAAAAAAATCTCAAAACTTCTCAACAGACAGAACTCTTTTGTTTTCCATAGACCTGGAGTAGACCTGCAACCTGATACTAAAATTAAGCCCAGAACTCACGTAAAAGTTCCAGCAGCTCACACCTGAATGTAAAAAATACACAAAAAATATAAAAACACTTTCAATCGTACAAAAAAAATCTCAAAGCTTCTCAACAGCCAGAACTCTTTTGTTTTCCATAGACCTGGAGTAGACCCACAACATGATACTAAAATCAAGCCCAGAACTCACGTAAAAGTTCCAGCAGCTCACACCTGAATGTAGAAAATACAAAAAGTATGCACAGACTTTTCAATCGTTCAAAAAAAAAGCTCAAAGCTTCTCAACAGCCAGAACTCTTTTGTTTTCCATAGACCTGGAGTAGACCTGCAACCTGATACTAAAATCAAGCCCAGAACTCACGTAAAAGTTCCAGCAGCTCACACCTGAATGTAAAAATACACAAAAATATAAAAACATTTTCAATCGTACAAAAAAATCTCAAAGCTTCTCAACAGCCAGAACTCTTTTGTTTTCCATAGACCTGGAGTAGATCTACAACCTGATACTAAAATCAAGCCCAGAACTCACGTAAAAGTTCCAGCAGCTCACACCTGAATGTAGAAAATACACAAAGAATATAAAAACACTTTCAATCGTTCAAAAAAAAATCTCAAAGCTTCTCAACAGCCAGAACTCTTTTGTTTTCCATAGACCTGGAGTAGACCTGCAACCTGATACTAAAATTAAGCCCAGAACTCACGTAAAAGTTCCAGCAGCTCACACCTGAATGTAGAAAATACACAGAGATTATAAAAACACTTTCAATCGTTCAAAAAAAAAAACTCAAAGCTTCTCAACAGCCAGAACTCTTTTGTTTTCCATAGACCTGGAGTAGACCTGCAACCTGATACTAAAATCAAGCCCAGAACTCACGTAAAAGTTCCAGCAGCTCACACCTAAATGTAAAAAATACACAAAAAATATAAAAACATTTTCAATCGTACAAAAAAAAATCTCAAAGCTTCTCAACAGCCAGAACTCTTTTGTTTTCCATAGACCTGGAGTAGATCTACAACCTGATACTAAAATTTAGCTCAGAACTCACGTAAAAGTTCCAGCAGCTCACACCTGAATGTAGAAAATACAAAAAGTATGCACAAACTTTTCAATCGTTCAAAAAAAAAATCTCAAAGCTTCTCAACAGCCAGAACTCTTTTGTTTTCCATAGACCTGGAGTAGACCTGCAACCTGATACTAAAATCAAGCCCAGAACTCACGTAAAAGTTCCAGCAGCTCACACCTGAATGTAGAAAATACAAAAAGTATGCACAAACTTTTCAATCGTTCAAAAAAAAATCTCAAAGCTTCTCAACAGCCAGAACTCTTTTGTTTTCCATAGACCTGGAGTAGACCTACAACCTGATACTAAAATCAAGCCCAGAACTCACGTAAAAGTTCCAGCAGCGCACACCTGAATGTAGAAAATACAAAAAGTATGCACAAACATTTCAATCGTTCAAAAAAAAATCTCAAAGCTTCTCAACAGCCAGAACTCTTTTGTTTTCCATAGACCTGGAGTAGAACTGCAACCTGATACTAAAATCAAGCCCAGAACTCACGTAAAAGTTCCAGCAGCTCACACCTGAATGTAGAAAATACAAAAAGTATGCACAGACTTTTCAATCGTTCAAAAAAAAAATCTCAAAGCTTCTCAACAGCCAGAACTCTTTTGTTTTCCATAGACCTGGAGTAGACCTACAACCTGATACTAAAATCAAGCCCAGAACTCACGTAAAAGTTCCAGCAGCTCACACCTGAATGTAGAAAATACAAAAAGTATGCACAGACTTTTCAATCGTTCAAAAAAAAAATCTTAAAGCTTTTCAACAGCCAGAACTCTTTTGTTTTCCAGCTGCTGGAACTTTTACGTCAGTTCTGGGCTTGATTTTAGTATCAGGTTGCAGGTCTTCTCCAGGTCTATGGAAAACAAAAGAGTTCTGGCTGTTGAGAAGCTTTGAGATTTTTTTTTTGAACGATTGAAAAGTTTGTGCATACTTTTTGTATTTTCTACATTCAGGTGTGAGCTGCTGGAACTTTTACGTGAGTTCTGAGCTTAATTTTAGTATCAGGTTGCATGGTCTACTCCAGGTCTATGGAAAACAAAAGAGTTCTAGCTGTTGAGAAGCTTTGAGATTTTTTTTTGAACGATTGAAAAGTTTGTGCATACTTTTTGTATTTTCTACATTCAGGTGTGAGCTGCTGGAACTTTTACGTCAGTTCTGGGCTTGATTTTAGTATCAGGTTGCAGGTCTTCTCCAGGTCTATGGAAAACAAAAGAGTTCTGGCTGTTGAGAAGCTTTGAGATTTTTTTTTTGAACGATTGAAAAGTCTGTGCATACTTTTTGTATTTTCTACATTCAGGTGTGAGCTGCTGGAACTTTTACGTGAGTTCTGGGCTTGATTTTAGTATCAGGTTGTAGATCTACTCCAGGTCTATGGAAAACAAAAGAGTTCTGGCTGTTGAGAAGCTTTGAGATTTTTTTTTGAACGATTGAAAGTGTTTTTATATTCTTTGTGTATTTTCTACATTCAGGTGTGAGCTGCTGGAACTTTTACGTGAGTTCTGGGCTTGATTTTAGTATCAGGTTGCAGGTCTACTCCAGGTCTATGGAAAACAAAAGAGTTCTGGCTGTTGAGAAGCTTTAAGATTTTTTTTTTGAACGATTGAAAAGTCTGTGCATACTTTTTGTATTTTCTACATTCAGGTGTGAGCTGCTGGAACTTTTACGTGAGTTCTGGGCAGGATTTTAGTATCATGGTTGTGGGTCTACTCCAGGTCTATGGAAAACAAAAGAGTTCTGGCTGTTGAAAGCTTTGAGATTTTTTTTTGAACGATTGAAAAGTCTTTGCATACTTTTTGTATTTTCTACATTCAGGTGTGAGCTGCTGGAACTTTTACGTGAGTTCTGGGCTTGATTTTAGTATCAGGTTGCAGGTCTACTCCAGGTCTATGGAAAACAAAAGAGTTCTGGCTGTTGAAAAGCTTTTAGATTTTTTTTTTGAACGATTGAAAAGTCTGTGCATACTTTTTGTATTTTCTACATTCAGGTGTGAGCTGCTGGAACTTTTACGTGAGTTCTGGGCTTGATTTTAGTATCATGTTGTGGGTCTACTCCAGGTCTATGGAAAACAAAAGAGTTCTGGCTGTTGAAAAGCTTTTAGATTTTTTTTTGAACGATTGAAAAGTCTGTGCATACTTTTTGTATTTTCTACATTCAGGTGTGAGCTGCTGGAACTTTTACGTGAGTTCTGGGCTTGATTTTAGTATCATGTTGTGGGTCTACTCCAGGTCTATGGAAAACAAAAGAGTTCTGGCTGTTGAAAAGCTTTGAGATTTTTTTTTGAACGATTGAAAAGTCTGTGCATACTTTTTGTATTTTCTACATTCAGGTGTGAGCTGCTGGAACTTTTACGTGAGTTCTGGGCTTGATTTTAGTATCAGGTTGTCTAGGTCTACTCCTGTGCAGGTCTATGGAAAACAAGGTCTAAGAGTTCTGGCTGTTGAGAAGCTTTGAGATTTTTTTTGTACGATTGAAAATGTTTTTATATTTTTTGTGTATTTTTTACATTCAGGTGTGAGCTGCTGGAACTTTTACGTGAGTTCTGGGCTTGATTTTAGTATCAGGTTGTAGATCTACTCCAGGTCTATGGAAAACAAAAGAGTTCTGGCTGTTGAGAAGCTTTGAGATTTTTTTTTTGAACGATTGAAAAGTTTGTGCATACTTTTTGTATTTTCTACATTCAGGTGTGAGCTGCTGGAACTTTTACGTGAGTTCTGGGCTTGATTTTAGTATCAGGTTGCAGGTCTACTCCAGGTCTATGGAAAACAAAAGAGTTCTGGCTGTTGAGAAGCTTTGAGATTTTTTTTTGAACGATTGAAATGTTTGTGCATACTTTTTGTATTTTCTACATTCAGGTGTGAGCTGCTGGAACTTTTACGTGAGTTCTGGGCTAATTTTAGTATCAGGTTGCAGGTCTACTCCAGGTCTATGGAAAACAAAAGAGTTCTGGCTGTTGAAAAGCTTTGAGATTTTTTTTTGTACGATTGAAAGTGTTTTTATATTTTTTGTGTATTTTTTACATTCAGGTGTGAGCTGCTGGAACTTTTACGTGAGTTCTGGGCTTGATTTTAGTATCAGGTTGTAGGTCTACTCCAGGTCTATGGAAAACAAAAGAGTTCTGGCTGTTGAGAAGCTTTGAGATTTTTTTTTGAACGATTGAAAAGTCTGTGCATACTTTTTGTATTTTCTACATTCAGGTGTGAGCTGCTGGAACTTTTACGTGAGTTCTGGGCTTGATTTTAGTATCAGGTTGCAGGTCTACTCCAGGTCTATGGAAAACAAAAGAGTTCTGGCTGTTGAAAAGCTTTTAGATTTTTTTTTTGAACGATTGAAAAGTCTGTGCATACTTTTTGTATTTTCTACATTCAGGTGTGAGCTGCTGGAACTTTTACGTGAGTTCTGGGCTTGATTTTAGTATCATGTTGTGGGTCTACTCCAGGTCTATGGAAAACAAAAGAGTTCTGGCTGTTGAAAAGCTTTGAGATTTTTTTTTGAACGATTGAAAAGTCTGTGCATACTTTTTGTATTTTCTACATTCAGGTGTGAGCTGCTGGAACTTTTACGTGAGTTCTGGGCTTGATTTTAGTATCAGGTTGTAGGTCTACTCCAGGTCTATGGAAAACAAAAGAGTTCTGGCTGTTGAGAAGCTTTGAGATTTTTTTTGTACGATTGAAAATGTTTTTATATTTTTTGTGTATTTTTTACATTCAGGTGTGAGCTGCTGGAACTTTTACGTGAGTTCTGGGCTTAATTTTAGTATCAGGTTGCAGGTCTACTCCAGGTCTATGGAAAACAAAAGAGTTCTGGCTGTTGAGAAGCTTTGAGATTTTTTTTTGAACGATTGAAAAGTTTGTGCATACTTTTTGTATTTTCTACATTCAGGTGTGAGCTGCTGGAACTTTTACGTGAGTTCTGGGCTTGATTTTAGTATCAGGTTGCAGGTCTACTCCAGGTCTATGGAAAACAAAAGAGTTCTGGCTGTTGAGAAGCTTTGAGATTTTTTTTTGAACGATTGAAATGTTTGTGCATACTTTTTGTATTTTCTACATTCAGGTGTGAGCTGCTGGAACTTTTACGTGAGTTCTGGGCTTGAAATTTTAGTATCAGGTTGCAGGTCTACTCCAGGTCTATGGAAAACAAAAGAGTTCTGGCTGTTGAGAAGCTTTGAGATTTTTTTTTGAACGATTGAAAGTGTTTTTATATTCTTTGTGTATTTTCTACATTCAGGTGTGAGCTGCTGGAACTTTTACGTGAGTTCTGGGCTTGATTTTAGTATCAGGTTGCAGGTCTACTCCAGGTCTATGGAAAACAAAAGAGTTCTGGCTGTTGAGAAGCTTTGAGATTTTTTTTTTGAACGATTGAAAGTGTTTTTATATTCTTTGTGTATTTTCTACATTCAGGTGTGAGCTGCTGGAACTTTTACGTGAGTTCTGGGCTTGATTTTAGTATCAGGTTGCAGGTCTACTCCAGGTCTATGGAAAACAAAAGAGTTCTGGCTGTTGAAAAGCTTTGAGATTTTTTTTTGAACGATTGAAAAGTCTTGTGCATACTTTTTGTATTTTCTACATTCAGGTGTGAGCTGCTGGAACTTTTACGTGAGTTCTGGGCTTGATTTTAGTATCAGGTTGTAGGTCTACTCCAGGTCTATGGAAAACAAAAGAGTTCTGGCTGTTGAGAAGCTTTGAGATTTTTTTTTGTACGATTGAAAATGTTTTTATATTTTTTGTGTATTTTTTACATTCAGGTGTGAGCTGCTGGAACTTTTACGTGAGTTCTGGGCTTAATTTTAGTATCAGGTTGCAGGTCTACTCCAGGTCTATGGAAAACAAAAGAGTTCTAGGCTGTTGAGAAGCTTTGAGATTTTTTTTTGAACGATTGAAAAGTTTGTGCATACTTTTTGTATTTTCTACATTCAGGTGTGAGCTGCTGGAACTTTTACGTGAGTTCTGGGCTTGATTTTAGTATCAGGTTGCAGGTCTACTCCAGGTCTATGGAAAACAAAAGAGTTCTGGCTGTTGAGAAGCTTTGAGATTTTTTTTTGAACGATTGAAATGTTTGTGCATACTTTTTGTATTTTCTACATTCAGGTGTGAGCTGCTGGAACTTTTACGTGAGTTCTGGGCTAAATTTTAGTATCAGGTTGCAGGTCTACTCCAGGTCTATGGAAAACAAAAGAGTTCTGGCTGTTGAGAAGCTTTGAGATTTTTTTTTGAACGATTGAAAGTGTTTTTATATTCTTTGTGTATTTTCTACATTCAGGTGTGAGCTGCTGGAACTTTTACGTGAGTTCTGGGCTTGATTTTAGTATCAGGTTGCAGGTCTACTCCAGGTCTATGGAAAACAAAAGAGTTCTGGCTGTTGAGAAGCTTTGAGATTTTTTTTTTGAACGATTGAAAGTGTTTTTATATTCTTTGTGTATTTTCTACATTCAGGTGTGAGCTGCTGGAACTTTTACGTGAGTTCTGGGCTTGATTTTAGTATCAGGTTGTAGGTCTACCCCAAGTCTATGGAAAACAAAAGAGTTCTGGCTGTTGAGAAGCTTTGAGATTTTTTTTTGAACGATTGAATAGTCTGTGCATACTTTTTGTATTTTCTACATTCAGGTGTGAGCTGCTGGAACTTTTACGTGAGTTCTGGGCTAAATTTTAGTATCAGGTTGCAGGTCTACTCCAGGTCTATGGAAAACAAAAGAGTTCTGGCTGTTGAGAAGCTTTGAGATTTTTTTTTGAACGATTGAAAGTGTTTTTATATTCTTTGTGTATTTTCTACATTCAGGTGTGAGCTGCTGGAACTTTTACGTGAGTTCTGGGCTTGATTTTAGTATCAGGTTGCAGGTCTACTCCAGGTCTATGGAAAACAAAAGAGTTCTGGCTGTTGAGAAGCTTTGAGATTTTTTTTTGAACGATTGAAAGTGTTTTTATATTCTTTGTGTATTTTCTACATTCAGGTGTGAGCTGCTGGAACTTTTACGTGAGTTCTGGGCTTGATTTTAGTATCAGGTTGTAGGTCTACCCCAAGTCTATGGAAAACAAAAGAGTTCTGGCTGTTGAGAAGCTTTGAGATTTTTTTTTGAACGATTGAAAAGTCTGTGCATACTTTTTGTATTTTCTACATTCAGGTGTGAGCTGCTGGAACTTTTACGTGAGTTCTGGGCTTGATTTTAGTATCAGGTTGCAGGTCTACTCCAGGTCTATGGAAAACAAAAGAGTTCTGGCTGTTGAAAAGCTTTTAGATTTTTTTTTGAACGATTGAAAAGTCTGTGCATACTTTTTGTATTTTCTACATTCAGGTGTGAGCTGCTGGAACTTTTACGTGAGTTCTGGGCTTGATTTTAGTATCATGTTGTGGGTCTACTCCAGGTCTATGGAAAACAAAAGAGTTTCTGGCTGTTGAAAAGCTTTGAGATTTTTTTTTGAACGATTGAAAAGTCTGTGCATACTTTTTGTATTTTCTACATTCAGGTGTGAGCTGCTGGAACTTTTACGTGAGTTCTGGGCTTGATTTTAGTATCAGGTTGTAGGTCTACTCCAGGTCTATGGAAAACAAAAGAGTTCTGGCTGTTGAGAAGCTTTGAGATTTTTTTTGTACGATTGAAAATGTTTTTATATTTTTTGTGTATTTTTTACATTCAGGTGTGAGCTGCTGGAACTTTTACGTGAGTTCTGGGCTTAATTTTAGTATCAGGTTGCAGGTCTACTCTAGGTCTATGGAAAACAAAAGAGTTCTAGCTGTTGAGAAGCTTTGAGATTTTTTTTTGAACGATTGAAAAGTTTGTGCATACTTTTTGTATTTTCTACATTCAGGTGTGAGCTGCTGGAACTTTTACGTGAGTTCTGGGCTTGATTTTAGTATCAGGTTGCAGGTCTACTCCAGGTCTATGGAAAACAAAAGAGTTCTGGCTGTTGAGAAGCTTTGAGATTTTTTTTTTGAACGATTGAAATGTTTGTGCATACTTTTTGTATTTTCTACATTCAGGTGTGAGCTGCTGGAACTTTTACGTGAGTTCTGGGCTTGATTTTAGTATCAGGTTGTAGGTCTACTCCAGGTCTATGGAAAACAAAAGAGTTCTGGCTGTTGAGAAGCTTTGAGATTTTTTTTTGAACGATTGAAAAGTCTGTGCATACTTTTTGTATTTTCTACATTCAGGTGTGAGCTGCTGGAACTTTTACGTGAGTTCTGGGCTTGATTTTAGTATCAGGTTGTAGATCTACTCCAGGTCTATGGAAAACAAAAGAGTTCTGGCTGTTGAGAAGCTTTGAGATTTTTTTTGTACGATTGAAAATGTTTTTATATTTTTTGTGTATTTTTTACATTCAGGTGTGAGCTGCTGGAACTTTTACGTGAGTTCTGGGCTTAATTTTAGTATCAGGTTGCAGGTCTACTCCAGGTCTATGGAAAACAAAAGAGTTCTAGCTGTTGAGAAGCTTTGAGATTTTTTTTTGAACGATTGAAAAGTTTGTGCATACTTTTTGTATTTTCTACATTCAGGTGTGAGCTGCTGGAACTTTTACGTGAGTTCTGGGCTTGATTTTAGTATCAGGTTGCAGGTCTACTCCAGGTCTATGGAAAACAAAAGAGTTCTGGCTGTTGAGAAGCTTTGAGATTTTTTTTTGAACGATTGAAATGTTTGTGCATACTTTTTGTATTTTCTACATTCAGGTGTGAGCTGCTGGAACTTTTACGTGAGTTCTGGGCTTGATTTTAGTATCAGGTTGCAGGTCTACTCCAGGTCTATGGAAAACAAAAGAGTTCTGGCTGTTGAGAAGCTTTGAGATTTTTTTTTTGAACGATTGAAAAGTCTGTGCATACTTTTTGTATTTTCTACATTCAGGTGTGAGCTGCTGGAACTTTTACGTGAGTTCTGGGCTTGATTTTAGTATCAGGTTGTAGATCTACTCCAGGTCTATGGAAAACAAAAGAGTTCTGGCTGTTGAGAAGCTTTGAGATTTTTTTGTACGATTGAAAATGTTTTTATATTTTTTGTGTATTTTTTACATTCAGGTGTGAGCTGCTGGAACTTTTACGTGAGTTCTGGGCTTAATTTTAGTATCAGGTTGCAGGTCTACTCCAGGTCTATGGAAAACAAAAGAGTTCTGGCTGTTGAAAAGCTTTGAGATTTTTTTTGTACGATTGAAAGTGTTTTTATATTTTTTGTGTATTTTTTACATTCAGGTGTGAGCTGCTGGAACTTTTACGTGAGTTCTGGGCTTGATTTTAGTATCAGGTTGCAGGTCTACTCCAGGTCTATGGAAAACAAAAGAGTTCTGGCTGTTGAGAAGTTTTGAGATTTTTTTTTGAACGATTGAAAGTGTTTTTATATACTTTTTGTATTTTCTACATTCCGATATGAGCTGCTGGATTTTTTACGTGAGTTCTGGACTTGAGTTTAGTTTCAGGTTGCAGGTCTGCTACGGAATAATATATTGTGAAAGAGTTATTCATTAAAAATTGTTTGGAACGATAAACTTACATGATCCGCTGTGAATTGATTTTTCTATGGCAAGTTATCAGATTATCATCAATTGACGTTTTTAGAGGTTAAAACAACAGAACTATTTATAATAACTATCAAGAACTGTAGAACTGAGCTGCATGTGAATATAACATCCATTAAAATTTGATTTGCTGTAAAGTGATCTGCTACGGGAAGTTAGCAGCTCATTTTTCAATTGACGTTTTTCATGGAAAAAGGGCAGAACTATTTGTAAAAAGTATCAGGAACTATAGAACTCACCTGTTTGCTAATAGAACTCTCTTTTTTTTTTCATTTACTGAAAAGTGATCTGCTACCGGAAGTTAGCAGCTCATTTTTTCAATTTAAGTTTTTCAGGGTAAAAATGCCAGAACTATTTATAAAAGGTATCAGGAACTGTAGAACTCACCTGCACTAGAATAGAACTCAGATTTATTTTTGAGCTGCTGGTAAATGAGCTGCTAAGTTCACGGACACAACGGTGATTAGGTTTGTTTAAAGTACTTATTTTTTTTTAATCGTCAAAGTTTTATACTATTCTTTGTAATAGAATTTCAGTTTGTGGTTAAAATTTTCTACATAGTAAATCCATTGCAAATTTGATATAAGTATTACGTCGACAGTTCACGTCGATTCTACTCGTTACCATACTAGGTACATACTATAGTTACTATTCCATATGCGGTATCAGAAGTAACGAGTTCGGTAACGATACGATAGTAACGAGTACTCATGGTCAAAGTAACGAATACATACGGGTACGCTTTTATTCGTTACTTTTACACCTCTATTATAATTAAAGTCTTAGGTTAAAGTACATAGAGCTTTTATAGTGTACCTTTGACTACGTAGGTTTTTTTTTTTTTTAATTTATCCCGAAGGAAAGGCAAAGGGAACTAAGCCCATACAGCCATTGTCATTAGTAAATGATTTTTGAATTTATGATGGATGATAATGATGATGATGAATGGAAACGTCGGGAAAATCCTCAAGAACAAGTGTAAAGTTAGTCAAAATGAAAAATTATTGCAGAAACAACTTACATGGGCCCATGAAGAGATCGTATTCCGGCTAAAGTTTTACTCAGCTTACCTGCGTATAAAACCATGCACACGCACTAGATTCACATCATAAGTAATCAAAATATAACTTATCTACCAGTAAACATCACTTTACGGACACATGCAAGCCATTTACAAATAATTTTAGATTTTTCACAAGAAAATTACACCTGCACCCTTCCAGCTTTTCCCGCCGAATCAGTGTACTGTACTGCTTTAAAGTAGAGAAAAAAATGACAAGTCGAAACCATAATTCGAGATACTAGTTCACAGACTACTTAGTCTTGTCGATCGACCGCTCTATACCTAACAAGGGCACGCCAAGGTACTTAGCCTACCTTGTACAACGTACTTTTTTGGTTATTGTTTTTTATATTCTATTAGTAGTTAACGGTAATGTGTCGCATTTCGTAGGGATTGTCACAATGCGGCATTGTCACGTTCCTAACATGAAATTATTTATGACTCAATTCGCACTATAGATAAGAAACTACTTACTTACACAATTTCTACAAAGATGTACATTAACCTGTTTGCATTAGTTATCAACCACCTCGTCGTCCTAGCTACCTGCATCCGAGCGGCATCTCTTTATCTACAGGATGATTTTTGGTCGTCAACGTTCCCGAAAACTACGGAATCTCCTCATCATCACGATCATTTTTCTCCATGGAAGCATACCTGGGAAGTGTCTGGTTTCCAAAATATTAGGGTCCAAAGTTGAGTAAATAGACTACGTTTTTCTGCATAAATGCACATAGACACGCGTAGCAAGATTTTTTCACGAGAAATAATTAATATCTGTCTATAAAAAAAACTAACATAAACACTAGACACTATAAATTTCGCCAGATCAAGTAATTAAAATTAAAAAAAAAAAAAAATTCAGCATTTTTTTTGGCATAAACTTACTTTATTTCATGTATAGAATACGTACCCTTCGTTAAAGGTGGCCACAAAAAAACATCCTGTATAACGAGTGCAGTATGTCATATTTCTAACCCAGTTCATATTATATATTATATTTTTTTATACATCATCCGCTAGTCTACTTTGTTACAAGAAAACTGGTTGTTTTGTATTTCTGAAATTCGTAATATAATTTTTTAATTATGAAAGTGTCTTACTTCTATGCTGCTCTGCGAGTGAAAAAAAACGTATAATACTACAGCTGCTTCTTTTCCCGGGCATACTGTACAAGTCAGTAGAGGTACAAGAGGGTTTTGGTGTTTTGTAGGCGATGGGATGACCACCTGTCACTACTAACTGAACTTTTACATCTCAACTAGGTATACCCTCAAAATTGGTCAGAAGTGGCACCATGTGGTTCTATCGGCCCTTGGTGCTCTGCCTACCCCGTAAGGGATACTCGTAAAGGCTTGATTATATGTATGTAAAGTGTCTGAAAAATTGAAGCAGAAATTTGAAATTTTGTATGAAAACAATTGAAGATTAAATCTGAGATATGCAAAAAATCTCTCAAGATCAGTTATAGTACGAGTACCAGCTCTTACTACTTTCTGTTATCTACGAGTATACTAATATTATAAAGAGGTAAACTTTGATTGTTTATTTGCAGCGAATAGGCCCCGAAACTAGGTACTGGCATGATTTCAAAAATTCTTTCACAGTTAGATTCCTTATTGGATCTGGATGAATAGAGGCTATTAGGATTTCCCAAAATTCCCCACGGGAAGGGGACCAACGGGAATTCATTTTTTTTTTACAAAAACCGCTATACATATGAAGCTGAAATCGGGCATATATGTTCATTAGGGCTATTTATATAGCTTTTCGCTTAACATACCCCTTTTATTACATCCTGTATATATATTAGGGACCCTGAGGAAGCACTAGGAACGGATTTCCCGAAATTCCTACGGGAAGGGGACTTACGGAAATTTAAATTATTTACGACAATCGCTATTTGTATGAAGCTGAAATCGGATTATGGACAACGAGGAATCTATAAGAACGGATTTCCCGAAATTCCCACGGGAAGGGGACCAACGGGAATTCCAAATTTTTACGTAAACCGCTGTACCTACATTAAAGTTGTATGTACTGATATGTACCGAAGCGAAGCAAGAGCGGGCCACTAATTACTGATACTTTTGTGAACCGCGCAGGCGACGTTTAGGTCTTAGTTCTGCAATTCTGATACTTTGAATCCGTCGTCGAATATACATATGCTAAACCACGACATGTGATGAGTTCTTTTCAAGGCCGTTATATAATGACGGCTTTACTATCCTAGGATACCATAGCTTTAGAGATCGACCGCTTCACCGTTTATATATTTTGAGGTAGATACCGACTTTTATTTCTATAGAAACCCCTTTGCCGCGTCGCTTACGATGTACCTCACTGAGTGTGAATAAAACCCAATAGTTGGTGTATAATTAATATATAATTATTACAGTATTCCCATGTGTTATTAAAGATAATTTAAGTGCTAAAACTCATTCCTTTGCAAGTATATTTTACTTTTTTTGTAATACCTACAGACAGTAGATTTTTTTATATAACAGATATATATTATTAGATATACACACATTACTTTAATTTGCTTATATTTAATATTTCATGTTGAAGAATCAATGTGTACGTACACAGATATATGAATATGATATATAATGATATAATGTTATGTGTATACAGATAACTAATCTATAATGGAAATTTAA
Source organism: Carposina sasakii (assembly GCA_014607495.2). NCBI lineage: Eukaryota > Metazoa > Arthropoda > Insecta > Lepidoptera > Carposinidae > Carposina > Carposina sasakii. The sequence continues at coordinate 6,783,467 of CP053155.1, read as the reverse complement.
AGGCACTTGTATGTCTAATTCAAATAACAGAAAAGAAATGAGTTATCTTACCAAGCTAAATATTTTAACATTAGAATACATTTATTATGAGCTAAATATAATTAGTTCAAATTCAAAATAAAAATATTTTCCCAATTTTAGCTGTGTGATTGTACCAATCACAGTTTTTGGTTGAAATATACACAACTAAAAATGAGTTTAAAATTTTTATTTGGCCTTGCTTATTAGGTTTACATAACACCGGTGCGCTGCGTAGTGCAACAATGTACCTGCTGTAATAACTTCAAATATTTTGATCTAGTGCATTTTATTGAATATGTTGTTTTTGTCAACAACGCCTAGTTGAGTCAGTGAATAGTGATCATGCGGAAAAAAGCCGAGTAGAAGACGCTCTAAACTGCTTAGAGCGACACTCACACAATGGAAACAATCATTTCACTTTGTTTAAGGCTCGTTAACGTAACGTCTTTAACGGGTTAGGCCTAATTCACAAAATGGCAAATATATCCCAAGTATTGCTCGATATTTGAAGGCACCTAATCTTGAAATATGAAAAGCGTTTTTATTTGTCAACTCATAATAGTGTCAACTTATTAGCCATTTAAAGAACGTAAGAGTGTATTATCAGGTAATACATACATAGATACAATATTTATCTAGAAACCAATTAACAAAATAATTTGAGTTACTACTTTGGCAGGAAACTTACAACGTACCTAAGCTAAGGCCTATTTGTAGCAAATGCGTAAATATAAATTTAAGTAAACATACAATTAAAACATATGACATATCTTTCAGAAGGCAAAGTAGCATTTGTTTAAGGCCCACTTGCAGCAAATGCTAGGTTTAAGTTTAATTGAGAAGACACATGCTGTCTTCCTTTTCTTGACATAAACAGAAAGAGCTGTCATGTGTGCTTATTCTCGATTACTTAAGTCTAGATTCTAGATCTACACATTTCCTGCAAGTGGTCCTAATTCTCGATTTACTTATAACTAGATTTACGAATGTGCTGCAAGTGACCCTAAATTATTAAACTCATAAACATATAAAACAAATACATAAACAATTTTAATCTATAACATAGTAATATAACTATAACTTATATCTAGTGACATAAAGAACTTAAGAACTGCTGATACCAAATTTCTAAGCACTGAAACTATTTAGCACAAGTGAAATAATATTGGTCATTATCACACTATTATAATAACAAATTTCAATTTATGTGTGATTGTGATCACTTATATTTTACTTTCTACTACGCAGGTTAAAAAGCTTATGTTTAGTAATGATTGATCTATGTAAACTTAACCATTTAACTTCCATTTAAATCGGCCAAGTGCGAGTTGAACTTGCGTAAAGAGGGTTCCGTACAATACCAAGAATTTTTATAGGTTTAACTGTAATCTACAAAATAATGAACTATAGATATATTTTGTAATTTCGGAGATAAGGGGCGTTTGTCTTGTTTCTTGAATACAATCAAACTATTTATTTTTTTACAATAACAAAAATATTTTTGAGATCCTTTTAACACAGGATGGTTTAAGGACTCTTTTAATATCCTAATTTTCCCCCGGCTATTGACCCTTGTTTAAAAAAATATTTATTTACTTTACGCATTTTCTATGGGTCACAGGATTACACTAACCTACCAAACACTTGATTTTGCCCAGTAGATTCTTAGCAAATAGGCTGCAACAGACAGATGGACAGAGAGACAAGACAACCGTGTGACCCTATGAATGTTCAGTTTTTATTTTTTTGTACGGAACCCTAAAAAGTTAAATAAAATTTAAAATCGCGAATACAGGGTGTTTGTGACAGCCAGGCAAATATTGATACCATGACTTTCGACCATGATTCTGAGGTGGAAAACACTGAAAATTTTTGCAGGAAACTTCCAAAATTTTCCGACATCTTTTTTATATTTTCAGGAAAAAAATTGTTTAATTAGGCCTTAGATAATGACTTAAAAATAAAATTTTAATCAAAAGATTTAAAAAAAAGTTGCCCTCCAAATACATCGGCAGGAAATGCATTCCACTCCTTAGCCGTTCGCATTACAAACGAGTTAGCATAACGTTTGGTGCGAATGGGTGGGATATCAACAACATAAGGGTGATACGCTAGTCTGCGTCTAGTATCCCGATGGTGAAATGGGGCTGGTGGAACTGTATTGTGAAGTTCCCACGCACACTCTCCAAAGTGTATCCTGTAAAACACTGACAAGGCAGCAATTTTACGGCGGTGGGTCACCTTTGGGATGATATTTAGCTGATCCATCCTAAAGGTGGCAGCAGTACTCCATACAAGGGCGAACTTGCGCTTTATATAGCGCCAATAGTTGCTGTGGAGTAAAATACCGCCTAACCTTGGATAGGACGCCTAGATTTTTTAGCTGAGATTTTTGCTATGGACTCGATGCACTTGCCATAATTCAAGTCAAAAATACATTTCCTGCGAGTTATAACACTGTTCAACACAATGGTACTTGTTCAGCATTTCAGTATTTGCCTGGCTGTCACCTACACCCTGTATAAAAATCTGAAAAATGTATATTAAAGGAATATAATGGAATATGTCTTATGTAAGTAATACCTAGATAATTTTTGTAAGCATTATGTATGTAACACAATTCAAAGTCGAGTTTATATTATCTAAATTATATTAAAAGATCAGTAAGTATACAATTCGTATTTAAAGTATTACTTTTAAAGAAAGTATTAAAAAAGAACGCTAAACAAAAAAGTATTATTTTTTTATCTTCAATATGTGTAATAATTTGCCAAATTAAAATACCAAAAGGGAATCAGTAACAATAGATATAGGTCGTTTAAATTTGGAAAATATACGTTACACAAGCAGTCTTACATACATTACAACATTACTCATGGACACCGAGTGCAACAACCACGCAAACATTAATCTTAAATGATATGATGACAGAAATGTAGGAAAAAATAGCACTTACATACTTATTTATAAATTTATTATTATCGATTTTGTTAACGGCCGATTTGCATAAATATTATCCAATATATGTAACTAAATGTAGGTATGTATATAAATTATTTTAAATTCATTTTATTCCCTTTAAATACCGTAAGGTACTAATTTAATTTTTTTTTTTTGTAAAAATCAATGAACTAAATATACAATAATTATATTCAAAGAACCTTTAGTTTCACTATTTCTAAAAAGTCAAGAACTTTTAATAGCATTAATTTTATAAAACAACCAATTCATTGTGAAACTTATCTTTCTAACATAATGTTTTAATAAATATCTTAATTGAGAAAGTCTTATATGGTTTATGGCCGGGAATAATAAACCATTTTCACAATGTGAAGAAAACAATTTTAGTACCAAATTAAACTAAAATTTCTACTAATGGAAATATTTTGTTGAAAGATAACCTTCGTTTTGAAAACAATAACATAACTTCAGTTAACATTACTACGAGTATACCTATACATAGATGTTGTATTTTTGTAGTCAACAAAAATCACTACCTTTCAGAAGTTGGCTGATACATCAGGGGTTCCGTAGAAGGAGTTGAGTAATTCTTGGCCCTCGGACGAGCTCCAGTACTGCATAAGCAGGTCACGTTCACGCTCGAGCGCCGTAAGGAATGTGTCCAAGTCGATCTTCGATTTTAAATTCAGTAGATTTTTCTTCAAGGTTATGTTCTGAAAATATTGAGATAAATTACCTAAAAATTTAAAAATAATAAAATAAAAAGAATAAAAGATGGAACTTCCGAATAGTGACGCCTATACAATTAAATATTTAAAAATAACTTATATTGGTTGTGTGTGGGTTAAGCAAACAGCTAGAATAGATACTGCATCGAATGTAAGTGACTAAATCGGATATACCATTTGAAAAAATTATACATTTTGTGCTAATCTCGAAACGCTTGGCCGTTATCAATATAGGTTGTGACCTTATATAATGACTAGTTTCAGTTGTTTCTGTGTAACGGTGCACGTTATTAATAATGTGGAGATTCGCGCTATTTCTGCTAATTAGTTTTGTTTTGTTTGATACTATAGTTACTGAAGACCCTGTTCTCTACTATTATGGATTAGTGAGTAACATCTTAACTCTTTCAGTCTGAATTTAATTTAAAATCTATGACATCTACTTATAATTGGTTGAACTATCATGAAAGTTCGATTCATGCTTGACAAGATAGTATACTGAAGGAATTGACTCAGTTGAATATTCACTTACGTATTAATTGCGTGTTTTATAATAAGTAAGCTTTTATCTTCAATGTTTTTTATTAAATTTATTCTCATTTATCTGTTTTATATATATTTACATGAAAGTACTATTACTCAGTGTATTCACATCGAAATGCATAAATCATCATTAATAGTTTGTATCAATAGTCATGGTGGTTAGTGTCACTAACCACCTCATCTTTCGAAAACCTTAATAAATATTTTTTCCTACATTTTATGTTTTTTGTTTTTATATGTTAAAAATATTCTTAATCTAAAAGCTGTAATTTTTTACTGCTTTTCGATCACAAATACAACGTTAAGCAACCGGTAACGAATCAAATGAGAAGTGTTATTCTCAATAGGTATTTACTAGTTTTTGCACAATGTGTCTATCTTGGTATTAATGACAATGGTATTTCACAGGAGGAGAGCGAGCGTGGTCTCCCGAGATGCGCGGCTCGTCAAGCATGCTCCGTGCTACTACGTCGACACTGGCGCCCCCCCGCGCTGATGCGATTGTGTCGCTGTGCGCGGCGGCTGCGATGTGACACCAGTGCAGGACTAAACCGGACCATCGAGCTTAATAACCGCGCATTCTTTCAGGTAAATACACTTTTAGGCATATAAATAAATGTACGGTGGTTGGTGTTCAGCTCAGTAGGTGACTAGGTGTAGGTCACGAAGATGAGTGTATGGTGCATAGATACCCATGCTTTCGATTATCTGGATATTTAGGCGATCTGACAAAGCTGTGTTAGTTGCTACAGGTTTGGGTTATCATCAAACGTATTATGTATTTACTCTTCGGTTAGTAATGCTTTTATAACTTTTTTAATACAGTTGCTCGAAAAGTGGCGTATTGCAGGGACGTATAGCGTTGGGGATGTGGGCCACATTACATACTCGAGCTTTTTCTTTACCTTTTCCGAACTCGTGCGTTCTCTTTCCCAACTGTCAAAATAATGTCTATTACAAAGAAAAAACCAACCATGAAGTTTTTACAAAAAAAAAATCATAGAAGTTTTTATGATTCATGCAAATATTTCTAAAAAGAAGCTACTAATTTGTTTCAATATCAGATTTAATGATTTGATTCAATGAGTTAGGTTAGGTTTCATTTCATTTCATCTCATTAAATTTCATATCAATAAAAAATTCTACTGAAGATTTGGCTATATGGGCATAGTTCCCTTTGCCTACCCAGATTGGGTGAAGAAAACAAAAAAAAACTCTGCTTATATTCTTTTACGGTGAGCGCCATTTTCCAAAAATGTTCTTCATTAAATTGCTTGATTTTTTCGCAACTGTATTAAAAATAGTTGTTCAGTACATGTGCGGAACCGTCATTGCAACTTGTTCCGACTGGCAACCCTCACCTTCGGCTGCGCCTCGGCTCGCGTAGACATTTGTTGGAACTCTTTGCAATGACAGGCTTTCCGCACTCGTAATGAAATATACTATTATCATGGTTCAGGTATATGTTTGTCTATTTCCAGTTCTGCCAACCAGTGACGGATTGGCCAACTTGTAAGCCAGGCGACAACCCACTCAGTTTGGAAAGCAGTTTCGAACGCCTGAACCCCGACGAGTTAGAGGAAAAGCATCACAAAAACGAACAACTGACACCGCCCACAATTAAATTCACTTGTCGCTGTCGTAGCCCCAACTATTGGAAACTTAAGAGCGAGTTTGGAGGCATGAGTGTTTATGAATGTTCATATCTTCCCTTGTGTTCCTCCGGAGAGTTTTGCGGTAATGTGAACAATGATATGATAGCTCTGTACCAGTCCTGCCTCTGCCCGCGGCACCACATTTGTGTACATAATGGAGGGGTCACATACACCGCCTTATCGGAGCTGCTCTACCGTGGTAGAGGATGGAAGGCGTTCTGCCAGCGCATTCAAGATGACTACAGTTATGAAGATTATTAAAATAAATACTTACATATTTTCGCACTATTTCCAACAGATTTTAATTTTCAACATAAGTATGTACCTATATACTTCCTCACTTTTTTTCGCGCGCTCCCCCTCTCTGTGTGTCCTCACCTGCGGCGGCAGACGCGCCAGCTCCGCGGCGGCGGCCCGCGCCTGAGCGTCACTGCCGCGCGGCCACAGCGAGCGCGCCAGCAGACCGCCGCGCGCCCCCCTCTCTGTGTGTCCTCACCTGCGGCGGCAGACGCGCCAGCTCCGCGGCGGCAGCCCGCGCCTGAGCGTCACAGCCCCGCGGCCACAGCGAGCGCGCCAGCAGACCGCCGCGCGCCCCCCTCTCTGTGTGTCCTCACCTGCGGCGGCAGACGCGCCAGCTCCGCGGCGGCAGCCCGCGCCTGAGCGTCACAGCCCCGCGGCCACAGCGAGCGCGCCAGCAGACCGCCGCGCGCCCCCCTCTCTGTGTGTCCTCACCTGCGGCGGCAGACGCGCCAGCTCCGCGGCGGCGGCCCGCGCCTGAGCGTCACAGCCGCGCGGCCACAGCGAGCGCGCCAGCAGACCGCCGCGCGCCCCCCTCTCTGTGTGTCCTCACCTGCGGCGGCAGACGCGCCAGCTCCGCGGCGGCGGCCCGCGCCTGAGCGTCACAGCCGCGCGGCCACAGCGAGCGCGCCAGCAGACCGCCGCGCGCCGCCTCCGGGCTCGCCACGCGCCGCCCTAGCACCACCAGGTCCGTCACCTGTCATCACAGATTATGTACGCGGTTAGGATCGAAAGACAACACGCAATGCTCCGCTTCCGCTCACCGCACTACGGATTTTGATGCGGTTTTTTAATAGATTGGGTGATTCACAAGGAAGGTTTATAATGTATAACTAGGGACCCGCCCCGGCTTCGCACGGGAGTAATGTACTCTCACGCGGGCGAAGCCGTGGGCGGCCGCTAGTCTATTCTAATATTATAAAGAGGTAAACTTTGATTGTCTGTTTGTTTTTTTGCAGCGAATAGGCTCCGAAACTACAGGACCGATTTCAAAAATTCTTTCACCCTTATAATCCTTATTGGACCTGAATGAACAAAGGCTATAAAAATTTCCTGATATTCCCACGGGAAGGCGACCAACGGGAATTCTATATTTTTTACGAAAACCGCTATACATATGAAGCTGAAATCTGAAATCGAACATATATGAAATTGGGGATATATGTTCATTATGGACTGCGAGGAAGCACTAAGAACGGATTTCCCGAAATTCCCACGGGAAGGGGACCAACGGGTCTTTTTTTTTACGAAAAACGGCTACACATATGAATCTGAAATTGGGCATATATGTTAATTAGGGACCCCGAGGAAGCACTAGGAACGGATTTCCCGAAATTCCCACGGCAAGGGGACAAATGGGAATTCACTTTTTTACGACAACCGCGATACATATGAATTTGAAATCAGACCTGTACGTTCATTAGGGACTGCGAGGGAGCACTATGAACGGATTTCCCGAAATTCCCACGGGAAGGTGACTTACGGGAATTTAATTTTTTTATGAAAACCGCTATTTTTACGAAACTAAAATCGGATTAGGGACTATGAGGAAGCTCTAAGAACGGATTTCCTGAAATTCCCACGGGAAGGGAACCAACGGGAGTTCCAAATTTTTACGAAAACCGCTGTACCTACATATGAAGTTGTAGCTAATGTACTGATATGTACCGAGGCGAAGCGAGGGCGGGCCAATAGTAAATTATAATTTCAGAGTGCTCTAAATTAAGAGAAGGTTTATCTGCGTGATGAAAAATCTTTCAAGACATTTTACGATTGAATAATAATATTTAATACTAGTGGATGCCCGCGACTCCGTCCGCGTGGACTACAGAAAAAACAAAATGTCGAAATTATCCGGGATAAAAACATTTTCCCGGGATAAAAAGTAGCCTATATGTTAAGTGGGACCTGTCACAATATATTCCTGAAAACTGCATCGAAATCGGTTCAGCCGTTTCTGAGATTAGCGTGCGCAAACAAACCGACAAACAGACAAAAATTCCAAAAATCATTGTTTTGGGTACTATTGCGTTGATAAAGGTATTCTATAATATTTTTCTTATATATCTTCCATGTACAGACAGCGATCCGTTACATTTTTATTATATGTACCTAGTCGGTGCTTAAATTCTGTCACAAACAAAATTGGCTATAAAATGAAAACTAGTCATGATATTCAAAAAAAGTATTTTTTTAAAAAAAGGTAATTTAATTAGCTTACATTAAACACAAAATTTATTCAAAATGATTGCCACCATTTTTCACACAAGCCTTCAATCTTCGCGGCCAGTCATCAATAGCAGCACGGACCATATTCATGTCGATATCGGCCACTGCTTTAATCAATGATGACTTTAGGCTGCTCAAACTTTTGTGAGGTTTAGAACAGACCTTCTCCTCCAATTCCTGCCAAATTTTGTAATCCAGTGGATTGAGGTCAGGGCTAGATGAGGGCCAATCTTGATGCCTTATTAGCTCGATATTCTGGCGCTCGAACCACTCCTGAGTTGTTTTGGCCTTATGCGCTGGTGCCGAGTCCTGTTGAAACACAAATGACCGTCCTCCAAAGAGTGTGTGGGGCAGATCTTTTACTATGCGATCTAAAACCGTGTCTTGGTATACTTTTGCACTGGTTTTGACACCTTTTTCACAAAAATGCACTTCAGTAGGGCCATAGTAGGACACTCCCAACCAAATCATGATTGATGATGGATGATGGCCGTGCTGCACTCTAGGAATGGCATTTCCAGCGGCCGCAGAGCTGGTAGCGTACACCCTGTCATTTTGTTTGTTGTACTTCTCTTCGATATTAAAAATTTTCTCGTCTGTAAACAGGATATCGCGGTGTCTGTTTCTTGCGTACCGCTTTAGCAAAACTTTGCATTTCTTGGCTCTCATAGCTATCAGACACGCGTTCAGAAGATGCCCACTCTTTTTTCGGTATGCTCGTAGTCCCAGGTCTTCATTGAGTACTTTTTTTACGGTACTTCTGGTTAATCCCATCTCCAAAGCCATCAGTTTCTGTTTGCGGACGGGATTTCTTGCAATACGCGCCTTGATTGCTTTGATGACCCCTGGAGTCCTAACGGAACGAGGTCTGCCGTTTCTTTTCTTATCATCGACACTAGAGGTTTCATTGTACCTCTTGATGGTACGGTACACGAACCTCTTCGTGAGTTTTAACTTTTGAAGCAAGTTGAATATCGTCTTCGGTGGATGGCCGCAACGATGCAATGCAATTACTGCTACTCTGTCCTCTTTGCGAGTCCACTCCATCGTAAAAATGAATGAATATAATTGTGATTTGGCAGATTATTAATAAAAAAATATTCGAAAATCGAACACCATTTCATTTTTTTTCTAGGTGTTCTATTTTTAAAATAAATGGCCAGTGACAGTATTTAAGAACCGACTAGGTATACATATAGATAAGGTCATCAGAATAGACTCAATTTACAGATAGGTACTTACCAAACTCTTAGACAAATAGCAAGAGGTTGTAAGAACAGCAGCACCAGGCTGCAACAAGGTGCCGGCGTCAGTCATAGAGAACTCGGCTTGTTCTGAGGCGAGAGCAACATCACTCAACGCTAACAGCGCCACAGCCACACCGGAGCAGCTGCCCCATACAGTGCTACATAGAAGCTTGCTATGCTGCTTTACTGTGCTCAGCAGTGATCTGACAAAATAAAATAATGATTTTGCTATGTTGCCTTCCTATATTAATAAACATGAAACTATCTTAGCAAATAAAAGACTACCAATCTATATCTGTCCTAGCCGAAGGAGCATGACAATGTCCTCATTTATAACTACGAGGCATGCCTTTTGAGTTCTGTCGTTTCCATATTTCCCAGCAATTTTGAATTTGGCACTATTCTATATTCAAATGTGTTTAAATTTTGATTTTCGATTGGAATCTGTCAGGTAACGTGCGAAAATGAATCTTTGTAAGGAAAATGTTAGTGCAATAATTTTCTACAACTTTAGAAGAGGCCTGACACGGCTTAAGTGTTTTGAAGAGCTAACATCTGTGTTCAGTGATGAAGCCCCATGTCTGCGGACTGTTGAACGCTGGTATTTAGAATTCCAGTGTGGACATACTAGTGTTTGAACATTTGAGACAAATCTCGCGATGGACGCCCAAATTCCGCCTTCACTGAAGATAACATCATTGCTGTGAGACAACTAATTCTCGAAAATCGTCATATGACGTATCGAGAGATAGAGGCTCTATTAGGCATCTCAGGGACAACCATTCAGAAGATCTTGCATGAAACACTTGGTGTGAGAAAGCTAATTTGCCGTTGGATACCGCATCTGCTTTCCAACGATCACAAGGCGGCCCGCGTCAAATCGTGTAAGAAAACTCTGCAAAGGTTCAACCGAGGAGAGTCAAATCACGTCTACGACATCATCAGTGTTGACGAATCTTGGATCTATGCCTACGATCCTGATTCCAAACAACAATCTATAATCTGGGTCTTTCAAGACGAGCCAAAGCCAACTAAAGTTGTTCGTTCTCGAAGCACTTCAAAGAAGATGGTGGCCACTTTCGTTGGAAAAACTGACCATGTTGCGACTATTGCACTTGAAGATCGTAGAATGGTTAACGCAGAGTGGTATACCATAGTGTGTTTACCACAAGTCATCGCCGAAGTTCGAAAAGCCATTTTGAACACCCCCACTTTAGAGTGGAATAAATGTTATAACTAGTTTGATCAAATGGAAAAATGTATTAAGCTATGTGGTGAATACTTTGAAAAACAATAAAAAGTACTATAAGGTTCTAATTATGTTTTTTTCTTCAAATGACAAAACTTAAAAGGCTTGCCTCATACTGTATGTATATGGTGTGGGAATAACACATCATCCCAACTAATATTATAAATGCGAAAGTAACTCTGTCTGTCTGTCTGTTACGCTTTCCCGCTTAAACCTCGCAACCGATTTTGATGAAATTTGGTACAGACAATCTTTAGACCCTGAGACAGAACATAGGCTACTTTTTATTTCGAAAAAATATCATATAAATATTTTAATCGGGTTTATATCAACATTTTGTTTTTTTTTGCAGTCCACGCGGACGGAGTCGCGGGCGTCCACTAGTTGATAAATAAATAGCATAGTGAAGAACCAGGTGGAGGAGCCATATGTTCAGCAGTCAACTTATTAAAGTAAAAATAACTTACCTTGCTGCTTCAGCCATAGCTAGGGCAGATTTAGTCCTTTTTTGTAAATTATCATCTATTAGAGGGCTTAAATCTAAATCTGAGCATAAAGTACCACATTCTGATATTAACAATGTAACAGATATACCACTTTTACTATCAACATACAGAAGTGCCTCTTCCAACTCTTTAAGGACCTGCAAAAAAGAATTACATGATTAGTCAATAAGATTTCATGTAATGATTGCAATGTTATCTTATTTTAAAACAATTTAGGAACAAATACATTATTTACTGAACTACTTACATCTAGAGTACACTCTGTTTTCTTAATACAAATTTCTGCCAGTCTTTCCTCAAAATTCACAGTCAAATATTTATAGCCAATGCCTTCATTTCTAATAAGTAACTTCTCTGAAGTTTTAGACATTTTTTTCTGTTTAGGTGCCTTTTCACATTTCACACTATTACTTTTTCTTTTATTAAGGGCCAATGACAGTTTATTACTTATTTTCTGTTTTAGTGTTATACAATCAGATTTAATAACTGGTACCGATGAGTCATGCTCTCCAGTTGTGAATATATCTAGTGATTGTTCATTAGATCCAGAAGCATTTGGAATTAAAGATTGACGAGATGATATTGTTGAGTCAACATCACTCAGCCTTCTTGGACTCATACCACTGCTAGAAAATGAGCTTGAAGAATGACGTCTATAAATTATAGAGTCATCAGCACTATGAGTTTCAAAGTCTTCACATACAGATGGAGATTTCACAGAGCTACTTAAAGACATTCTTTGTTTAATTGATGATATCTTGGAGGGAACATTGCCTCCATCCTCAATTTTAATCTCTTTACACTCCTTCTTCCTCTCTCTAAATTTCATTTCCTTCCCTTCATTTGTTGAACTTTGCAGTTTCTTTATAAATTCTGCTTTTGTCCTTATATTTCTTTTTCCTTTAGTAGCCTCAGGTGTGAGCTGATATATCATATTAACAGCACCTTCATCCATTAATAATTTATCAATTTCAGTTGGTCTTCTATTTTGTTTGCTGTGTTTAAGTGGCTTTTTCCAATCTGTAGGTGTGACTGGAGACTTAGCCTGAACTTTCTGTTGATTTTCATTTTTAATAACAACATTTTTTTTTGCTGGAGACTGATCTCTCTCTACTGGTAATTCTTTGGTCTTAGTAGCCTTGGATTTAGTAAAAGTATCAGGATTGTCAGGGTCAAATATTACTTTCTTTTTAATAACTCTACCAAGCCTTCTTTGAGGTTGGCCTTCATCTCCACTTTTGGCTGAATCTTGATTATGTTTTTCCAATGTATTATTGCCCATTTCTTGTGAAGTATTTTCATCATTTTTTCCTTCCATGTCATCTGTATTATTTTCATTTAGCACATCAGAATTATCTAATTCTGGACCATCATCATCCCAATCTTTTACAAGTACATTAACTATATTGGATTCATCTTTCTTTATATCAGATGTTTCAACATCACAGCCCATTTCTTCAGTTTGTTCAATTATTTCTGAACTAATTTCTGGTTTTGTGTCATTTTCAACTTCTTTATTAATTGGTAGTTGTTTGACTTTTCCTCTTTTCTCCTTATTTGATTGTCCTTTTTTAACATTAGATAATCTATTACGTTTCCGTTTTTTCTTAAGTGAACTTAATTGGGTCAATGCCAGTTGTGTTTCTAGCAATCTGCTATTGGGGCTATTTTCTAAAAGTTCTCTTACATTATGAGATTTATCATTACCTTCTAGGATATCGATTAGTTGTTCTTTGTTGAAAACTTCTTGTCTTAAAGAGCCATTGTTGTTTTCAATATTTTCTGTTGTGTTTGTAGTAACCAGCACTTCATTAAACTCTATGTTTTGACCTAATTCATTTAAAATATTTTCAGTACTCTCATGTTCAGTAACAACAGTTTCATCCTTTACATGCTCTTCAATGATTATTTCAGTTTGAAAACTAACATTTTCATCTAATTCCTCAACACTGTTTACTTCAACAAGCAGCTGATCCATTGGTGAACCTTTCTCGGTGTCATTATTTACTAATTCAGTATTTTCTTCTTCAGAGGATTTCTTTTCTTGGTCTATGTTTGGTGTAGCTACACTATCTATTGGTGTTACAGTTTCATCAGACTTATTTACACCACACTCTGTAGAAACGCTAATGCTGTCGACTTGATTCACTTCACGTTCAACAATTTCAGAATCATTTTGTATCAGATTTTCTGACTGTGGAACGCCAGTAGCAAGATCAGTAGCAACACTGTTATTAGGCGCTCCTACATCACCATTCGATTGATGGCTATTGTCACTAACGTCCGGTTTAATTGCTGCACTTTCAGGTTTAAGACTGTCGGCCACAGCATTATGCACTAATGTAGAGTCAGTTGCTATTTCCATTTCTAAGTTAAACGAAGATCAAACACTAGGTTAACCTATTGCGTGTACACTTGAAACCAATAAAAAATAAACGACATTACATTATCAGTACTACAGAAAAATATGCTAAAGAATAACAGTAATTCGATCGCACAATATTCCTTTATCAATTTTTATAGTAGGTACCTAATTATACAATTATAGGACTAAAAAATAGAAATGTTTTCTGACTGATGCGTCCCCCCGCAACCATAGATCTTTTTTGTTTGTTTTTTTTAGATTAGTACCGTACTGAAGGATAGTCAAGAGAAACTATATCTATAAACAGCCAATACCTTTTTTTATTTTATTTGGTTTATCCCGAAGGAAAGGCAAGGGGAACTAAGCCCATACAGCCATTGTCTTCAGTAAAATGAATTCTGAATTTATGATGGATAATAATGACGATGAATAGAAACGTCAGGAAAATCCTCAAGAACGAGTGTAAAATTAATCAAAATCAAAAATAATTGCAGAAACAACTTACATAAGCCCATGAAGAGATCGTTTTCCGACTAAAGGGGCTTACTTGCATATAAAACCAAGCACATGCACTAGAATTACATCACAAGTAAACATTTTTTTCTCTCTTTTTTTTGAAGCTTTTATCGCACAGCGAAAATGTCAGCTTCGTCTTAACCTACACTTATTCTACCTATCCATCAATACAATATTTACTTATAAAATATACAGTACCTATGTAATCAAATTAAGGTCTATTAATCCTATTATTAAAAAAATTATATATTTTGGCAACATCTTCAGATGAGGGTGCAGCCAATACGCTTTGGAAAGAACCCACGTTTGATCCTCCAAGGCCTAACTTTTGAACCAAAGCTAATCTATCAGCTTGATTCTCTGCACATTCCATCAACAAGTGAAGAACATCCTCAACTACCCCACATGTGTTACAATTAGGAGAAGTAACTTTTTTCATTAGGTATGCAAACTTTTTAGATGGAATATGACCCGACCTCAATCTTAAACCTGTAACAATATATTTCCTGCCACAAGTAAACAAAATATGACTTATCTACCAGAAAACATCACTTAATGGACACATGCAAGCTATTTACAAATAAATTTTGATTAACACAAGAAAATTACACCCGCTCCCTTCCAGCTTTTCCCGCCGAATCAGCCAATACCTCTATGCAATAGACCTGGGTCGATCACGATTGATTGAATCACTTTCATTGGATCACAACACGTTCGTGAGCGATAGTATCCTCTTTTTAGAAAGAACCCACTCCGAGAAGAACCCGCCCGAACCCGAGCCATGGAGCAAGCAAGTACCTAGTGAGAGAAAGACCCGCCACCGTAGTGCGTAGTGCACGGAGCGGCAACAGGCAGTCCGCCTCCGCGGCAGATATGGCGCGCAACCGCGTACTATTAAGCCATTATAAGTCTTAACACCTTGCAATAAATATTTCGACATGTGAACTTACGACCTTACATAGACAAACTGAATTTCATAAAACAATTCACATAACAAAGCTCTTATTACCAAAGCATAATGGTGAAAATGCCTTTGTCACTGTGTTATTGTGGGTGGGGGTCGCGACTCGCGACTCGTGAGCCGGGTTTCAAACAAAACCAAATAAACAACCACCCGATCAGTTGCACCGGTAACCTTCTAACTTGCGGACCTGCACCCGCCAAACAATCGGACCAATCCAGTTGTCCGGTGACCTTCAGACTAGTTCCGACTTGCGGACCTGCGCCTGACCGTTCGGTAACTTTGCTATCGATCTAGCGAATCTTGGTTTTTTAGTGTTGTGTTTTCTAGAACTTCCTTATTTTTTGGCGTGTGAGTCATGTGTCCGACCTACAGGTGATCGATCGAAGGATCGATTCCTTTGTACCCAATCGCGTAACCAATGGGTCACGACCGACCCGGGTCGCAAGAAATGATCGACCGACCCAGGTCTACTAACTATGCAATAATACCCAGGGATTTGGTATCTCCTCGCAATACCTACATTATTAATGCCTTTTTTTTTGTTTAGTTTATTCCGAAGGAAAGGCAAGGGGAACTAAGCCCATACAGCCATTGTCTTAAATAAATGATTTCTGAATTTATGATGGATGATAATGATGATGATGAATGGGAACGTCGGGAAAATCCTCAAGAACAAAAAAGTGTAAAGTTAGTCAAAATGAAAAATAATTGCAGTATAATGCCTTTACTTTTTTTTTGTATATTTTATTCCGAAGGAAAGTCAAGGGGAACTATGGCTATACAGCCATTGATGGATACGGCGGAAAAAGCTGGAAGGAAACGGGTGTAATTTTCTTATCGAAATAAAAATTTATTTAGAAATGACTTGCATGTGTCCATAAAGTGATGTTTTCTGGTAGATAAGTTTTATTTGTTTACTTGTGATGTGAATCTAGTGCGTGTGCATGGTTTTATATGCAGGTAAGATAAGTAAAACTTTAGTCGGAATACGATCTCTTCATAGGCTCATGTAAGTTGTTTCTGCAATTCTTTTTGATCTTTACTCATTTTACACCCATTCTTGAGGATTTTTCCGACGTTTCCATTCATCATCATCAATATCATCCATCGTAAATTCAGAAATCATTTACTACAGACAATGGCTGTATGGGTTTAGTTCCCCTTGCCTTTCCTTCGAGATAAACCTAAAAAAAATCGGCCGTTCATAAAAACCAGGGATTTGGTAGGTATCTCCTCTTATCTTAGATAATTTACACCTCGTTAGAGAGTAAATATATTCTTTGATTTACACTAAGAGTATATAATCTAAACCTCTTATGATAAAAACTAGGGATTTGGTATCTCCTCATAACCATTTTAAAAAAAGGAGAATTTATGACAGTTATCAGCATCTCTACTTAGTCTGTGCCAAAGAATATACTTACCAAAGATTCGGCGGGAAAAGCTGGAAGGGAGCGGGTGTAATATTCTTGTGAAAATCTAAATTTATTTGTAAATGGCTTGCATGTGTCCGTAAAGTGATGTTTTTGGTAGTTAAGTAATATTTTGTTTACTTGTTATGTGAATCTAGTGCGTGTGCATGGTTTTATATGCAGGTAAGCTGAGTAAAACTTTAGTCGGAATACGATCTCTTCATGGGCTCATGTAAGTTGTTTCTGCAATTATTTTTGATTTTTACTAATTTTAAACTCGTTCTTGAGGATTTTTCCGACGTTTCCAATCATCATCATTGTCATTCATCATAAATTCAGAATACATTTTACTAATCAATGATTAGGCTGTATGGGCTTAGTTCCCCTTGCCTTTCCTTCGGGATAAACAAAAAAAATTACCAAATAATATACTTACTCTCTTACTGGATTCGGCGGGAAAAGCTGGAAGGATGCAGGTGTAATTTTCTTGTGAAAATCAAAAATTATTTGTAAATGGCTTGCATGAGTCCGTAAAGTGATGTTTTCTGGTAGATAAGTTATATTTTGATTACTTGTGATGTGAATCTAGTGCGTGTGCATGATTTTATAAGCAGGTAAGCCGAGTAAAACTTTAGCCGGAATATCTCTTCATGGGCCCATGTAAGTTGTTTTTGCAATTATTTTTGATTTTGACTAACTTAACACTTGTTCTTGAGGATTTTCCCGACGTTTCCATTCATCATCATCATTATCATCCATCATAAATCATTTACTAAAGACAATGGCTGCATGGGCTTAGTTCCCCTTGCCTTTCCTTCGGGATAAACTAAAAAAAAAAAAAAAATCTCTTATACTTACTCTCTAACGAGGAGGTTTGTGATTACCTTGTAAAAGTGTACGTACGTAACCTTGGATGGAATGCTTTGTTAATCATCACAAACTAAGTATATAGGGATACTACGTACGATCACAAACTAAGTGGAGATACCTCAGATCAAGGGAGATATTATCATGATAAAGGTTAGGTACAAATAATAAATTCAAAGATTCTAAATCAGTGTTCTGTGACTTATATCAACTGCCGCCTGCATAACAATGAATATATTACCAAAGAAAAGGTATGTACTTTTCCTTTCCTAGTAGGTTTAGAAACAGAAATAACTTTACTTTTATCTTTGCAGCTGACTCTTCTACTAAAGTGTTTTTTTCTTGTCAGCAGCATACACAGCACCTCTAAATTATGAAGCTCTATTTGCTATACCTATTCAATTTAAAAAAAAATTTATAAGCAAAATTTCAACTGTATATTCATAATTAATTTGCAGATGGCACGTGAGGACAAAAGAAAATATTGCACGTGTCAGAAAAGATGAGGCAGAAGCAGCAGAAAAAGAAAAGGAGGAGCAGTTAAGAATTGAAAATGCTGATCGTGAAGCTCGGATAAACTTACTGAGACAGAAAAGAAAAAATGAATTATTAGAGGCAGGCATTTCTCCAGCTGAACTTGGTCAAGTTACATCATCTGCTGCTGAATCAAGCCATATCAATTTATTTGAAGACATTGACCATGCAGTCACAGCTAGGAACAAAGAGCATGAGAAAGAAACAAAAGATAAACAAGAAGATTATGAAAAAAAAATTGGATACCTTACTTACCTTGGACAAGATACTAATGAAGCATTGAAAAAGAAAAATTGGTATGAAGTTCTACCAGAGACATCAAGATTTTCTCGATCTAGTGATATTAAAGAGACATATGAAAAATTAGTACTCAAGGATGCAGATGGAAAACCAAAAGTTAAAGAAGCTGATGAAATAAATGGTATAATTTCTTGGACAGCAAAACAAAAACATGATCCTTTAAATCTATTTAAGCATTGTAGTACAACTAAAATCGAAAAGGCAGTTAAGAATAATAGAGATGGAAAAAATTGCAATAGTGAAAAAAATAAATATTTAAGTAAAAAATCTAAACACTGTGACAAGAATTCTAAATTAATAAAATTAAGAGAAGCTCGTTTGAAAAGGGAGCAGCAAGAAAAACTAAAAACAGAAACATTTTTAAGAAGTCTTAATAAAACAAATACTTCTGAGGAAAAGGAAGTGGCCAGTAAAGTAAAGCCAAAATATAACTCTCAATTCAATCCAGAACTAGCACGACAAAACTACTACTAATTGATTATGATAATGAAAATAATATAATAAAAGGATTTTTTTTTCATGTATCAAATAACTCACAGACACACATTAAATGTATAATGTGTGTCTGTAATGAGTTATTTGATACATGAAAAAAAATCCTTTTATTTTTATATGATAAAAAGAGACTTACACATCTATGTTTATTAAAGGCTTCAGCACACATAACACGGGACAGAATCAGCGTTATTTGAACAGTGGGCTAGCGCAAATTGAAACAAGAAATTTGTTGAACTGCGTCACATCAAAAATTTTAAGATGGGCCCGCGTTCAAAATGCTCTGCTGCCCTGTTGGACAACAATATGCGGGCAGAAGCAGACAGGGCGGCTCCAATGCCGGCCCTCGACTATGGCTATGTTGCCCTTATGGGGGGCAATGCAGCGTCGCAACGAAAGCGGCTGACAACTGTTGTATTTTATTGAATGTGGTTTATAAGCAGACCTGCATTGCAACTGCTTTTTAACTGCCGCCGCTTTTAGTGCGCCGACTCCCGCGCTTGCCCACGCTGCAACTGGCCCACTATTGTTTCTGACCCTCGTTCAGTATGCAGTAGCCTTAAAAGTTCTGTGCACCTCCAATATCTGTACATTGCTTTAGTTTGCTGTGCAATATGAATGAAAAAGAGATAATTGGGTATAATTATGGTAGGTATATTTTAAAATATAGGTTTAAATACATGTTTAATATACACACATTTAATAAATTTAATGTACAAATTATTCTTACCTACATTTATTTTTGTATTTTTAATCCACGTAAATGTCCCTTGTTATGCTGGCTTCCGACGGCCAATGACCCCGGACAGACACGCATTATTTAACATGTTTGCATTACCACGGACGATACTCTTCCCACGGTGCGTCCGTCCGCAATACATATCACGCACCGTGGGAAACCAGGATTAGGTGTGGAAAGGCAGTACAGAAGACGAGGCGAGATCTTTGCGGTTGTGAAGTTGGCCAGGTCAAGTGCATACCTTTCACCCCTTAAATATAATAAACTTCACGTTCAGACTCATGCCTCATTTTTGCACAGTAAAAGTTAATAAAAACAGTGGGAGCTTTTCTTCTAGTTTGTTAAAAGGATAGTTAAACATTTCACAAAACAATTGCAGAATTCTCATGATGTATCCTTCTTGATTTATTTCTGATTTTGACCTGGAAAAAATAACACCAGTGAACTTATAATTATGGACCTTCACTAGAAAACATCAGCTGCATGTCCTTCCGTGCATGTCGTAAGAGTCGACAAAATCCATAGCTTTTAACCTTTAGCTTTTACATGAAATATCCATTGACATAGTTTATATTATATAATAGGAAGGATAGGTATGTAGGTACTTACTTAACACTTAAAAAAGATTTGGCATATGTACAAAGAAAATCAATAAATGCATCGATATGGAATGTTTTGCTTTGGTGCAGAAGAGTGTAAATACCCACTAATAGTGGATAGCCATCAATATTTTCACCATTTTTCTTTGAGATCAAATCACCTGAAACAATAATAATATTTTGAAATTTGAGGATTAAAAAGACAGTTTTCCACCCCGGAGGGAAGAAAACAGTTATTTTAGGTCTTGCCGAGGCTTGACCTGAGTAAGTCCTTGCCGGCTCGGGAGTACTGAAAAGAGCGCTCCTCCCGCTCCAGGGTGGTATTTTAGATCTGTGCCTTCGGCTTGACCTTTCGGAGAAGTGTTTACCAGTTTACGGAGCTACGATCGAACTTAATCTATACATATAATAAAAAAAAGTTTGTCGGTTTGTCTGTGCGTTTGTGCACGCTAATCTTAGAAACTAGGCATGGGCTAATCATATCCGGGAAAGGATTGAACATGTAGTATATCACTCCAACTAAGGATATATCCTTTTAACATATCCAACTCCGCGTGCATATCCGGGAACGAAGAGATTTAAGTGACGCGGGATATGACTGGGATTGGTTTGGTTGTTGTGTCCTTTTAACAGATCCAACTCCGCGTACATATCCGGGAATGAAGAGATTAAGCGAACCGAGATATGATTGGGATGATCTATCCAAATAATAATTAGAATATTTGATAGGCGTATTTAAAAATCACAGTAGGTACACTAAAACGGCTGTCCCAAAATAAAACACTGAATATGCCATTTTTGTGAAAATACTGTTTATCCGAATTTTGGATGTTCTGTGTTAATATCTTCCGTTTATGGCGTATTCTGTGTTTTTGGACCTTGGTATCTTTGCCATTTTAACCATTTTCAAAAAACGGATTTTTGATTTAGGTACGGTTGCACACAGAACATCCAAAATTGGAATAAACAGTATTTTCACAAAAATGGCATATTCAGTGTTTTATTTTGGGACAGCCGAAAACTATTGTCCTAAAAATAATTCCAAATCCAAACAGCTTTTATTTACATTAAAAACAAAATACTTAAGATCAAATATAAAACGGAATGAATAGAAATTTTGAAAATTATAATTACGAAAACAAATATTTATACTAAACGGCATGCCTGTCGCTCGTGAGTATTCGTATATACTCGTGTAATGTCGTTACATTCGCGCTCATGCGTCTACTGCGATAGTACCGCGCGTTCGCATTCCGTCTCGCTCACTTATTCTTATATTCGGCATTATTCGGTAGGTCGGAGTGGGTCGGATATAGGATATGGTAACTTTCTTTAAAGTGAAGGAGTTAATTCATATCCACCTCTGGATATATATCCGAGGATATAGTTGTGTCCGGAGTTACCCATGTCTATTAGAAACGGCTGAACCGATTTCAATGCAGTTTTCAGGAATATATTGTGACAGGTCCCACTTAACATATAGGCTACTTTTTATCCCGGATAATTTCGACATTTTATTTTTTCTGTAGTCCACGCGGACGGAGTCGCGGGCGTCCACTAGTAATAACTATATTCTATTAAACAATCTTTAAATTTGAGAATCAGTCTTAAACAAGCAGATAAAACACTGGCAGTAATAAACTTATTTTAATCACCTTAAACAAAGAGGTACCTATCCTCATAAAACAAAATACAATTTTTTATTGTGGTCAACCACCTTAAATTTAGTCTATTGCAACAAAGGACGTCGATTAAGGTTTAACCCAGTCGACTAAGTCAAAGACTGGATCCTGTGAACTGGATAGACCCCATCCCGATTGATAAGGTAAAAGGCATGCCTCGTATTAACCCTTGTGATGCTTCTAAGTTCGGTCTCCATGGCTTTAGCGACGCGACGCCTCGGAGGCAGGCTACGCTGCCGCGCCGTATACCTTAGAAGTGAGAACCCTTCCACCCCTGTTCTATTCATTTACTTCTAGCTAAAAATAAAGTTAGACCCATTTAACTATACCTAAACTAGTGCTGCTAGGAGCTACGGTCCTTACTAAATTACTCGAGCACACTGCCCTTTTGTGTTCCCCCTGTGTGTTCCCCCTGCATCTGCCAGTTGTCCAACCACCACGGTGCTGACCTCTCGTCTCGGCAAGTGAATTTTTGTGTGTGACAAATTGACCTACCCAATCAGAGTGCCCTTACCCTAAAAGTGGACTATAGTGAACTGTGAACCTAAACCCTACGATAAATTTCGCGCGGAAGAAAGAAAACACACAGGTAACTCTTTGACCTACCTTTGACACGACGCGATCCACCTAAATCCCTGAACACACCTCTATGGATAAAAACTACTTCTATTACCTGTCGTGTAGCAAATTTGTAGTTTAGATAACTGTGAAATTAATGTAACTGCTAAAATGCATCCCATTTCTACATTCATAAACTCAAGCTCATTCTTCAGATAAATCTTTTCATACGGCTGACTGATGCCGCATCTCACTAAATACTCTTCTAAAGTTTTTAAAAGCTCAGTAGGCAATTTCTTTTCTGTAGATTTCTTCAACTCATTTATCAAAGACCTGGAATGTTCAGATTATTTTGTTAATTTAAAGTAAACTAATAAAACAACAAAAACCCACTGCAAAAAAACTTAAACTGAAAAAGAAAATCAAGTTGGTAGGTAAGTAGGCACTCCTTGTTGGAATTTAGCTTTATTTTAAACAGTCATACCTACATTACATAGGTAAGTGCTACTTACTCATTCATGGTTCTAAGTGATGATTCCAGATAGGCCGAATCACATTTGCAAGTGATGTTCAACTGAAAAGCTATGTGTTTTCTTAGAATTTGGAGGGTCCCAATGGTTACAAGAGTCTCTGACAACGATTGGAAAACTTTCTGATTTTTTAGCACAAGCTGCTCAATGTCCTTTACATTTGCAATGGTTAAAGTCAGTTTATCTTTGTGGTTCCTGAACAATTGTTGCACATTCTGAAGTTGATTCTTGATCATAAACCCATAAAGAGTATCTAGTCCGTGAAGGCCAACTACGCCGATAGCGTCGTTTAATTTGGAAAAAGTTTTTATACTAACGATTTCGTTGTGACTTTTAACGTCATACCAAGCTGCGCACACGTTGATGTAAGCACATACTCTGAAAATATGTGAAATGTAATTAAGTAGCTATAAAAAACGTTTCATTCGGCTAATAGGTTTTATAACCTTAAAGAGTCAATTGCCTATCCCTACCTACCTAGGTATATCATCATCAACCTATTGCAGTCCACTGCTGGACGTAGGCCTCCCCCAGGGCACGCCACAAGACTGCCATGGGGGGTATTTGCCCATAGTCACCACGCTGGTCAGGCGGGTTGGTGACCGCAGTTTGTATTTTGGACTATGTTGTCTACACGGGAGGCGCTGCTGCCCATTTCCCGGAAACCCTTAATCGCCTCGTACGATACCCACGAAAACCGATATACATACGAGTATGAAGCTGAAATCGGGCATATATGTTCATTGGAGACAACGAGGAAGGACTAAAAACGGATTTCCCGAAATTCCCACTGGAAGGGGACAAACGGGAATTCATAATTTTTACGAAAACCGCTATACATATGAAGCTGAAATTGGCATATATGTTCATTAGGGACTGCGAGGAAGCACTAAGAACGGATTTCCTGAAATTCCCACGGGAAGGGGAGTTACGGGAATTTCAAATTTTTACGAACACCGCTATTTATACGAAGGTGAAATCGGATTAGGGCTACAAGGAAGCTCTAAGAACGGATTTCACGAAATTCCCACGGGAAGGGGACCAACGGGAGTTCCAAATTTTTACGAAAACCGCTGTACCTACGTACGTACCTATGTACTGATATGTATCGAAGAGAAGCGAGGGCGGGCCACTATCATATAATTAAAATGTAACGGATCGCTGTCTGTACATGGAAGATATATGAGAAAAAATATTATAGGAGAACTTATCAACGCAATAGTACCCAAAAAAATTTAATGAAACAAACGGGAATTCAATTTTTTTACAAAAACCCCTGTACATATGAAGCTAAAATCAGACCTGTATGTTTATTAGGGACTGCGAGGGAGTACTAAGAACGGATTTCCCTAAATTCCCACGGGTAGGGGACATACAGGAATTCCAAATTCTTACGAAAACTGCTATTTCTATGAAGCTGAAATCGGATTAGGGACTTCCGAGGAAGCACTAAGAACAGATTTCCCGAAATTCCCACGGGAAGGGAACTTACGGGAATCTTAAATTTTTACGAAAACCGCTATACATATGAAGCTGAAATTGGGCATATAATATATACATTAGGGACTAGGAGATAGCACTAGGAACGGATTTCCCGATATTCCGACGGGAAGGGGACAAACGGGAATTGATTTTTTTTACGACAACTTCAATACATATGAATTTGAAATTGGACCTGTATGTTCATTAGGGACTGCGAGGGAGCACTAAGAACGGATTTCCCGAAATTCCCATAGGAAGGGCAGTTACGGGAATTTCAAATTTTTACGAAAACCGCTATTTATACGAAGCTGAAATCGGATTAGGGCTACAAGGAAGTTCTAAGAACGGATTTCCCGAAATTCCCACGGGAAGGGGACTAACGGGAGTTCCAAATTTTTACGAAAACCGCTGTACCTACATAGCGAAGCGAGAACGGGCCACTATCATATAATTAAAATGTAACAGATCGCTGTCTGTACATGAAAGATATATGAGATTAAAATGCTAAACCCTTTAAAAAGCAAAAAATAACTTTTAACACTATGTAAGTACCAACTAAAGCATGTCAGACTATCTACTCGGGACTTTCTGCCACCTTTATGTCGGAGGCATAACCGCTAATTTTGAACTGCGAATGGTTATCTTGGCCTGCTGTTGACCGTACGTATAAAATTTTAGATTAAATTTTGTCGCTCTAATTTATTAGCCTAACGTTAGAAGCAAAAAAAATGCCTCCGACATAAAGGTGGCAGAAAGTCCCGAGTAGATAGTCTGACAAGCTTAAAAAAGTTGGTACTTACATACGAGTAGTGTTAAAAGTTATTTTTTGCTTTTTATAGGGTTTAGCATTTTAAACCTTTTGTCATAATGATTGCGTACTTATTTGGGTCGGGGGTTTTTTTTATTTTAAATTAAATTTTTTATTTCATGCTTTTTGAAGGAGCTCCTTAATTTTTCATTCTTTCATTTAATTTCTTTTATTTTTCGCCGCGTAAAAAGTTTAGATGGGGTCGCTATATGCGATCTCGACCAAAGGAAGCTGTTTAACAAACTGGCTCTGGGAGAATTGCAGAGATTAAGAAACAATAAAGATTACACGTTGGTCATTCTAGATTTTCAGCAAAAATATAAATCGGTTTATCCGTTTCATTCGGGCATTCCAGGGTTTCATCCGCCACATCCCATTTCCAGCATCAGGTCCTCGTCAATTAGAAACATGAAGAGAACCAGTCAAGACAAATTCAACGAGCCTCAACTCGATGGTTTTACTAAAAGGTAGACCAGGGTTACGTCTCCTACTTTCGAGCCCTATCATCAGACCAGCTCAGAGGTTCCAGATTTCCAGCATCAGGTCCTCGTCAATTAGAAACATAAAGAGAACTAGTTAAGGCAAATCCAACGAGCCCAAACTCGATGGGTTTACTAAAAGGCAGTCCAGGGTTACGTCTCCTATCTTCGAGCCCTAACAGCAGACCAGCTCAGTGGTTCCAGAAGACATTAGTGTTACAAATGTCAGATCCCACATATGCTTGCAAGCAAACTGAGCGTGTAACATTCCTATCACACCTAACAAACGACCTGATGACCTTGAAGACCTGAACCGATTTCCACCAAACCTAGCTAAGAACACTCTCGACTGATATACCTTTCAAACAAAAAAAACCGCATTAAAATCGGATCATCCGTTTGGGAGCTACGATGCCACAGACAGACACATACACATTTATACACACACACAGAGAGAGAAACACGTAAAACTTATAACACCCCGTCGTTTTTGCGTCGGGGGTTAAAAAAATATTATATGAGAACTTAATCAACGCAATAGTACCCAAAAAAATGAATTTTGGAATTTTTGTCTGTTTGTCGGTTTGACTGTGCGTTTGTGCACGCTTGTTATATTCCGACCCATCAAGGAGACCGCTGACACCGCGCATTACTCCAACACATTACATTTCCCTAGAATTGGGTAAACTGCTGATGCCAGCTACACGCAGTGACGGATTTACCAGCAGGCTGAGTAGGCTCGAGCCTAGGGCGGCAGATTTTGGGGGCGGCAAATTTGGGGAACGATTTTTTTTTTTTACCTCATAGAATATTTTTCTATGACGGTTTTCTGATGTCTTACAGATAGAAGTCTGCAACAAATTTTGTCGATGACTTTTCTCTCTCACTTGTCATTGCACATTCCGAGAGTAGCAAACTTCCATATTCTAGAGTAAAACAGCTAGTTCGCCGCCCCTCAAGCAGTGATCGGCCTCGCGCCTCTGCGCCCTTTGCCCACACTTCTTATGAGTGAAAAGAGCGCAATTGTAAAAAATATGCCCCTCTTCCCACTAACAACCCATACATGCCAGTCTTACTACTGGTTGGAGGCTACGAACTGGATGGTTTGTATATAATGTTTCGATTTTTATTCGAATATAATGAATAAATTTAGTGAATAATTTTACCGATTTCAATCTTATGTATCGACTATTATGTGTTTCACATGCACTAGTAGCTTCAGAAAATTCGATTGGAATTTAAAAAAAATCTTGAACAGTAATATAGCATACATTACCCCGCCCCTACATGATTGAGCTTCGATTAGCTCAAAAATATATCGAAAAATTATTTTACGTGCAATTTCAACGAAATTGTTGCATTGTAAAAATAATGTATGATATGACAATTGTTGAGGCAAGGGCGGCAAAAACTATTCAGCCTATACCTTGAAAATTTGTAAATCCGCCACTGGCTACACGTGTAACCTCGATTGGCGACAGCCAGGATGCAACCGGAGACACCCACGGCACTCTGTACCTAACATCGGTCGAAGTCAATACTTAAGTTATTTCTAAGTTAATTGTAATTTTTTATATCTTTGAGTTAATTTTAATAAACCTTTGAAAGTAACTTGGTTTTTTTTTAGCTCTCCTGCGCTGTGATTCGTAATTGGCGCAGTCGTAGTAGTCTTCCGGATTAGTGCGTGAGAGAGAACTATTCTTCATGGAACTGTGGTGAACTGTGTGAAAATCACATGCTAAGTGACTGTCGAGTCTTCACCGGAGGAAACCCGAACCACGACACAAGTGCTGGAGTATCTGGAAATCGATAGCTGCTCAAGAAAAATCGAGAATGCAATATATGTAAGTGCACTTATTCTATTATAGTGTTGCTTCCTTTTTGCTCCCGTAGTTTATATTCCCTAAATTTTTCTATCTCGGAATCGTCCCGCGAGAGTGCACAAAAATCGGCAGTCTCGTAGGCACATTTTATTAGATAAGTATTTTTAGTGAAATTTAAAATTTTCTATGATGGACTATACAACATACAAGAAAAAGTTGCAACGCAATCATTAATCCAGCCCGGAAAAGTACAATTCAACCCGTTCTATCATACAACGCTGCCTTTCTATGGAATACTATTAGGTGCACTTGCACTCGCTATGATCCTGATGTCCCTGAAGCATTGTGATAAGTCTCAAAATCGAGATCACCAGTCACCACAGACTCCAAATCAAGGTGTAGAGCACACCTATGATGATCCTCAAGTTTCTTACACGAAGGATAAGACACCAGCAACATTTTTCCTAAACCTGACAAAATAGTTGCAGATCTTCGGGAGGGAGATGTTATGTTCCGACCCATCAAGGAGACCGCTGACACCGCGCATTACTCCAACACATTACATTTCCCTAGAATTGGGTAAACTGCTGATGCCAGCTACACGTGTAACCTCGTTTGGCGACAGCCAGGATGCAACCGGAGACACCCACGGCACTCTGTACCTAACATCGGTCGAAGTCATTACTTAGTTATTTCTAAGTTAATTGTGATTTTTTATAAAAAAGAAAGTAACTCGGTTTTTTTAGCTCTCCTGCGCTGTGATTCGTAATTCGCTAATCTCAGAAACGGCTGAACCGATTTTGATGCAGTTTTCAGGAATATATTGTGATAGGTCCCACTTAACATATTTTTAACTTAACACTTTTTAAAATAAATAATAAAATACTCACACACTTCACAACACATTGACCTAGTCCCACATTAAGATCCCCAAGGTCTTGTGTCGTGGGTACTAAGCAAAGGGTATATAAATAAGTATAGAAACTTTTTATCCCGGGAAAATGTTTTAATCCCGGATAATTTCGACATTTTGTTTTCTCTGTAGACCACGCGGACGGAGTCGCGGGCGTCCACTAGTTAAACATATGATACAAGGTAGTACCGTCAAGTTAACTTATCACCAAGTTCGAAGTTCTACACTGTTGTAGTAAGTAGGCAAGTGAAAATCACCTTGGGTCAGTTAACTGCATGATGTGCCGAGCCAGGCTTCCCATAAAGCCTGCGGAAGGAGAGTGCAGTGTCACTCCTTTACGTAAACTTATCTCATTGGCGACACTCTCATTAATTATGGCGGACACCTGGAAACATCAACGTATGTATAGAAAATTAGGTCATATTAAATAGGGGCGGCTACTGATATTTTAGATACGCATGCAAAATAACGGTTTGGAAACGCCACGCGTGTTCATTCACTCCCTTATTGATGAATTGATGCAAGTACAACCTCACTCTTATTAAAATTCAGATGACCTAATGAAACACATTAAAGATACATCGCGTTCTAACTCGGACTAAGCGACATCTAGTGGCCCGCATACGCACACTACGAATTAATGTGAGCGGCGCTCCAAATTAGGCTAATTTTTCATACGAAATCTTCTATTTCACGCGCCGGCCTATGTCGGTATGTCTCTTTCGCACTCACTGAATACAGTACTAGGAATCGTACCAAATTTCGTTTCATTGGAGCGCGATCGCTAGCGCTCCACTCGATACATGAGATTACAACTTACTTGAGACGAACGCGTAGACACTATTGTATAAAAATAGTAGAATTGAAAGATAATTTTAAATATAGAGAAATATAGATTGGAGTGCACTGCACCAGCGCTTAGGACGAGCCGCCAGTGGTATTAAAGTACTTATATTATAAACCTAAGTGACTGAGCTGAAACTATAGGTATTAAGGTGGTAAAGAACAAATTACAAGACATAAAGGCGGTAGGTTGATCCTAATTTGAATATGAATATGAATGAATAAATTTTAAATTAAAAGCAATACGACAGCGAAAACCCGCAGACGTTAGTAGGTATATGTTTTTACGCATTGAATATGAAAGAATAAAGATTAAGAAAAGAGGGAAGGTAATTTTTAAAATAAACTTTATCCCATATACCTACTACTTCTAATTAATCTTCTTAGAGTGGAAACCAAATATTCACTTATTGGTTGGGAGTGTTATTCTGTTTAATTTAATCTGAGGGTTGTATTGAACTCACTTGCTTTTGATAAATTCTTAATCCATGTATATTAATATAATCCTGTATATATTCCAAAGATCTTTTATAGCCGTTCATACTATCTGCTAGTTTTTGCAATCTGGGTAGTAAGTTATTTGGATTGACTGCAGACTTCTTTTGTTGTGGTTCCAAAAACTCAATAAACTTTGTACCAATATGTCTGTCCAGTTCTTTTAATAGCCCTTTTTCTAATAATTCTGCAGGGTCCACCCTGATAACTCCTACTAAAGTTGAGCGCATATCTAGAATACCTAAAATCACCATGGTATTGTTTATTATACGGCGGCAGTAGGCTTACCTCTTACCATGTAGAACCTAAAATGGGCTGACAGGTAAAAAATGGGTGTGTATTTTGCACAAATCGGCCCAACCTCTTGGTGCCAATAGGTGTAATGGTATGCATGTTTACTGTACACACAGAGGAAAAAACAGTTCCTCTTGTATGTTTACGGATCACATGGAACCAGAATAAGAGAAGCTGCATGCGGTCCATAGTGGCCACGAATATTAGAAGTTTTTGATAGCATTCAACCTAGAATGCCTAAGAATTTATGTATTGGAAGACTATGTAACATTATTTACCTGTGGTAAATGTAGATGCAGAATGAGTCAATCTGGCAACTTCCATTCTATGATCTAGCTGGGCATAATCTCTTAACTTTTCTTTGTCAAGTCTGGTTGGAACCTCCTTGATGGTCCATGTTTGAAGATCAATAATTTTTTCTACAATACTAAATACCATCTCGGGAATTATTTGCAGAACTTTCTGTATGTAATTTATTAATTCATTACTATAGTATTGAGAAACAGAAACCAAATCATCACTTTGAGCTTGGTTTATCCGTAACAGAGGTATTTCCATGGCACTGGCCAGTTTCAAGAATAGTGCTCTCAGTCTACTTGTCACTGCTGGGTTATCTTTAATACTGTCCTGCATGTACTTTGTGTATGAATCTATAGTACACCATGCATAACTAACATCTGCTACTGTTTCTAGTGTTACCAATGAGTCTTCCTTTAATGATGCCATACGTAAAATATTCCGCAGAGATTCCTTAGCCTCATTTAAAAATTGGATGACTGTTGAAGTACTTTTCATGCCATGAAATTCTTCCACTTCATCTAATGCCTTTATAATTCCAGTAATTTTCTTAATTGACTTACTGGTACCTGTTTCACTAATAGATGTGACTTGTTTTGCTATGTTATCAAACCAAACTTTTAATTGTTCATTTTCAGAAACTTTAGTAATTGGATTCGCTCCGGAAAACAACTCTGATAAACTATTTATAGCTTCTAGGGCTAAAGCTATATTATTATTCCAATAAGTTGTTTTATTTTGGAGCAAGTTATTTAATATACTTCTAACTTTCAATTCTAATTCAGAAGTATTTATTAGCAATTCAAGTATTTTAACTGGGTCATAATTTGTATCTTTCATGACCATATCTTTCAATTGTTTGCTTTTCTTGCTAATATCGTAGAACATTATATCGCCATTATGGAGCATCATCCAACGTAAAACAATATTAGAATTTAATAATAAATTCAATATTTTGTTAATGTTATCTAATACAAAATCATCAGTAAGTGTTCCTTTATTCAACAATTTTTGAATTTTAATAATCAACATTGGCACAACATTACCTCTTTTAGAAAATATCTCTTTAAGAATTTTGATGTCATAAGTATTATTTAGTGCTGACTTAGCAGCCTTAAAATTTTCCCAATAATCAACAATATTTAAACTAACTCCCATATAGATAGGTATTACCCAAGTGCTTGGAAAGAATTTATCTGTTATTTCTCTCATTTTTGAAATATCAGTGTGTAAATAGTGAGGAGTAAAAAACAAACAAATAACTAACATGCTAGATTGTGTGGACAAAGCTGAAGCTTGAAACTCAGGCATTGTATAAACTGCTAATTGATTGTAGATATCTTCAGATCTCAATTTTCCAACAACTTTTTCTAAAAAATCTATTTGGAGAGTAACTCGCCTGAAACCATATTTTTATTAACAATATTATTTTATATCAATTATGAGAATATACTGGAAAAAGCCTACATACATACCCAAAAAATTCCACAGGATAATCCACTGGTCTCTTTCCATTATGCTGATCATAACCAGTATCTCTCAGCAGTTTACAAACATCATCAATATTTGTCTGTGACTGACTTGTACTGTATCTATAAAATGCTACTAGCAATCTTTCTCTTAACATTCCAGGAATATACAAATCACATAATAATAGCATGGCCCCATATAAATATAATGATTCACACTAAAAAATAAAAATATGATATTAAAAATTTATATATGAGGCAGTAACCCCCTTTCCACGGTAAGATTATCATCGCAAGGATTTATTACGTGTAGTTCGTAAACGTAGGCGTCGTAAATAATAACACGTGATGATAGCCGATAGGTTGAATTTAATTATTCAAACGATTAAATTTATAATAACACGCGATTGCCTTAATTTAAATGGATACAAATTAATACCAGGAAAATGTGGTGTTCCCAGAGATGACGTTTGCTAACCAACGCTCAATTCGAATGTCTTCACCGTAATGGCGTTCCACAAAGTGTAACTGTAAGTCGAAAAACTTTACCGACTTACCCTCAAACAACGCCATCTCTGATTCCACCCAGGTACTATTACCTGACGTTTGCTTTAACCACAAATCAATAAGGTAAACATTTCATAACAAGTAAACTAGATGGCGCCACAAGGTGATTTGCTAACACCCGACAGGTGTCACCAATCTGACATATATTTAAATCTTGTAAGAAAATTGTGTTACAAGCATAATTTTATAATTAGGGTTCTAATATGAACGCTTTGTAATAATAATAAATGTAATATAAATCTATTACTGATTCTTATTCATCTGGATAAAAGTCAAAGAGCACTTGGCAATTTCAATTAAATCAGCAGCAAATAAAGCCAGCGTGGGGCCACTCACTAATTTAGTAAAAAAAACTTAATTATTATAATATCATTTTCTACATGAAAAGTTGACATACTTACCAGTAATTGTTTACCTTCAACATCTCTCATAACAGTTTCAATATTTTGTTGGATAAAAGCTCCATCACCCAATTGTTCCACAAATAAATTCAAATCAACTGCATATTGGTATATATTTTCAAAAAGTAAATAAAACCGTGATATTAATTTTAAATATTTCTCCTTTAAGTCATCATCTAAATCTTGTAATTTCTGAAATTATTATGTTTGTTAGTAACAGAAATACTGAGTATACTAAAAACTATAATTGGAGAGACTAATTTGACAACTAAGTGACAGACGAAGTGTTACCAGAATTAGAAGAAATTAAATAGTGACATTATAGTTGATGTCGATATGATTATAATAAAATAAGACTTGACTATAAATTGTTTAAATTGACAAAATTTCATGTTACAGTTCATTTTAACTCCAGTGAAGAATAAGTGGAACCCAAATACTGTTATATGAATTGCAAAAACGTTCCATAAAAGTGAACTAATAAATAATATTATCCAAATTTAAAATTTAAATTTAAAATCCAAATTACTCTCTATCCAAATTTAAACATATGATAGAGGGCACCATCAGTACAACCTGTTGGCCTGGTGAGCGATGATGGCAAGAGACCCGATGGCATGACCCTCGTGCCTTGGAAGATGGGGCGCTCTCTGGTGTGGGACGCAACCAGCGTTGACACCTTAGCAGCGTCCCATCCCCCAGGCACAACAATCAAAAGTGGCTCTGCGGCCAATGCAGCTGAAAACCTCAAACGATGCAAACCTCAGCGGTGACTACCTATTTGAGCCGTTTGGGGTTGAAACCATGGGGCCATGGGGTCCAGGAGCCCACAACCTTTTTAAGGATATTTCGATAAGGTAGGTCGAGGCATCTCATGACCAGAGGGCTGGCTCATTTTTGGACAGCAAGTAAGCCTCGCTATCCAGCGTGGCAATGCTGCCAGCCTTTTGGGCACATTGCCAGCGGTGGAGGACTTGCAAGGAGTCTTCTATTTGTAAATTTTATTTTATTTTGTAGCTCTAGTTTTTTTTACGTAAGTTTAGTTATTATTGCAAATAATTTTAGTTCGTAGGTTATTTAGTATTAATTTACATGATTTAAACATTATTATTATTAATTTAATTAAATATTTGAAATACCAATCTGTATTTTTTAAATAATGATATGAACAGCCCAACCATGGCAATATTTGTGCAAAATGAACTGTCAAACTAGTCTCTTGAATTACATATGGCTTTGATTATCTTTATTACACAATACCCTACCATATTATTACTAATTTTCCTCTCCTGTGCATCAGAAATTTTGAAATAACTGAAATCCATTATTACATCTTGATATTTTTGTTGAAATTCTTTGGTGTCCAACCTGAAAGTGTTAATAACATAAAAACCACTCTAATGAGAGTACATTTATTATGTATCATTTACCGAAATCAACAGATACATACAGGTATGTAAGAGGTTTATGATCCTTTAACCTTAATATTTCAGCTATTATGGCATTGCCATGGGAAACTAGTTTGAGTAGATTTTGGGCACATATATTGTCTTCAGACATAAAAGCCCTCATGTTTCCAAATAATAAAATAGAGTAACTATTAGGAACATACAAATAGCTTGAAGATAATTTTTTTTTTTTTTTAGTTTATCCCGAAGGAAAGGCAAGGGGAACTAAGCCCATACAGCCTAATCATTGTTTAGTAAAATGTATTCTGAATTTATGATGGATGACAATGATGATGAGTGGAAACGTCGGGAAAATCCTCAAGAACAAGTGTAAAGTTAGTCAAAATGGAAAATTATTGTAGAAACAACTTACATGCGCCCATGAAGAAATCGTAATCCGGCTAAAGTTTTACCCGGCTTACCTGCATATAAAACCATGCACACGCACTAGATTCACATCACAAGTAAACAAAATATAACTTATCTACCAGAAAACATCACTTTACGGACACATGCAAGCCATTTACTAATAAATTTTGATTTTCACAAGAAAATTACACCTGCACCCTTCCAGCTTTTCCCACCGAATCTCGGGATAAACTAAACAAAAAAAAAAAAAGTAAACTAAATTATCTTCTTCTATGTAGTCTATCTAGTTCTCTATATAGTCTGTGATTATCTTCAAGCATGGCGGGAAAAACTGGAGGGGTGCAGGTGTAATTTTTTTGTGAAAATGAAAAATTATTTGTAAATGGCTTGCATGTGTCCGTAAAGTGATGTTTTCTGGTAGATAAGTTATATTTTGATTACTTGTGATGTGAA
Organism: Carposina sasakii; assembly: GCA_014607495.2. Lineage (NCBI taxonomy): Eukaryota > Metazoa > Arthropoda > Insecta > Lepidoptera > Carposinidae > Carposina > Carposina sasakii. The sequence goes on along the minus strand of CP053155.1, from coordinate 6,748,329 downwards.
TCTAGTGCGTGTGCATGGTTTTATACGCAGGTAAGCCGAGTAAAACTTTAGCCAGATTACGATCTCTTCATGGGCGCATGTAAGTTGTTTCTGCAATAATTTTTCATTTTGACTAACTTTACACTTGTTCTTGAGGATTTTCCCGACGTTTCCATTCATCATCATTGTCATTCATCATAAATTCAGAATACATTTTACTAAACAATGATTAGGCTGTATGGGCTTAGTTCCCCTTGCCTTTCCTTCGGGATAAACTAAAAAAAAAAATAGTTTATCCCGAAGGAAAAGCAAGGGGAACTAAGCCCATACAGCCATTGTCTTAAGTAAAATGAGGATTCGGCGGGAAAAGCTGGAAGGGAGCAGGTGTAATTTTCTTGTGAAAATCAAAAATTATTTGTAAATGGCTTGTATGTGTCCGTAAAGTGATGTTTTCTGGTAGATGAGTTATATTTTGATTACTTGTGATGTGAATCTAGTGCGTGTACATGGTTTTACACGCAGGTAAGCTGAGTAAAACTTTAGTCGGAATACGATCTGTTCATGGGCCCATGTAAGTTGTTTCTACAATAATTTTTCATTTTGACTAACTTTACACTTGTTCTTGAGGGTTTTTCCCGACGTTTCCATTCATCATCATCATTATCATCCATCATAAATTCAGAAATCATTTACTAAAGACAATGGCTGTATGGGCTTAGTTCCCCTTGCCTTCCCTTAAACTAAAAAAAAAAATTAAGTAAAATGAATTCTGAATTTATGATGGATGGATTCGGCGGGAAAAGCTGGAAGGGAGCGGGTATAATTTTCTTGTGAAAATCAAAATTTATTTGTAAATGGCTTGCATGTGTCCGTAAAGTGATGTTTTCTCATATATAAGTTATATTTTGTTTACTTGTGATATGAATCTAGTGCGTGTGCATGGTTTTATATGCAGGTAAGCTAAGTAAATCTTTAGCCGAATTACGATCTCTTCATGGGCCCAATGTGAGTTGTTACTGCAATTATTTTTGATCTTTACTAATTTTACACCCATTCTTGAGGATTTTCCCGACGTTTCCAGTCATCATCATCAATATCATCCATCATAGGCTGTATGGGCTTAGTTCCCCTTGCCTTTCCTTCGGGATAAACTAAATATAAAATAAAAATTATTATGATGGATGATAATGATGATGAATAAGGAAACGTCAGGAAAATCCTTAAGAACGAGTGTAAAATTAATGAAAATCAAAAATAATTGCAGAAACAATTTTTCTGTGTTTAATCCTATAAAATCATATAATAAAACTATAAAGCATGGTTGGGTGTAGTGTACATGGCTGCAAAAGCCGTAGTGATTGTGATTATAAAATTCCCGAAATTAGCTTCCACAGGTAAATAATCATTTTCACATACTATGTCTCATATCCTAAGCTACATGCTCATCCCAAATAAATTTCCTATGTGATATTATTTAGTATATTATTGATTTTTAATCCGCAGTTACCAAATTATAAAAAAATAATAACCTTAGCATAATAGAAATATAACCTTTTAATCGACATATGTTTCGCCAACACCCGTGGCATCATCAGGATTAGTTTTCCATGTTAGTTCTATCTACCGAACCAACTCAATTTTAATTGGTTTTCGGATTAGTAGCTATGTATTTATGGTTGCATGCTAGGTGCTTGGATCTGGCTTCTCGTTGCGACTGTAGTGTCTTGTGTTCGTGATCATGAGTAGGCAGATCCAAGGGTCAGCGGAGGGTATTGGGCCCGGTGGCGGGCGATCCCTCAATAGAGATAAGTTATATTTTGGTTACTTGTAATGTGAATCTAGTGCGTGTGCATGGTTTTATATGCAGGTAAACTAAGTAAAACTTTAGTCGGAATACGATCTCTTCATGGCCTCATGTAAGTTGTTTCTTCAATTCTTTTTGATCTTTATTAACTTTACACCAATTCTTGAGGATTTTCCCGCCGTTTCCATTCATCATCATCAATATCATCCATCATAAATTCAAAAATCATTTACTAAAGACAATGGCTGTATGGGCTTAGTTCCCCATGCCTTTCCTTCGGGGATAAACTAAACAAACAAAAAAAAAAAGAAGAAAAAAATCGGCCAATTGCGAATTATATAGTTTTGAAAATGGTTCCGTACCATTATAATATGTAAAAAGCAGGAAAAAAACCCACGATTGTTTTATGGAAGTGAGCCCATGGCATTTGGTACATGTTAGCGGCAACAGAAATGGGGACAATAATAAGTAATAAGATGTAAACATTGTTGTTGGACATTGAATCTTAAGGTATAAGTACATTTGTGATTTTGTGTATACATCTTTTTGCTCATAAGTCATAACTGTACCTCTGTGTGAAATTTTCAACTCTGGCCATAACGACTCATGAGATAAAGCCTTTTGACCGACAGACGGATGGAGTCTTAGTAATAATGTGATACCTACCTGCTAAACTAACCCTAGGCTAGGTCATTGGGGGAGCTCTATCTATCTTCTATGTTCAGTTAGTCAGCAGTGGACTTTTCAGTTCTGATCCGAATAAGTAATATTGTTCTGTGAGAAAAGGTATCAATCGTAAGTTCATAAGTATGTCACAGAGCAATACGCATTTATGACAGGTGAAACTGGAAACAACGAAAAGACGACGGGACTCTAAAAACATACAGCCTGATTTTTTTAGTTTGTTCGACTTGTTCATTCGTAATGATTATTTATGTTCATTAATTAATATTAACATTTGTGACATTTATGAGTGTGAAGAATCATTACTGCACCATCAGTGTCACAGAACACTATCTATCCATAGTTAAAGATATAAATACATCAGTGTGCATTTCCGTCCGGCCTTGTCGGTCGGTATATGTAGTCCGAAGGAAAAATATTCATAGAACTTAGTTTTAAATTAATTCTTTAGAAATTTTATTATAAATAAAATATGATATAATACAGTTAAATAGTCAAGTTCACAGAAAACTAAACATGGCATCTGAACTATTAAGTTATGAAACCCTGGTTCATGCCTTGGCTGGAGCTACGGTATGTAAATCAATTAGTTACACACTATTATTATTAGAATATATTTTTTTATTTATAAAGATACAGAAGGAAAAGGATAAAAATAACTTGATTTAACTTATGGCGCCGTCTGGACTGGAGATGCTGGGCCCCTAGGAGTCGGGAGCGCTCCAAACTTACATGGCTGGATGGCTTGTGGCGTCCACGCATGACCAAAATTCTGGCTGCTATTTTGGCCAAATTATTAACCTGGCTATCTAGCATGGAAATGCAGCCAGCGTTTTTGGTTGACCTTGTTGCAAAGGGTGTGATGGTCAACCTCTAGCCATTGGCTTTAAGAGATTAAACTTATAGTTATAGGTATTTTACCCTATTATACTTGTTATATCATTGATTATACCTACAAAATCTTATTTTAACTTGACCTATATTGCCATTATAATTGGTGCCAGCTGCATAGAATTCACTCAATGTTAGTGTTGAGACTTAAGTCTCATGAGTGAATTTTACCAGGACATGCATTTCCTAGAATTCCCAACTAATTGGGTCAAAAAATTAATATTTATTGATGAATGATTACCCTTACATGAATTAAATAACTTTAGCTGATGTCCTTTTAATTTTCAGGGTAGTGTTATTGGGATGGCAGCATTTTACCCACTAGATACATTACGCTCCCGTTTACAAGGTAACCATATCTTTTTTCTTTATTGCATGTATGAATTTTAACAAATGGCAAAATTTTACATACCTTCTACCTAAATCTTGAATTACAACTAAATTAGCATATATTACTCTTGTCTCATTATTTTTGTGATGTGGCAGTGTTGGATTAGTATACCAAACTAAATACCATTTTTATCAGTGACCTCTATTGTGTTGAGTATAATCATTACTTTTTAATGAGAACAAAATTTCCTTTTTTACAGTTGAAGATTCCAACAAATTGAAAGGTACTTCATGGCAACTTCTTTTAAAAATAGCTAATGAGGAAGGACTTAATGCTTTATATTGTGGATTGGGCCCAGTCTTACAGTCTTTGTCTATATCAAACTTTGTTTACTTTTACACTTTTCATGCTCTACGGAGAAATTGGAAAGAAAAGTCTTCAGCATTGAAAGACTTAATGTTTGGTATTATAGCTGGTAGTATTAATGTTTTGATAACATCACCTTTATGGGTAGTAAATACTAGAATGAAGTTGGAAAAAAATAATTATAATAGTTTGTTTCGAGGACTGCTAGAACTGGCAAGGACAGAAGGAGCTAAAGGATTATGGTCTGGTACCTTCCCGTCTTTATTGTTGGTATCCAATCCTGCAATACAGTTTATGGTATATGAGTCTTTTAAAAGAAGACTGAATTCTAAAGGAAGTTTTGACACAAATACTGCATTTTTAGTTGGAGCATTAGCAAAGGCTATTGCTACCACGGCCACTTACCCATTGCAATTGATTCAATCCAGGCTTCGTGCAGGCACCAGCTTAAAACCATTGATAAGAGATACTAAAAAAAATGTATTAACTTTGTTCCGTGGATTAGAAGCTAAATTATTACAAACAGTAATGACTGCTGCTTTAATGTTTCTCATTTATGAGAAAGTAGTACAATTGGTACTGACTATAATGAGAGTAAAAAAGAGTTAGGAATATTATATTAAACTCTCAGTGCAATATATACATAGCTAACTTTTAGAGTGTATGTTCTGAATTTTGCATGATGTAAATGTTTTTTAACTTATGCATGAGCAAGACTCTCTATTTTTAAGTATAGAAAGAAACCTTATTTCATCCTTGTACTGACAAACTTCAATGTGATAAATATTTAATTTAAAGATATTAAAATAACACAATGTACTGTTACCAATGTATAATGTGCAATATTAATAATGTAAATATATTGTGGCTGTGGCTTAGGTGGGGTAGATTTAGTTAAGTACATATGTGTATTGTGCTTGTGATGTATTTATTTCAAATCAATATAATTATGTTGCATGTGATGCAACTGGATAATAGAGTTTTACAAAAATCCTCTTTTAGTAATGAATTCATGGAATAAAATCTAATCTTTAATTGAATAAATAAGTACATTTTTCATTACAAAGGATGAATCCCAGAAGCGATCTCAAGTGATGAGACCCATTTAGTAATATACAGGATGGTCCAAAAGGTGACGTCACAATTTTTTTTAGGGTTCCGTACCTCAAAAGGAAAAAACGGAACCCTTATAGGATCACTTTGTTGTCCGTCTGTCCGTCCGTCCGTCCGTCTGTCAAGACCCTTTTTCTCAGGAACGCGTGGAGGTATGAAGCTGAAATTTATATCAATTACTCAGGTCTACTGTCCCTTGAAGCTGTGAAAAAATCAAACTTCTAAGCCAACGCAAACAAAAGATACAGCCGTTTATGCCGCAAATTTTCGACACTTGCAAGGGAATCAAAACCTACAGGGTGCTTCCCGTGAACTCAGAATCTTGAAATTTGGTACGAAGCAACGTCTTATAGCATAGATAAAGGAAAAATTACGAAAACCATAAATTTTTAGTTACATCACATAATATATTTTTTTTAAATAATTTTAAACTTACTACCCATTTCCTCATAAACGCGTAGAGGTATTAAATTGAAATTCATACCAAATACTCAGGTCTATAATACCTTTAAGCTGTAGCAAAATCAAACTTCTATGTCAACGCAATCAAAAGAAACAGCAATTTAAGCTGCATATTTTGAAACTCGCAAGTACTCGCAAGGGAATCAAAACCTAAAGGGTACTTCCAGTCGACCTAGAATCTTGAAATTTGGCATGAAGCAACGTTTTATAGCACACATAAAGGAAAAATTCCGAAAACCTTAAATTTTTAGTTACATTACAAAATATATATTTTTTAATAAATATAAACTTATTACTTTTTTCCTCATGAACGCGTAGAGCTATCAAGTTGAAATTCATATCAAATACTTAGATCTAATTGCCTTTAACCCGTGAAAAAAAAAATTATAAGTCAACGCAAAACGCAAAAGTACAACCATTGATACCGCATATTTTGAAACTCGCAACTACACGCAAGGGAATTAAAACCTAAAGACCACTTCCCGTTGACATAGAATCTCGAAATTTGGTAAGAAGCAATAGCTTACAGCACAGGTAACAGATATGTGTTAATATAAAATAAAGGATTACTTAAACGATAAAGAGATCTTTGTCTTAAATTTATGCTCCTCCATCTTTCCCCATTGTAATGTTATGAATTTCATTTTGCAATAAAAATACCATAGTTATGACTCGATTGTCGTAATGAACGAACTTTGTAAACCTTGCAGGTTTGTACGGAACCCTCGGTGCGCGAGTCCGACTCGCACTTGGCCGGTTTTTTTAGATTCCTCACACCTTGGTCTATCCGAAAATACCCTATGTATGTTCCGCGATTTTTGATAGTTTAGAAGTTATGATACGAGTATTTTATAGGTGAATTTGCAAATTTCTTCCCCAAGGAGCTGAAATAATTATAACTTGGTTAATAAAATTAATTTGTTTAAAAAAAATTCTGAAATATGATCGTCTTGAATAACTCTTTCATATTACATTATATTTTTAAGTAAAGTGGCCACTACTCGGTCTTATTGTTTGCCGTGCCCCTACAGGGCGTCACATGTACCTGCTATATTTAATTTTATGTAACATCTACATGTATAGGTATAACCTGTGACATGCAATAAATTAATCTAAATTACAAATTAATAACATAACGTTTGTCATTACAAGTTTCTAAAAAAAGGGTTGAAAGTGAAAATATTAAATGGACGTTTCATAGGTTAAAACTACTTTTAAAAACTTTTGAAATTTGACAGAAAATAAAATAAATCAAAAGAAGTGGTTCTTAATAGGCGATTTTATGATGTAATGGACTTCCAAACGCAGATTGATGAAAATGCGCTAAGAAATTTTTATATTGGAAATAATCGCTTTGGCTATTTTTTTCATCCTTGTACTCAAAATTGGCCGCGTGGTGCCGGCAGAGTAGAATTCGTACCACCCCATGTCTGCCCCGTGGGTATCGTACGAGGCGATTAAGGGTTTCCGGGAGGTGGGCAGCAGCGCCTCCCGTGTTGACAACATAGTCCAAAATACAAACTGCGGTCACCAACCCGCCCAGCGTGGTGACTATGGGCAAATACCCCCACGGTAGTCTTGTGGCGTTCCCTGTGGAAGGCCTACGTCCAGCAGTGGACTGCATAAGGCTGATGATGATGACTCAAAATTAGTACGGTCTTATCAAAAGCATGACAACTGGATAGTGGACATAGGTTGTAGAGAGCATAAAGAGCAATCAGCGGCACCAAGTAAAGAAACACCATGAATTCATTCACATTAAATCACCAAATAAGACTTAGGGTTTGATTTCTTCAAGCTACCTCCCCTCTGCCCGCTCCTCGGCTCACTCGGCTCTTCGTCGCATCGCGTCGTCATCATCAGTCGTTCACTACCGTCGCATGTGTTACTGCTACTACGTTGTTTCCGATCCCTGTTTTTGACCTACTTTCGCATTGTTACTGGACTCCGATTTACTTTACGACCAACTGAATTGCTAAGTGGCTTAGAGGAAAATTACTTATGTTGCTGCACAAGCAAAAAAGATCCATCAAATACACTGAGCAATCAAGGTCCAGAACACAAGCACAAGTCGGTCGGTCGAGTGAGCCGAGGAGCGGGCAGAGGGGGATGTAGCTGGTAGCAACCAAATCCTAGGTCTTATTTGGTGATTTATTGTGAATGAGCGTTGCATTGGTACGTTCATGGTGTTTCTTCACTTAGTGCCGATGATTGCTCTTTATGCATCTCTACAACCTATGTCCACTCTTTAGTTGTCATGATTTTGATGATGCCGTATTAATTTTGAGTACAAGAATGAAAAAAAAAGTCTAAGCGATTATTTCCGATGAAAAATTTTTTTTGCGCATTTTCATCAATCTGCGTTTGGAAGTCCATTACATCGTAAAATCGCTTTTTTTTATTAATTTATTTTCTGACAAATTGCAAAAGTTTTTAAAAGTACTTTTAACCCATGAAACGTCCATTTAGTAGTTTTAAGAGCACTTTGAAAATTTAACTCCATTCGAGTCAAACCTAAAATTTTCACTTTCGACCCCTTTTTTTAGAAACTTGTAATGACAAATGCTATGTTATTAATTTAGAATATGAAAGAGTAATTTAAGACGATAATATGACAGATTTTTTTAAACAAATTCATTTAATTAACCAAGTTATGATTTTTTTAGCTCCTTGGGGAAGAAATTTGCAAATTCACCTTTAAAAAATCATAACTTCTAAACTATCAAAAATCGCGGAACATACATAGGGTATTTTCGGATACACCCTGGTGTGCGGAATCTAAAAAAATTTGTGACGTCACCTTTTGCACCACTCTGTTCTTTGATTCTAAAATTCAGCTTTACCAAGATATGAGTAAATTTGAAGTAGTTAATAAAATATTAATGTAAGTATTATAAAATAAATAACTGTATGAAACAATAGTAAATTTTTTGTAAGGAAATATAAGCCCACCTTTATGGTTTATTTGAAGTATTACAGTACTATGTAGTTTTAACATTGTTTCATACATTTGAATTCTGTATTTTAAGCCGCGTTTTTGATTATTAATTTGAAATTGACATGTAAGTAAAGACATCACTTAATAACATGACAAGTTTACAGTGACATGTACGTAGTATGTACAAGTTTACAGTGTGAAGGTTTGTGTGTGGTGGGTTTCTAAAATAACAATAAAGCTAATAAAATAAAATCACAGGCATTTTTATTTACCATCTTAGTTAACAATCGCATGCTCAATTCGTATATTCTTCATATCTTCCGAAGTTCTGGTTACAATTTCCATATATTTTTTTATTAGGTTTTCCATTTCATTGTAAAGCTGGAAAAAAGAAATATTCATGATAAAATTATCTTGATGTAGGTACAGAGATGAATATCTTAGGAAAGATAGACTAAGCCATAGTATGGGTAATTTTTTATCCAAGAAAGATAACACGCAGACATAGTAGGCAAGTTCGAATTTAACGCTGACGCGACGCGTCACGTACACAAATCTGTGGGGTAAGCACGAACCTTTTTACGCGGCGTAACGCTAGAGACTCGCTAGCAAAATCTATGTGATTCGACAGTTTGACGCTAGCGTTACGGACTATCGGGGGATTCGTGCTTACCCCTCTGAGATTTGACAACGGATCGATTACGTTACGTTGTTATCCGTCAAAGAGTTCCTGCCCTATTTATACTTAATGATAATTTTTTATCGCAATTTAAAGTTTATTGGCTAGATTTTGGGTGATAAGATGAAAGGTGCTAATTCCATGTGCATGCGGATTGAGGGCCCGTATAAAATGTTTTGAAATTTGTTTTGTGTTTGTTTTGAAAAAGGGTTTGAAACTATGCTTAGGATTTAGTACTCATTCTAAAACAATTGTACAGTTACTTTAGGAATTCGTACTTATCAATTAAGCGAGTTATAGCCTAAAATGTCGGGCCCTCAGACCGCATATGCCGTCTGCGTATCGGACAAACTATGGACACTACAGCTAAAGTATTTACGCCAAAATCTAAGTTAATGATTAATTTTAATTTGTACTAGGTACAATGGTTTATTTCAAAACGCTGTCATATTTTGTGAATATTCGTTCAAAATTGGCCCTCAGCCGCACCCATGTTTAACACCATTACAATAAAATCACAAGCCTTCAGATAATGTTTGAAATGCTATCTGCTGCTAATTAATTTGTAATAATTTGTACAGGCAAGACGCACTCGTTTCTTCTTTTCTTTAAAAGTTATTACGATTTTAAAATTCAGGCCCTCAGTTCGCCATTGTTGCTGTGTTTTTCTTACATTATGCTTAATTTAGGTTATGGAGAGCGAAACATTGACTGTCTATGTGAAAAAATTTGTACTATAAATTGGTGTACTTCTTTGAACTTAAAATGGTGATAACTATAAAAATACAAAATAAATAAATGTTCCTATCAATTTTCCATTACACGATTTTTCTTTAGGTTTACTTTATCTCGAAGGCATATGCATAAACATATCCACACAGCCATGGAACCAAATTACATTTACCCTACTACATATCACTTTTTTCTCTTTATTCATACTTTGATTTATTGTTTTCACTGCATGATTGAGTAACATGAACAAGATATAAAAAATCTCAGTACCTGAACATGGCTAGCATGTTATAAAACAAGTACCTAAGCAAGGGCTGGCTGATGATGACATGAGACTTGCACACACAGACACGTCCGTTTTTCTCTGTCGGCGTATTTAATGCGCCGCGCCAACTACAGCATGATTTTTATGTATTAAAAGATTGAAATTTATCTTAATGTTTTCTCGAGTTAATTTAGATTATTTTTTCATTAAAGGTTATATTATTTATTTACGGATACGTCCTAGAAAGATAATCACTACTTTTTGGAAGACCTTATATATTCCAATCATTGTGAGAAACTTCGATATCGCGTTCTAGGATTTGCATTTGACTGTGGATCTCTCTTGTATCCGATAGGTGGCTCCGCTACACATAGAAGTAACTGAATTTTTACTAATACGACTTTGTCCGCGTGAAAGGGCATTGCACCCGCGCGAAGTCAGGGCGGGTCCCTAGGTTATACATACAGGGCGTGTGTGACAGCCAGACAAAATACTGCCATGGTGACTTCACGTGCAATCTTCATGATCTATGCGTGTTGTAGTGTTAATGTAGACGTAGCAGCGAGGGGGCAGCGGCTACCCAAGTAGCAGAGATAGCTGAATAAATACTCACTTTTAGATCTACACACAGCTCTGGGCGTATTAAGACTCATATAAGAATACACTCGTGGTCCCTTAGCTGCATAATAGCAGTCAGTGATATTTAAACAGCTTAAGGGTAAATAAGAGCTGCATTATGGGTCACAAATATACTCTAAACGCAAAGAGTTATAGAAAGAGCCAAGAGCAATATAAGAAAGTACTTGTGAACTGTTATTGAGCTGACTCATTAAAGGAGCACAAGTTCTCATAATATTAAGCGAATAGACGCATAACGAGACACCTGTGGCTCATAATATATCTTAGCGCTGAACATATTTACCGCTAAGCAGTCTTTATTTATCCATTGACACTGTCTGCATATAGCGGCAGTTTAAACGTTCACAAGATGCCTCATGGATATTTAGAGGTTCACTAGTATATCAAAATAAATGACTTTAACTTTAACTCGTGAAATGCTTAAAAGCTCTTTAATAAATAATGGTCCACACGTGAAACGCTTAACAGCTCTTTAATAAGCAATGGTTCACGCGTGAAACGCTTAACAGCCCTTTAATGAGTAATGGTTTACATGTGAAACACTAAGCAGTCCTTTGATCAATATAGGTTGACAAGTGAATCACTAAACAGCCCTTTGATAAATAACGGTTCACATAGCTGTTTAACATCAACCACCATTTTATTGTGTTTAACCTGGAAATATGATAATTTACTTTACATTTTTTTATATGTTTTGTACATTAATTACGAACCTATTAAATTAGGTATTACTTCTTATCGTAACAGTCTCTATTTATTTAATAGTTCTGTCCAAACTATAGAAAATTGTTGGGCCAAAACTAAACCAGCGTGAATATTTACTTTAAAAAGTTCACATTAAGTTTCTTGTGTATGATTATGCCGCATCCCAAAAGATCGTTACTACTTCTGGTTAGACCTTATATACGTGGGCCAAACAACATCTAGTGGCCCGGTGGGGCCGGAAGCAGATCCCTTTTCATCACCCCTACATATGCTTTAGTCTACACTCACTTCGGCATGCGCGCCATGGCTTAACTCCGCCAGGATGAGGTCAGCGACGGCCAGCGGCGAGGCGGCGGGCGCGCTGGGCTGCAGCGAGCCGAGCGCGCGCCGCATCGCGTGCAGCCACGCCTGCGCCGCCTCAACCACGCGCCCGCCGCTTAGAAGCGCGCGGATGCAGCCGCTGGCGTCTACCGACTGTGAATAAGGGTAGAGCCTCATCAAATGGTTCCTTTTTTGGATGATGGCGCTAGTTACTATGTCATGATTACAGGTGCTGCTGCATACAAAAAATGTTGGTTCCGAAATCAGGAATAGGTAGGAGTTAATCTATGAAACAGACACATAAGCTAACTATATCAATATATTAGTTGTAGTAATAACTGTGTAATGACACCGACTGCGCCAGAAAGAGGGTTATATTCTTAAAATGTATTTTTTTCCACGCTCTTCCTACAGCCTAACTAACCGGAGTCGCTTGAGCTTGAGAGGTATCGTTAAGATGTAGCGGACTCACTTCGCTACGATTATATTTTAATTTTTTTCATTTATTGCAGAGGCGGCTCGTCCTAAGAAGCGCTGGTGCAGTACACTCCCATCCACGAAGATTACATAGGCAATCTATATTTATAATTATCTTTCAATTCTACTATGTTTATACAATAGTGTTTACGCGTTCGTCTCAAGTAAATTGTAATCTTATGTATCGAGTGAAGCGCTAGCGATCGCGCTACAATGAAACGAAATTTGGTACGATTCCTAGTACTGTATTCAATGAGTGCGAAAGAGACATACTGACATAGGCCGGCGCGTGAAACAGAAGATTTCGTATGAAAAATTAGCCTAATCTGGGGCCCTTCGGAGCATAATGTACAAAACGAAAAATTAGCACTTCTCTCAAAATGTACAAATCGCAAAATTTACAATGAAGGAGTAAGGCTTCTTTCACATCGACGATTCAATTAGCCGCGAGCACAGATTTTATAACGGTACCCGCCGTTATAAAATCGACTATAGAGCTAGTTGACAAGTCACGAGAAGAGTGGGTAAGAACTCACGAACGACGCTCTTATAAGCTGGCTTTAATTGCCAAGACCGAAATCGGTTAGGGGGTTATTATTATTAGCCTATGTGTTAATCCAGTATATTATTTATCTACCTACTAAATTTCATCTAAATACGATGAGCCGTTTAATATCAGCACTTACATTAGATATCTACTTTTTTCTGGCACCACGTAGGATTGTAAATTTTAGTTATTTGGAGAATTTTATTTTTTAAACTTATCAGCCGATTGAACAGAGCAAACTGTTGTAAATATAACAATAAACCTATTGAAGATTTATCTATAGTTTTATTTCCATTGAATATATCCATTTTCTATAAAATGTCTTTGCTCAAAATATTTGTACATTTTGAGAGTTGCGCTTGTACTATTTTGCGTTTGTACATTATGCGATTTGTACATTTTGAGGGTATGGCTTATTTTTCTTTTTGTACATTATGATCCGAAAGGATCTGGAGCGGCGCTCACATTAATTCGTAGTGTGCGTTTGCGGCCACTAGATGTCGCTTAGTCCGAGTTAGAACGCGATGTGGTTGTCCTTAATGTGTTTCATTAGGTCATCTGAATTTTAATAAGAGTGAGGTTGCATAATTTCATTCAGTAAGGAAGTGAAAACGCGCGGCGTTTCCAAACTGTGATTTTGCATGTGTTCATATTAAACTCGCGGCTTGCTACGCCGTCTGTTTGTCTGACTGTACATTTTCATTAAATACGTCTTAGTAGTGAGAGTGACACTAGGTACTAACTACATATAAATATTGAGGCAGCAGTCGGGATTTTATGCAATTAAGGGTCGATTTAGAGAAAGACAGCATCAACTTTATTCCTCTGATAGGCTATCTGAGACGTTTGGAAAAATCGGCACTTAAAATAAAATTATTATTAAGCTGAAAAAGTCAGTGAGTCTGAGTACTTCCCGCTGTATTTTGTAACAACCTTGTCCTCTTCATGACCTTTCTAATAAGCGTACCTTCTTAAGCGCCTAGATGCCTAAATAGGTACCTACTTGAACTTTACCTAGCGACGCAACAATGAAAATTGGCCATTATGCAAATAAATACCTACTTAAATATGTGAATAGATACTCGTACATCTTGTTATTGTTATAGAATACAAGTATAAGTTTTTCTGGTAATTTTCCTTTATTAATTGAATTTAATCATTTTGTGGCTAACATTAGAATAAGGCGCACTGGGGTGAATACCTTCCCAAAATGGCTATTTGGGAAAATATTCCCATATAAAAAATAAATTATATTCATAAACTTGTGGACGCCCGCGACTCCGTCCGCGTGGACTACAGAAAATACAAAATGTCGAAATTATCCGGGATAAAAAGTATCCAATATGTTAAGTGGGACCTGTCACAATATATTACTGATAACTGCATCGAAATCGGTTCAGCCGTTTCTGAGATTAGCGTGCACAAACGCACAGACAAACAGACAAAAATTCCAAAAATCATTCTTTTGGGTACTATTGCGTTGATAAAGGTCTCCTATAATATGTTTTCTCATATATCTTCCATGTACAGACAGCGATCCGTTATGTACATTTTTATTATATGTATAGATAGATAATCGTTCTGAAAAACAAATCTATCCTCGTCAAATTAAATCACGGAATATTTTGCGAAAGGACACTCTGCTAACAATCCCATAAAGTTATCACCTGTTTTTTTAATGCTAACCAACTGTCACTGTCTGAGGCTTAATACTCCAGCAGTGGACTTCTTATGGCGGGAATTATAAATCATCTGCCGATCGTCGAATGTGGTCGATTTCGGTGGTCACGTTTAAACATAAACTTAAAGTTGTATTTCTGTCCCTCTGCATTCTTAATGTAAATGGCTGAGACGTAAAGGAACAGATAGAACAAATTTTAGGTTTATGTTTTAGTGTGGCGGCCGGAATCGATGTTATCGTAAATTAGTGTCGACATCCTAGGAGCCAAGCTATCATCGCTTACGTAGATGATGCACAATTAACAATAATTGACTATTGCGTAAGATCCACATATAATATGACTAGTGGACGCCCGCGACTTCGTCCGCGTGGACTAAAAAAAAACAAAATGTCGAAATTATCCGGGATAAAAAGTAGCCTATGTGTTAATTCAGGGTGTCAGCTATCTCCATACCAAATGTTATTAAAATCGATCCAGCTGTTTTTACGTGTAAGAGAAACAAACATCCATCCATCGATCCATCCATTCTCACAAACTTTCGCGTTTATAATATTAGTAGGATAACTGTATGACGTGTGTTAAGTTGACCTTAAACTCACCTTTAGTGCAGTAACAAAATAACATTATATGGGTCTAAAGTTTACTAATAATAATTTATCAAAATTAAAATGTCTGTTCAAAAACAATAGGTAATCTCTGTAGGTATAGATTTGGTGATTATTCAGCAAACACTGCGAGTGTAGTGTAGGTAAGGGTATTTGATGGAAATGACTTATGATATGTGGATCGGAATACAATCTAGACTGTATTATCTCGCGACGTCTATCTATACTCGTATACCCTCCACCAGTAATCTGTATCAATAAATATAAGTATGTTTAGCCTAACCAACCAAAACCAAGCGCACAAGCTTGGTTTTACTATAATGCTAAAGCTATAACAAACTATAAAACAGCTTTATAGGTAACGTAACTTACCATATACCGCAGTAGGAACCACCGAGGTAGGAACTGGTTGGTGCTCAGTATCTTCTTGGTAACATTCAGCAGAGTCTCCGCATCAGCGTCCTTAAGATGAGGATACAGTTGCACAAAGTCTATGTCCTCGGCTCCTGCTGGTATTCATTGAAAAAGATGTCAATTTGCTGAGTACATTATACATACGAGTACCATTACCATATACACGACAAGCGTAGCGTAGAACGCCTTCCGGTCAGATGGACCGATGCGATGACTTGAAAAGGGCGGCTAGTAATGACTGCATGGCGAAAACGAGAGATCGAGCCATGTGGCGTGCACTGGGGGACGCCTACGTCCAGCAGTGGACTGCAATAGGCTGATATATGTTTGTATGTTACATATAGTGATGGCTGTATTCCCGAAATGGGGTAGCCAGAACTAGCAAAAGCAAAACGATAGCGAAAATTTTACAAAAATCGCTGATTGCTTGTCAAATTCGTATTATTATAATCATTTAAAATCATTAAAAAAAAATGTGTATATTCCCTCTTATCACTGATAAGTTGCTAGCTTATCGCCTGAGAAAATGCCTTCCTGAAAATGAGTTCCTTAATCGACTCTTATGACATGCACGGAAAGACAAAATATCTTTTAATGATATTGAAAATAAACTTTTGGTTCTAGTGTTAAGTGTTTTTAATACAGTTGCTCAAAAAGTGGCGCATTGCAGGGACGTATAGCGTTCGGGATGTGGGCTATTACACACTCGAGCTTTTTCTTTACCTTTTCCGAACTCGTGCGTTCTCTTTCCTAACTGTCAAAATAAGGTATATTAAAAAGAAAAAACCAACCACGATGTTTTTACAAAAAAAAAATCATAGAAGTTTTTATGATTCATGCAAATATTTCTAAAAAGAAGCTACTAATTTGTTTCGATATCAGATTTAATGATTTGATTCAATGAGTTAGGTTAGGTTTCGTTTCATCTCATTAAATTTCATTTTCATTTCATATCAATAAAAAAATTCTACTGAAGACTTGGCTGTATGGGCATAGTTCCCTTTGCCTACCCAGAATGGATGAAGAAAACAAAAAAATCTCTGCTTATATTCTTTAACGGTTGGCGCCATTTTCCAAAAATGTTCTTTGCGAGTTTAGTTAGTTAAGTTTATTGTGCTTTTATTATTTTATTAAATTGCTTAATTTTTTTGCAACTGTATTAAAAATAGTTGTTCAGTACACGTGCGGAACCGTCATTGCAACTTGTTCCGACTGGCAACCCTCACCTTCGGCTGCGCCTCGGCTCGCGTAGACATTTGTCGGAACTCTTTGCGATGACAGGCTTTCCGCACTCGTAATGAAATATACTATTCCCTGAATACCTTGCAAAGCAAACTGCACTGGGGATAGCGAGTCGGGGTCTTCTTGCCGAAGTTCCTCTGCTAACTCCTCGACACCTATCACCTGTAGGATATAGATATAGAAATAAGTATTTCTAGATCGAATCGATAGAAGGTCGTCACTGACACATTTTACATTATCATTTCATTTATATTTGCTCCAATAGGAAGTCATTACTTCCGTGCGTCCGTATGTTTGTCAACGTGATAAAATCAAATCGCTGGTTAGAGTGTTGTGTCAACGAAAGTCGATGCCAAACGATGTTACATTGTCCATGTACCCTAATCTCTATTCTCTCTCTAATCTCTATTCGTTTTCTGTTTTCCTCCATTGTTGGTTAGCTTTGACGTCGCCGGCGCCGCTACAGTAGGTACCTGGCAGGGCGCGGGGCTGGCGAGGAAGGCGTGCTCGGCGCGCGCCAGGCGCAGGCACGTGAGCGCGGCCGCCAGCCAGCGCCGGCGCCCGGGTCCGCCAGCCCGCTCCGCCGCGCAGCGCGCCGCACGTTCGTACATTACTGCCGCCGCTGCGAATTTAATACTTCGATAATACACGTTTCAATGGGTCTTTTTACACGACTGCGCCAAAAGGTGTATGTTAGTATGTATGTCACTGGCTATGTGTTCTTTGGAACTGTCTAGAGCTTGTCGCATATTAGCTTGAGAGATGTAATTGAATTCGTCTCGTTGAAATCGTGTCGTTGTTGTCATCGCTTATGTGAAAACGACTACATACTAACACAAATACACGATAACAAAATACAAATCACGCTGTATGATCAGCAACCACGCCCACCTTTCCGGTAGTGGTGTCTGGAAACGTGCAGCGCGTACAGGAAGTCGTAGTAGGGGTTGTGCGCGTGCGCGTCGTTGAGCTTGGCGCGCGCTGCCGCCGCGCGCTCCGCGTCCGCCGCCAGCGCGCCGCACGACACCAGCGCGCTCAGCTGCCCGCGGCTCGCTGTGCGCGACATAACGTAGCTATTATTAGTCTAGTGTACCAATGTATTTCTAAACGAATTAATATCAAAATGTGAATGAAATTGAGTATTTATGATATCGCACAGTGCCGGCATCGTGTTGACTCCGGTACTCGACACGCTCGTAAAATTATTGGTAAGATCAAAAAGAGACCCGCCGAATGCTCGTCCCAGCGGGTAATGCCATAACAGATATTCAGAAGGAAGAAGATGTACAACTTATATCGTGAGAAGAGCCAGATGGAACAGAATTATGTATAACCATCATTACTATTATGTCGTATGTATGTATACCCCGTTGTTTGTTATTGAAATACAATAAGTACTCGCTAAGCATGCAGTCTGTATGTGTACTGGACACATACCTAGGGTAGTAAGCAGCGTGGCGGCGGCGGCAGCCCTCGCGGTCGGTGCGGGGTTGGCTGCGGCCGCTGTTAACGCGCGCTCCACACGACCGCCTTCTAAGTGCCATTTGAAGACTACCCACTGGAACATGCCCTGCAATAGAAATCTAATATCTTCCATCTCATTTCCACATAAAACATAGGCGAACTATTATTTTCCATCTAATTCACATAATACCGAATCTTGTTCTTATCGCTTAATTAATTTCACAACTTAACCTGCCGATTGAGATACCAATATAGATACCAGCGCTTTTCATGTAGGTTTTTGTACTGTTTGCAACAAATCCTGTTTAGGACTTGACCGGTTATGTCTTGGTCAGATTTGGATGCGCTACCGTGTTTTTGAAGACTGCATCAGATAAAATGTATCTGATATTGAGGTAGCTTTGGCCCTCTATCATTTTACCCTGTCATTGACATCTTAATTTTATATATTGGCAAGACCAGTTACTTTCATATATTTATAGTACATACGCATATAACATTATTCCATTAAATCTATAAAGTACGTTAATCTCGCCGGGTGTTACCAGATTGGGGTCATCTTTGTCGGCGATGCTGACGGCGGTCTCGGCGAGGCGCACCACGCATGCGCCCGCGTCGTGGATCTCGAACAGCTTGATCACCTGTGCACACATAGAGAAATACATTGTGCTAGCGCATACACCTTTGATTATATGATATGATTGAGTGGTGAGAGCGCTGGCACGCGGAATGCAGAGGTCGTGGGTTCGATTCCCACCCGGGTGAGGAATTTTTTCAATTTCTATTGAGGGATCGCCCACCACCGGGCCCTATACCCTCCGCTATATATAGTCAATAGGATCGGACAAAGGTAATGACTTTGTCGTACAGCCTTGATATGGTCTTTTTTTTTTTTTTTTTTTTTTTATATATATATTTAATATTATTATAAATTTATTTTTCTTCTAATAATTTAACAATTAATAACTAATGTATATTTTTAATATTTATTTATCTATAATAATTTTACATTTCTAAACTAATATGTAGGTATTAACATTTATTTTTTTACGTTGATTGAGGGTATAAAAATGATTTGCAATACATTGGTTTTAGTTGTTAGTTAGTTGGTTCGGTAGATAGAACTAACATGGAAAACTAATCCTGATGATGCCACGGGTGTTGGCGAAACATATGTCGATTAAAATTTTAATTGGTTTTCGGATTAGCAGCTATGTATTTATGGTTGCATGCTAGGTGCTTGGATCTGGCTTCTCGTTGCGACTGTAGTGTCTTGTGTTCGTGATCATGAGTAGGCAGATCCGAGGGTCAGCGGAGGGTATAGGGCCCGGTGGTGGGCGATCCCTCAATAGAGATTTGAACTTCCGAATAGTGACGCCTGATACAATTCAATATTTAACGAAGTGTAGCATCACTAAACAGGCAAAATTATACATCAGACTAACAGAAGCTCAACGTATTGCAAAACAAAACGTGTGGTTTAACCAACAATGTAAGTACCACAAAGTTATTCCTAATTATATAAATGTTCGCTCTAATGTTGACAATAGACAGGCAAAATTTGCTATAGAACAAGCTCAAAAGTTATGGTTATTTCAAGAAATTAAGTATTGGTTTTCCGTTAGAGATAATTTAAAAACACATCTTAAAATTTTGCATATGGAACTTTCATTTAGACTTCATCCGGTGGAATTTGACCTTTTAGATAAAAAGGCAAGAGATTTGGCCTATTTTAAGGGTCAGCAGAGATTTGATACACAGTCACACAAATTAAAACTTTTGATATCTAAAAAATATGGAGAGAACCACACTAATAATACTCCGCCTATTAAGAAAGACACACACAAGTTTTATAAAAGAGTTGAGAATCTCTCTGACACAAATTTTACAGAACAGGAAATGAGTTTGTTGACAAAAGGTTTGAAATTCTGTCCACCAAAAAATATTAACAATAAATCTTTGGAAGTTTTGGCAGTGGACACAGAAATAACCTTAGTTAGGAATAAAGTAGATACCACTGTCAAAAACGTTCTAGCTCATGAAATGAAGGAATTACATAAGGAAATTAATAACTCTAGTAATCTTAACAAAACTTCATTTTCATATTACTCAAAAATATATAAGTCTGTACAACTCAAGTTAGATCAAAACAACCTTTTAATTAGTAAAGCAGACAAAGGCAATACATTAGTTATTATGAAACAGGATATGTATCATGAAAAGGTAATGGAAATCTTAAATACAAATGAATTTCAAACATTGCCCTTTGATCCTACAAATAAATTCAATGCAGAATTGAAGAAATGTATTGCCAATTCAGAATATATTTTTCCCAAAAAATGCCCCCATTTAATTGAACGCGTAATTTCAATGAATCCTGTCACACCAATGTTATACGGTTTACCAAAATTACATAAAATTAATATTCCTGTTAGACCTGTAGTTTCCTATATTGGAGCGCCTGCATATAAATTGGCAACGTTTTTAAATAACTATATAAAGGAAAAAATTCAATTCACACCTAAGTATAGTGTTAAAAATAGTTTAGATTTAATAGAAAAAATTAAATATATAGAATTGCCTACAAATTCAAAATTATTTTCATTAGATGTAGAAAGTTTGTTTACAAATGTTCCTTATAAAGATTGTTTAGACATAATTAAGACTTGGTGTGATAAAGTCAATTTACATCCAACGGAGGTTGATAACATTATTGGACTGACTAGACTTTGTATGAACCAAAATTATTTTTGTTATCGGAACACCTATTATTTACAGAAGGATGGTTTGGCTATGGGTTCTCCGTTGTCACCGTTTCTTGCAGAAATTTTTATGGATTGGTATGAAAATAAGTTTATAGTTAACAATAGTAAGATAAAATATTATTTTAGATATGTAGATGATGTTATCTTGTGTTGGACAGGCTCAGTGAGACAGTTTCATGTTTTTGTCAACAAAATTAATACCAAGCATGCCAAAATTAAATTCAAAATTGAAGAAGAAGTTAATAATAGCATAAATTTTTTGGATTTAACTATATCAAGATTAGATAAATTTCATGATTTTGCTGTATACCGGAAACCTACCCATACAGATGTCACAATACCGGTTGATTCTTTCCACCCATGGCAACATAAATTAGCGGCTTATAAGTCTATGATACATAGACTGGTAACTTTACCGCTTAACAATTACAATTATAATAAAGAATTTAATACCATTGTTCAAATTGCCAGATCTAATGGGTACAGTCCTCAATTAATTTATAATCTGGTCAATAAAAAGGAAAACATTTTGGTTAAACAAATGTTATACCCTAAAGTTGATCAGATTCAAAAACCATACACTGGTAGTTTGACATATTATGGAGGTTTTTCAGAAAAATTATCTAAATTATTAAAAAAAGAAGACATATTTGTGGCGTTTAGGACTTATAATTCATTACAAAAGTTAATTAACACAAAACAAAAGTTGGAACTTAAAAAGAAATCAGGTGTATACCAGTTGAAGTGTGATGAATGTGATGCTTGTTACATTGGACAAACTGGTCGCAGTTTTAATGTTCGATACAAGGAACATATATCAGCTTTTAGAAATGGTAATCCTAATAAATCCAACTTTGCCGAACATTTACTCCAGGCGGGCCACTCCCTGGCAGATAATAATGAGTTAAGAGTTCTACATGTTGCAGATAAAGGCATCCGTCTGTCTATTTTAGAAAAACTAGAAATTATGAAAGCAAAATTTTCAGGTATTAATTTGGTAAATAATCAAATAGATTTTGTAAACACTAGCCCAGTTTTGGCTGCAATCTGTCAATGTCAAAGTCAATAGGATCGGACAAAGGTAATGACTTTGTCGTACAGCCTTGATATGGTCTTTTTTTTTTTTTTTTATATATATATTTAATATTATTATAAATTTATTTTTCTTCTAATAATTTAACAATTAATAACTAATGTATATTTTTAATATTTATTTATCTATAATAATTTTACATTTCTAAACTAATATGTAGGTATTAACATTTTTTTTTTTATGTTGATTGAGGGTATAAAAATGATTTGCAATACATTGGTTTTAGTTGTTAGTTAGTTGGTTCGGTAGATAGAACTAACATAGAAAACTAATCCTGATGATGCCACGGGTGTTGGCGAAACATATGTCGATTAAAATTTTAATTGGTTTTCGGATTAGCAGCTATGTATTTATGGTTGCATGCTAGGTGCTTGGATCTGGCTTCTCGTTGCGACTGTAGTGTCTTGTGTTCGTGATCATGAGTAGGCAGATCCGAGGGTCAGCGGAGGGTATAGGGCCCGGTGGTGGGCGATCCCTCAATAGAGATTTGAACTTCCGAATAGTGACGCCTGATACAATTCAATATTTTTTCAATTTCTTTATTAATAACCTTTGATTATATAAAATTCTTAGATTGAGGCTTACGCCTACCAATACGTCCCTAAACAGGAGTGAGAACTATTCATCCTAACAAGTTTTTTCGCTCCTCCGTAGTGTTAAGCATGGGTACGCACGTCACGTGACAAATATATAAAATTTAAAATGGCGTGTTGCGCAGTAAAAGTTTGTCGTAATTACAAAGGACGCCTAAAATATTCGGCGGAAATAAGTTATCATCGGTAAGTAACGCAGAATTATCCATATTTTAATAAATAATAGAAGAAATAATTTACCATTTTCAATTTTAAAATAGCGCGAACAAGGTGAGATTGACAGTTCTATTCAGTTACCAGCTATACATTTTATACCCCTCAAAGACTCTTAAAAATAATGAACGAACTTGTTCCGATTTTTTTCGCATTATTTTATATTTTCCTTTAGATTCTAACTATAATAGCACACAATGAATCTTGAAAACAATTGCGATTATTACAATGCGTTTTGTATTGCTAAATAATAATTCTAATCTCAAAATCAATCAAAGTCGCCGCCATTTTGAACTTTTTAGTTAATGGTCGAATTGCCATGAAAATCGATATCTGACGGTCTTTTAAGTTCCCTAACACATTTCCGATGTCAAAAATAATAAAAGTAGCCGCCATTTTGAATTTTTTAGTTAAGGGCCGGATTGCCTTCAAATTCGACGACAGGGGTTCCTGACAGTTCCAAAACACATTTCCGATGTCAAAAATATTAAAAGTGGCCGCCATTTTGAACTTTTTAGTTAAGAACCGGATTGCTACCAAAATCGACATCTGAGGTTCCTTGCAGTTCTCAAACACATTTCCGATGTCAAAAATATTAAAAGTGACCGCCATTTTGAACTTTTTAGTTAAGAACCGGATTGCTTCCAAAATCGACATCTGAGGTTCCTTGCAGTTCTCAAAAACATTTCCGATGTCAAAAATATTAAAAGTGGCCGCCATTTTGAACTTTTTAGTTAAGGGCCGGATTGCCTTCAGTTTCGATACCTGAGGTTCCAGGCAGTTCCCAAACACATTTCCGATGTCAAAAATATTAAAAGTGGCAGCCATTTTGAACTTTTTAGTTAAGAGCCGGATTGCTCCTAAAACCGATATCTGAGGTTCCTTGCAGTTTCCAAACATATTATAGCATAGTTTAACATAATCAATTAGTCCATGGTTTAACTTAATTGTTTAATGTTACCTATTGCCATTTGCTTTTTGCTCTTGTATACGTAAGTTTATTCTGTAATTTATGTAATTGGTGCTCTGCCTACCCCGTAAGGGATAAAGGCGTGATTATATGTATGTATGTATAGGTGAAAACATGTAAATTAGCCCTGTTCTACCTATCTGTACACTTAAGTGATTAGGCTGTATGTTTTCCAAATAAAATAAGAAATATTTACGATGTCAAAACTATTAAAAGAGGTCGCCATTTTGAACTTTTTAGTTAAGGGCCGGATTTTTTACCATTTTTACCGATTCTGTATATTTCTTTTGAACAATAACTGATTGAGTGATTTATTCATGGCATTTTAAAATAAATATTAACAAAGTGGGCGCCATTTTGAACTTTTCAGTTTTGAGCCGGATTGCCTTCAAACTTGATATATATTTGGGAAGCAATACGGCTTTTAGCTAAAAAGTTCAAAATGACGGCCACTTTTATTGTTTTCGACATCGGAAATGTGTTTGGGAACTGCAAGGAACCTCAGATATCGATTTTGAAAGCAATCCGGCTCTTAAGTAAAAAGTTCAAAATGGCGGCCACTTTTAATATTTATACATCGGAAATGTGTTTGGGAACTGCAAGGAACCTCAGATATCGATTTTGGAAGCAATCAGGCTCTTAACTAAAAAGTTCAAAATGGCGGCCACTTTTATTGTTTTCGACATCGGAAATGTGTTTGGGAACTGCAAGGAACCTCAGATATCGATTTTGGAAGCAATCCGGCTCTTAAGTAAAAAGTTCAAAATGGCGGCCTCTTTTAATATATTTGACATCGGAAATGTGTTTGGGAACTTAAAAGACAGTCAGATATTGATTTTCATGGCAATTCGACCATTAACTAAAAAGTTCAAAATGGCGGCGACTTTGATTATACCTACATATTTTAAAATTCCATGAGTAAATCACAGTTATTGTTAAAAAAAAACTTGTCTTTGTGCTAAACAATATTATGTATCATAATTTATTTTCATGAACAGATATTTTTGACTGTGACGTCACGCTTGTATTCTACTTTTAAAATCAAAAAAGTTGGACCGTTTTTCTTGCAGCGTTTGTATGGGCACACTCGGTCTATAGATTACTTACTCTAAGGCATACACATTTCAAAACATGTACTAAGGCTAAATTTATATAGTAAACCGAACAATGTAGGCTGCCAAATTCAATTATTTCTGTTTATTGGGTAAGTCATATAGCGTGCATTACTGAAAAAAGTCCGCATTATATAGGTACATTGAAAAGACTTATGTTACAACTTGACTTTAATTATTACTTTAACTACCCGACTGCGCCATGGGTTATATTTTTCGAGTGTATGTATGTATATTTTTTTGGCACGCTCTATATTCTGAACAGCTTGTCGCATTTGAGATTGAGATGTATCATTATATTCGTCTTAGTCGTAAGTGATCCGATATGAGGTTATTCTAACGTACCTTCATATAATACAGCA
The DNA here is from genome assembly GCA_014607495.2 of Carposina sasakii. Classification (NCBI taxonomy): domain Eukaryota; kingdom Metazoa; phylum Arthropoda; class Insecta; order Lepidoptera; family Carposinidae; genus Carposina; species Carposina sasakii. The sequence continues at coordinate 6,722,881 of CP053155.1, read as the reverse complement.
CGAGGGCTTGATGTTGCGTGAGTCTGGCATCGTTGGCAGCGATCAGTTGTCGCAGGAAGGGCTCGGCGTTGACACTCTTAGCCGCTTTACAGAACGCCGTATAAGCGCCCTCTGTGTCCTCCAACTCTAGGAGTGCTAGGCCGAGGACGAACTGGCCTGGAGGGTTGATATCACCTCTGTCAGCAGGTCTAAATCACTTACTTTAAGATAGGGAAACTTAAATATCTTAGAAACATATCGGTCGATGTGACTCGTCAAAATTTAAATGTATCGAGGACGAAAACATGCGCAAGGGCTAGTTTGCTGCAAAAAAAAAGAAACTATTTGGTGGAGTGAGACGCACACTATGCAAAATGTGGTTGTGAGATTGCCGTTTCTATTTTTGAGAACACAGTCTTGTGTATATGTATGTATGAAACGCACTTTAGTCACGTGGATTCTTACAGTGTTGGCAACCTAGAATGATGCGCTGATCGTACCAGAGGCGTAAAATTATCGTACCTGACGAAAAATTATCGTATACTTTTGAACGACATAAAAAAAAACGTTAATTATTAATAAAAATAGATATTATTACGAACTTATATTGCGCTCAGCCGCTCGTCATGTCCTTTTTCGAATTTTATGATTTTCACATGGGTACATTGCGTACAAATGGCACGAAAATTTGTGTGTTTCAAAAGTTTTACAAAAATAAAATGGCTCCAAAGTTGATCAGTCGATTATTAAATTTATTCATGAAGACATAAAATTGACAAAATATGTAATATTCAACGAGATATATATATTTATATATTTCTTATCTATATGACGTAGATGGGTCGATTGGCGTGCCGTTAGGTGTGTCCGACATCTTCCAAAATCCGAAATAAAGAATGCGGCGTGTAGTAAACAAGCTTAATTAGGAATCACAAACACTTTCACTGTATCTACGCACAAGATTACTAGGATTCTAGCAGATAACGTAGAAACGTGGTAAGTACAAGACAGAGGCTGATTAGCACCCGTGCTTCGCTCGACCGACGCAACACAAAGAACAGAATACCCTCCGGCTCAATTCAAACGACCCGGTGGTCGTTGTAAATCTACAGTGGCGCCCTCTCAGTACTCTGTCTTGTCTTTACCCAAGTGACAGCTGTCCTCCAGTCAGTGATAGCTGTCGACTTGACGTTTCTAACTTCAACGATTGAAAATAGATGGCGTTGGAGATCCGACTGTAGGATATGACATCTTGATCTCCGACATATATATGAGTGAACGAAACTATCGAAATCCATTACAATTCGAAAATTATCGTACATTTGTGTACGATAATGAATCGCAATCGTACATCGTACGCTGGTATCAAATTATCGTGCATGTACGATAATTATCGTACGGTTGCCAACACTGGATTCTTATCCCTGGCAGTACATATATTAGGTGCGAGCGGATGAAGAAGGAAGATGATGACAGGGCTAACTTGACAGGCACCTGTCAGCTCGTGTCACAGTAGTACGTACGCGAGCATGCGTTCCACTCGCACCAGGGCTCCAGCAGCGCCACGTAGTCCGCCACGAGGCGCGGCGCGGCGCGGCGGCTCAGCCACCAGCCGAACTCGAACCCGCCCGTCACCGCCCATCTGACACGCTTAGGATCTTATTGACACTCGTATAGACAAAATTACTCTTTTTCTTTATCCTGCCCATTTCGCATTATTTGGGGTCAGGTCTGCGACCGTACACTTCTGCGCCAGGATGACATATCCTGGATTGTCTTTTCAGGTAAATGGGCTTCCTTGAGGTGTCTATGTTTTAGACCACTAGGTTAGTGGCGACGGGTCTCTACCTTTTTTACGTTATGGGACAGTAATTGTAGCAAAAAGGATACAACTGATGCGCCAGATGGTAAGTCAGCAGCGGCAGCGCCTGGTGCCAGTGTGTGGGCGCGGCGGCGGCGGCGAGCTGCAGGCGTGCGCGCGCGCCGCCCGCGCCGCTCGCGTACATCTGTATGACGCCGCCGCCACCGCCGCCACCGCCGCCACCCGCCGCCGGCTCCGCCGCCACGCCCAGCGCGCTCAGCTTCAGCCGGAACGCCTCCGAGTGCCCGGACGAACTGTGATACGAAATTAGATTTGGGGCCGATTATTCCAATGGTCTTGTAGCCTATCTGGAGGATTCAGTTGATTCTGTCTCTATTTCGACAAAATTTTAAACAACGACAATATAAAATTTCTTTAAAGATTCCTTTAAAGTATATATTAGTAAGTTAGACCGGGCATTTTCCGCATTTAGCCTCTATAAGTGAGGCCATTGTACGTGTTTGTACCTAACCAAACTAACTAAAGTATATGTCTGATTTGAAAAGAGTTGCACGCCGCCCGCGCCGCCAGTAGTATGACACAGACGGACAGTACTCACGCGGCCGGCGGCGCCGCCAGCAGCCACAGCAGCGCGCGGTAGGCCTGCCAGTGCACGCAGCAGTTGGCGGCGCCCGGCACGCCGCCCGCGCCCCGCCCCACGCCCAGCGCCGCCAGCGCGCCTCGCACCACGCGGCATCTGACACAGATTACATTATATTACAGCTAGTTCACTTGGTACTAAACAGATCAAGGGCGGATCCAAACTTGCGTGCTTCGTTTGCGTGTAGTCGAGAAACTCTTCTAGGGTACCAAATAGTCAAAGGCTTACGATTGGTGGCTGGGATGAAAGTGTAACTCTAACTGTGGATGTGGACTATTTATAGCTGAATGCAATAGTCCTACTGTCTAAATCTTTCTATACATATAATAAAAACGTAACGGATCTCTGTCTGTACATGGAATATATAGGTATATAAGAAAAAATATTATAGAATACCTTTATCAACGCAATAGTACCCAAAACAATGATTTTTTGAATTTTTGTCGGTTTGTCTGTTTGTGCGTTTGTGTACGCTAATCTCAGAAACGGCTGAACCGATTTCGATGCAGTTTTCAGGAATATATTGTGACAGGTCCCACTTAACTATTATTAGGCTATTTTTAACCCGGGAAAATGTTTTTATCCCGGATAATTTCGATATTTTGTTTTATTCTGTAGTCCACGCGGACGGAGTCGCGGGCGTCCACTAGTATAATAAAAAAAACTTACCGCATTTCCGCCATCTGGCGTATAGCTTCAGTAACTACAGACACTCCAAGTTCGCTGGCAAACAAGTTGTCGTATTCACTACGCTCTTCAGGTTCCGCTAAAGTAAAGAAATAATGTAAGTTAGTTACTGGTAAGATAAGAATTTTATGTTTTCTCAGCTTGATAGGGATAAAAATAGGTTAAAAGGTTTTCCCTTCTCAGCTTATCTATCTTACATGCATGACAACACTTACTCTGTGACGTGTCTAATTCTGGAACATCCAATCTCAGTGCGTCGTTCAGTTCTAGCACAGCATCTTGTAAATCTTTGATAGGCTCCAATATAGATGACAGCTCATCTATTTGCTGAGGCGTTAAGGTCTGAAAATTGTATCACGTTGTAGTACTTTGGTTAGAAGCTTAACTTCTAATTACAATAAGTTGTTTTATAAATGAAATTGTATTAGGCGTTACAATTCGGAAGTTCAAATAGTTGGAGATTTTGAAGGCCAAATATTCTGGTGTAAACCTTTTAAATGAACAAGTTGAATTTTCTTCTCCACTTTTAAATTCAATTGCTAGAATAAATAAATAGTAACCTTATGTAATGGCTCGTCAATGTCAATAACAATTTTTGTTTTTGTTGGCAATGGAATATTTTGTTGGCAATGGAATATGTTGTTGCATACATCCTTGTTTTCCTTTACTAATTTATCAATATTTTGGTGAATTTTTGAATTTTTTCATTAAAATTTAACTAATTCACCCAGTACTATTTGGTTAGTGTGCACAAATGGTATATATTTATTTGAAATATAAATAATGGTGGGTAATTATTTATATATCTTTTAATACTTAGTAGAGGGTAGTTAATTATGTGTAGGTAGTGTGTTGGGTTTTAGAGTTTCATAATAATTAGTGGTTTACTAATTTACTAATTTCTATAATCCTGAGGATGCCACGGTTGTTGGCGAAACATATGTAGATTATTTATCTAGTTTTTGATTTCGGAATAGTGCAATGTATTGTCTTGCATGCTAGGTGCTCGGGTCTGGTTTCTCGTGGCGATTGTAGTTAGTGCAAGTGCGTGTTTTCGCAGTTATGAGTTATCAGGTGGGCGCACCCATAGTGAATACAATAAGTTGATAAATTGCAGAAAAATATTCTTTAAGTTTTAAATATCAAAGGTTCCTAACGGCGCTCGAGCTCGATGGCGCCCGGCGGCGTTACCCCGGCCTGCCTCTACAGCACGCGGACAGACCTGCGGCTCGCTCAGCAGATGCAGCAGGCGCGGCAGCAGGCGGTGCTGCTGCGTCTGCGGCAGGAACAGGCGGCGTCACCCCGGCCTGCCTCTACAGCACGCGGACAGACCTGCGGCTCGCTCAGCAGATGCAGCAGTCGCGGCAGCAGGCGGTGCTGCTGCGTCTGCGGCAGGAACAGGCGGCGCTCTAGTTCGGCGGCTCCCGGCGGCGTCACCCCGGCCTCCCAGCGCGCGCCGGCCAACACCACGCGCCGCGCCGCGCCCGACAGCGAGCCAGAGTCCATGTCTAAGTAAAACGGACGGTGTTAAGCTAGGGCCACAATCAATCGCGAAAACTCATGCTAGGTACCTGTCGCACTGCAGGCAGTCGTATATGTATACACGAATGCTTAGTTACTTGGGGGTAATACATTACAGCATAAATTAACTCAGTATGTTTGTTTCTTTATTTATTACCATATTGCACACATATGTACATATAGTTGAGAGTATGGAGAAGGACATAAGGCTACATTATGTAATCCACTTGGACGAAGTCGCGACAGTGATACGTAAAGTTATAATAAAACTAGTGACCCGCCCTCGCTTCGCTTCGGTATATATCCTCTAAAATTTGGAATTCCCGTTTGTCCCGTTCCCGTGGGAATTTCGGGAAATAAGTCCTCAGTGCTTACACTCCCTACCGAATATACCTGTCATATTTTATCATTATGTGTCAAATGGTTTGCGTAAAAATTGGGAATTCCCGTTTGTCCCGTTCAGGTGGAAATTTCGAGAAATACGTTCTCAGGGTCTCCTCACACTCCCTACCAAATTTCATCATTATATTGTGTCAAATGGTTTTCGTTAAAATTGGGAATTCCCGTTTATACAGTTCCCGTGGGAATCACGGGAAATCCGTTCTTTGTGCTCCCTAGCAGTCCCTATTCGGGAAATATGTTCTCTGTTCTTTCTTACACTCCCTACCGAATATACCTGTCATATTTATCTCTATATGTCGTGGTTTTCGTAAAAACTTGAAATTCGTGTTTGTGCCGTTCCCATGGGAATTTCGGGAAACCCGTTCTTTATGGTCTTTTACACCCCCTAACAAACATACACACCAAATTTCATCTGTGTACGTCAAACGGTTTATTTTTATAATTATTGAATAAGCTTTTGTTCCAGTACAATGGAATTTTCGGTAAAAAATTGGAATTCCTGTCTGCCCCGTTCCCATGGGAATTTTGGGAAATCCGTTCTTAGTATCTATTTATCGATTTGGCAACAATCGGCGGGTAAAATGAGCGGAAGATGCGGGATTTTTGACTCGTTTTTGCTTCACTACCCGGAATACATCTGTCATTGATGACTCCTTCTGGGGACTTGTTATTCTATGGTGTATGTCAAACTTATACCTCCATGCGTCAAATGGTAAAAATGTTTTGTATTTAATTCATATTTATTCCAGCCCAGAGGAAGTTATGCGAAACCCTATAGCCTATGTTCATCCGAGGCCAATAAGGATTCTAACGGTGAAAGAATTTTTGAAATCGGGCCAGTAGTTTCGGAGCCTATTCGCTGCAAAAAAACAAACAAACATACAATCCAAGTTTACCTCTTTATAATATTAGTATAGACAACTATATGAAATGTACGTGCAAACAAGAGAGCAGCAACAAACAATGAGCACTCACCGGAGCCGTTGTCCAGGTCGGTAAAGTCCGGCGACAGCATCATGCGCTCGAGCGGCTCGAGCTCGCGCACGAGCGAGATGCCCGCGCGCCGCACCACGCCGCACCACCAGCCGCCCGCGCCGGCCGAGCCCTGTCGGACAACACTGGTGGTTCGCTCGCACACACTCCCCCGACCACTAACTCATGGCGAAGGAAACAAAGTTCTGTCTCAAATAAAGCTTTCATTCATTCATTCATTCAAAGACGACCAACTCATATTCGAGTACCCTCAAAGGAAGAGAATTCTAGGTAATAAAATAACGTTCTTTTTGAAATACTCTTTTCTGTAACGTATGCTAAGGATTCAAATTTATAAGTAACTAGTGGCCCGCCCTCGCTTCGCTTCGGTACATATCAGTACATAGCTCCGACTTCATATGTAGGTACAGCGGTTTTCGTAAAAATTTGGAACTCCTGTTGGTCCCCTTCCCATGGCAATTTCGGAAAATCCGTTCTTAGTGCTCCCTTGCAGTCCCTAATGAACGTACAGGTCCGATTTCAAATTCATATGTATCGCGGTTGTCGTAAAAAATATGAATTCCCGTTTGTCCCCTTCCCGTGGGAATTTCCTTCTTAGTGCTTCCTCGTAGTCTCTAATCCAATATCAGCTTCATACAAATAGCAGTTTTTGTGAAAATTTTGAATTCCCGCTTGTCCCCTTTCCGTGGGAATTTCGGGAAATCCGTTCTTAGTGCTTCCTCGTAGTCCCTAATGAACATGTTTGCCCAATTTTAGCTTCATATGTATAGCGGTTTTCGTAAAAAATATGAATTCCCGTTTATCCCCTTCCCATGGGAATTTCGAGAAATACGTTTTTAGTCCACCCTCGCTGTCCCCAATGAACATATATGCTCGATTTCAGCTTTATATGTATAGCAGTTTTCGTAAAAAATATGAATTCCCGTTTGTCCCCTTCCCGTGGGAATTTCGAGAAATCCGTTTTTAGTCCACCCTCGCTGTCCCCAATGAACATATATGCCCGATTTCAGCTTCTTATGTATAGCGGTTTTCGTAAAAAATATAGAATTCCCGTTGGTCACCTTCCCGTGGGAATATCGGGAAATTTTTATAGCTTATGTTCATCCAGATCCAAAAGGGTTTTAACGGTGAAAGAATTTTTGAAATCGGTTCAGTAGTTTCGGAGCCTATTCGCTGCAAATAAACAAACAATCAAAGTTCACCTCTTTATAATATTTGTATAGAAGTATAGATTACTTGGGCATCAGCACTATACAAATTGCATCAAATTGCACTATGTCTGCTGATACACAAGAAGGAAAGAGAGAAAATATAGGATCACTCACGTGTGTGGAAACCATGAGGCCAAGGGGTTTCTGCAAACCTTCCATATACTGCATACACCAACTGTACAAGTCCGACCAGCATCTAAGTATATTAATCAAAATTGAAATAAGCAAATCAATAAAAACCACAGACATGTGGTTTTAACTGGTTACAATTTTATGGGATTTGGCAGTCAAAGTTGGTCACAACCGGTTATTTCCAGCTAAAATTGGTCGCAACCGGTTAAGATTTACAATACCTAGATGTCGCACATGTGCCAATAGATCTACAGAAAGACACCGCCCCCTGATTAAGTAACATTTGCACGGGGGTGCTCCTCCCGCGCACGCACACTCTCAAAATTTTCGTTATTGCAATGCATCGGCTCTGCTTCTGCAAATTAGGTAATAGCTCTGCAGTTAAGAAATGAATAGATGTCGCACATGCGGCAGTAGATCTACAGAGACAGGTACTGACTTGTGCACGAGCTGGTCACTGCCGGGCCGCAGCCGCCGCAGCCGGGCCTGCACCGCGCCCGCCGCCGCCTCGCCCAGCGCCGCATCCGCGCCCGCCTCCGCGCCGCCCCACGTGCGGCAGTAGATCTACGCCACAAAAATTATATAGAAAATATAAAACTATACATAGAAGTTACTCAAACTAAATATGTTAAAGTGCTGTGGATTTTGGTAGATAAATAAAATAACGAAAAAATGAGTAAAGGCCCCTAAACAGGTCGTGATTCTTGCGCGTGCGTCGATACTTACCGCCAGAGCCTTGCGGATGACGCTGGGCGGGAACAGGCCGGGCGTCATGAGACGGTCGCGGTACTGCGCGTGCGTGGCCAGCTGCGGCAGCGGCGGCGGCGCGGCGCGCGCGCACACCGCCCGCCAGCTCACCTCGCCGCCCAGTGCGCTCGCTGCGGAATTATATGATAAGCTTTTAGGGCTAGGTTAGCGCCAACAACGACAATGTGCTTGGGGTTAAGATGTTTGTCATACTGATGGCCGTTAGTAACATCTTTTTTTTTTTTGTCAGGCTGGCAGCCGGCCGGAAAACAAGCAATATGAGTTTCTAAAGAAACCATATTGCGCCGACTTCATTTATTTTGGGACAAAAGCAGGAAAATGATGATTGTCTTTATCCGGCCGCGTCAGAGAATTATGTTTTTCGAGTGTACATACATAATATACACACACTTAAATATAATGATCTTTTAAGTTTGTTTCTGTATAACCCCCTAAAATATTTATATATTTATGTATGTACCGTTTTAATACATATTTGTTGGTATAGTGGCAACAGAAATACATTTTGTGAAAACTTTCTAGCTATCACGATAACAAATGGACAACTGAGTGAGTGAGTAAGGTTTTAACCCATTTTGATATGGAACCTTTAAAACAGCAAAATGTACTTACTAGTAATTATTGTTTCACCGTCCGGCTGACTCCACAGGGCCCAGATTACATTATTTCCGTCTCCATAGCCAATCGTGTAATCCATGAGATCCAACTGAAATAGAAATATGTATAAAACACTCACCTAATGTTAGACAAAGTACCTACTGTAAATAACTAGCTTGTCTAAACATGGTTAAATAATATTATTCGCACAAAGGGTAAAGTATTCATGTTTAAATCAACGACCCGGTAGCTCAGTGGTAAGAGCATTAGCACAGATGCAGAGGTTGTGGGTTCGATTCCCACTCAGGTGAAGAATTTTTCAATTTTCTTTAATAATAATATTTTAAATCAACGAACCTAACTAGAACATTATTTTACCTACTCTAGTTATGCTGTCACATTTCATTTATTCTTAACTAGCGACCCGCCCCGGCTTCGCACGGGTGCAATGCGAATGCTATACATATAAACCTTCCTCTTAAATTATATCTGTTAAAAAACTGCATCGTAATCCGTTGCGTAGTTTAGAAGATCTAAGCATATATAGGGATAGACAGACAGCGGGTCGCAACTATGTTTTATAATTAGATAATGATTAGCTTATATCATCATTTCAGCCATAGGAAGTCCACTGCTGAACATAGGCTCCCCCTCTAAAATAACTTGTACAACATAATATCTACTTTTTAGGGTTCCGTAGCCAAATGGCAAAAAACGGAACCCTTATAGTTTCGTCATGTCTGTCTGTCTGTCCGTCCGTATGTCACAGCCACTTTTCTCCGAAACTATACTGTTGAAACTTCATAAGTGGATGTATTCTGTGAACCGCATTAAGATTTTCACACAAAAATAAAAAAAGGTATAAAATTTTGGGGGTTCCCCATACTTTGAACTGAAACTAATTTTTTTTTTCATCACACCCATACATGTTATGGATAGGTATTCAAAAATGATATTGAGGTTTCTAACATCATTTCTTTCTAAACTGAATAGTTTGCGCGAGAGATACTTCCAAAGTGGTAAAATGTGTCCCCCCCTGTAACTTCTAAAATATGAGAATGATAAAACTAAAAAAATTATATGAAGTACATTAACATGAAAATTTTCACCGGTAATTGGTTTGTTGAACGAAATCTAAGCAGTTTTTTTTTAATACGTCAAAAATCGTAAACTGCAATTTACCTTTCATACGGAACCCTTCATGGGCGAGTCTGACTCGCACTTGGCCGCTTTTAAAACTAACCTGAGGGCCAAAAATCCGGCAGATGTGTGAGAAGCGAACAGAGCCGGCGCCCGCATCATGCATCTTCAGTACTACGAACTCGCAGTCGTTCGGGAACGACAGATATGCTACAAGTGTCACACTTCCGTCTGGCGCCACTGTCTTCTTCAGCATGTGGCCATGAGCTGTGAGCAGATGTTTGTTGCTTTATAATAAGAATAATAAAATTTATGTGTCTGGATTGTAGGCCGACACATGTAAAAATACTGGTATAGTATCACTATTTTTAAAACAGGTACTGGAGGGGATTATTCTGCACCTTTATACATGTAAGAGCACATTGACAGTAACAAAGAAATTTAATGCATTAGGGTCAGCACACACTGAGATGCGACGCAATGAGACGCTGAGTCGCGTCGGTGTGAGCTGATCCACAGGTACCGTCCTTAGGCATGTTGAGGCGTCCTTAGAACGCTTGTAGACGTGAATGGAGAACGGACCACCAAACTTCGACGGTCCGTGTTCCGCTGCGTGTAAAAACTCTCATAGTGCGCCATACACTACGGTGAATCCGTCATCGCGTCGTCCAGCGACCAGGTAACTACTGGCACACTACTCACGCGGCGGCTTCGGGCTCTCTGCGAGAGCGGCGGCGACACTGCGACAGGTGCGCCCGCGTCGTCCAGCGACCAGGTAACTACTGGCACACTACTCACGCGGCGGTTTCGGGCTTCGGGCGCTCTGCGAGAGCGGCGGCGACACTGCGACGGGCGCGCCCGCGTCGTCCAGCGACCAGGCGCGCAGGCACGCGTCGCCGCACACCGCCACCGCCAGCCCGCGCGTCAGCTCCACGCCGTAGCTTTCCACGCCGTCCGACTTGCCCCTGTGCCACAGATGACACTTGCATTGGATGGGTAGATACATCTTTTGTGATTGATAACAATGATAAATAGTTTGATTGAAAGTTTATTCTGATAATTTGGATTTATCAAGATTTTTCAATTTTACGAATGGAATTATTCAAATTCAAATTATTATTATTATTATTATATGTAACAGGCAGGCAGTTGAGGCAACTGATTTTGCCTGTATCTGAATGTTCTCTTCTTAGGTTTTTCTATGTTCTTTAATGTGTTTGTCAAGTTTGTTTTTGAAATTATTGACACTTGGTGCCAAAACCACTTCTTCTGGTAGTTTGTTCCAAGGGTTCACTACCCTGTTGGTAATAAAGTTTTTGCGGGGATTGCTATGTGAGATGCCTGTGCTAAGTTTTAAATTATGACCTCGCAGTTTTGTATTTTTATTACGCTCAAACATTCTATGAAAATCTTGTAAGTCATATCTCTGTGTTAGAATTTTGTATGTTTCAATAAGATCTCCACGTTCTCTACGTTCTTTCAGAGTTGTGAGGTTCAATGTCTGCAATCTTTTTTCATATGTGAACTTTTTTAGCTTCCTCGGTATCTTAGTGAAACTGCGTTGTACCTTTTCAAGCAAATCAATGTCCTTGACAAAATATGGACTCCAGACCTGAAAAGCGTATTCCAAAGTTGGGCGAATGTATGTCTTGTAGATCTTCAGCATAAGGTCTGGGGTTAAGATACCGAAGGCCTTTCGCACAAATTCAAATATTTTATTTCGGATATTACTCCATAGTGGTTAGTATGAGATGACTTATATATTATGTTAGTAAACAGTTATAAATAAAATAAAATGACAATTAAATACAAACTATTGAACATAAATTAAAATTACATTAAATTAATTCAATTAAACAATAAATAATAATAATAATAACAGAATTGGGCTTAATTAAGGACCCAACTTGTGCACCTATGTAACCGCATCCACCTCTCCATTAGAGGGGAGTCCCACCTGCTGGCTAACACGCTCAGTATGCTGTTTGAACTGCTCCGAACGCGGTATAGCAAGGACGCACTACGCATTCTGATAATTGCGTAAAAACAATTTGTATGTGCCTCCGCGAACATGGTAGATGCGCTACAGTATCGGGGCAGTCCAAGCAACACCCTAAACGCATTATTATATTGGACACGAAGGGCCTCATATGCCCGCTGCGTGTAGCTAACCCACAGACTGCATGTGTAGAATGACTGGCAATACGCTTTAAAAAGCGACAGTTTTACCTCCTTGCTACAGCGAGCGAATCGGCGAGCCAACATGTTACAGCGTACACACAGAGCCCTTCGCTCCCTCTCGATGTCCAGGTCATCGTTAAGCTTACCGGTGACCCAATGCCCCAGATACTTAAATTTATCAACCATTTCTAACGGTTTCCCACAAAGTGTCACTGGAGGAAGTTTCTTATAACACCTGCTTCCGGCTTTGAATACCATTAGCTGACTTTTTTGGGAATTATATCTGATGATTATGTATTACTATTGAGAAAAAAGGAAACTGGGAATTCAATATAGAGAAAATAACAAATTTTGAAAATTTCGTGAATGGAAAAATTGCTCCTAGAAAAAAAAAATTGTTAAAAATATCACCATACTCGTTAATATATTGTGTTTGTTTGTATATTTATTGCGTTCAATTATTTAAAATAATGAAATAGTTTATATTACTCACCTCAAAGCACCAGTAATTCCAGAGAGGAACCTTGGCACTGTGCTCTCCCTTTTCAGGAAAGTAGTAACAGCACTGCCTGCCACTGGCAACTTGACCAACAGTAGGCCACCTTCCCCACTGTGTCCGAATGCCAATGCAAATACCGCTTCACCATTATCACGGAGAAGAGATGCACAGGTATGTGCAACACCACTTGCTGCAACGATAATTGATGCAGTATTGAAAAAATTGCAGTTAGGCCCCTGTAGCTCTCATGGCCTCAATTTTTTGTTACTAATTCTAGCTAGTTGATACTAGCCATCTTGCAATCTTATATACCCATTTATTCTAACTAGTATCAATCTTCTAATCATATATACCCATTTATTTGCCCCATTACATTGACTAGAAGCAACACTATAGTTATATCTGGCTAGCCAAAGGTGCAATGCAAATTCTTTGGGCTGGCCAAATTCATCATCTCATGTCTACAACTACAACACAAAATAGCTGTTTTAATTTTTTGAGACTAACTAGTAAAATGACATGCTTATGCTAATAGAAATACTTATTTTGAGCCTTGGTAGCAGTAGGCAATTTAAGTGAAAGGATTATGTTAATGTTATTACATAAATGAGCAATTCAAAAATTTCTTGTCATACTAATATTATTTATTACTCACTTGAATTAGAATACTGGTTGAGGATATGATAGTTATTGGGATTGTCAATAGAACTTGTATCTTGAAATATTGAGGGTGATGTTGTTGTCACTGAACCAAATGTTGCCTGAAAAAAAAGATTACAGGAACTTATAAAAGAAAAATAATATTACATGTGATTGTATATAAATTAGCAACTTAAGACTTAAACTAATGTTAAGACCCCTAAATAAACTATGTATATTCACTTTTATTTGCAACATAATGGTGCACCTACCCTGTGGGTAGTACCCACATCTCATTTATTTTATAACATCTTTATATTTAATCTGAAAGAATATTTTAATATTTATGGCTGGTTTGAAATATAAATCCATTTCTGTATAGTAATTAACTAACATACCTTTTTCTCCAAAACTTCTGGATGTAAAAATATCAGTCTATGAACAGAGGACACTGTTGCAGCTAAAACAACAACCCGCTGTGATAGAGGCCTTTCATGTATTGTAATATTGTTAAGAGGTGGAGTTCCCGGTGCCACTTTACATCTCAAGTTAGCTCCTACTAAATTAACATCAAATGAAGCTTCTGACAATTCTATTGCATCTGATGTAGTTTGCCTGTAAGTAATATCAAAAATTTAAAAGTTTTAGTTATTACTAATATCTGACAAAAGACAAAATTAATCAAGCCATGTTAAGTAACTTTGGTAGATGAAATATAAGGTTTAACAACCAATTGGAAAAGTTGGTATTTCCGTCAGCTGTACTAATAGGTCCTGGGTTTGGGACTTGGTAGATGTAAACATTGATATATGAAGAGTGACTTTCAATTACAAATGTGTTTTAAGTTTGAACTTGTACTTACCAGAATATGAATCGATTTCTTGTGTGAGATTTTTTCGATTCTTTGTACCAATATCCTCCAGCCTTTTGTGGAAGTTTAATATCTTGTAATGTACTGTGAGTACCTCCTGGAAAATTTTACGGTAGAAAAAATTGGTGCTTTATTTAATAATATAGCTCTTGTTTCATTCTGAAAACCACAACTTACCCGTATTTAGAACCAATTCTTTCCATTTTTCCGTAAGGTTATAATTTGGAGTAATTTCTTTGAATGTAACCGGAATGGCGCTCAGGAAATCCATATCTCTCTATAATAAAAGTCGAATACCAACTAATTCTAATGCGTATGAACACTAGGTGTAATCGAACTACTGATTATTATTAACAATTTTGTTTTGATAACAAAATATTTATATAGAAGTTTCCGGTCAATTTTTTTTTTTTGTTTAGTTTATCCCGAAGGAAAGGCAAGGGGAACTAAGCCCATACAGCCATTGTCTTTAGTAAATGATTTCTGAATTTATGATGGATGATAATGATGATGATGAATGGAAACGTCGGGAAAATCCTCAAGAACAAGTGTAAAGTTAGTCAAAATAAAAAATTATTGCAGAAACAACTTACATGCGCCCATGAAGAGATCGTAATCCGGCTAAAGTTGTACTCGGCTTACCTGCGTATAAAACCATGCACACGCACTAGATTCACACCACAAGTAATCAAAATATAACTTATCTACCAGTAAACATCACCTTACGGACACATGCAAGCCATTTACAAATAATTTTTGATTTTCACAAGAAAATTACACCTGCACCCTTCCAGCTTTTCCCGCCGAATCTCAATGGATGTGTTTTAGGCACAGACTACATAGAGAACGTTTTAGGAAAGATTGATTCTTAGTCAAAGGTTTTAGGTTATTTTCATGTCAATGTCATCGGCCTTTCACGCTGCCTTTTTTTTAGTTTATCCCGAAGGAAAGGCAAGGGGAACTAAGCCCATACAGACATTGTATTTAGTAAAATGATTTCTGAGTTTATGATGGATGATATTAATGATGATGAATGAAAACGTCAGGAAATTCTTCAAGAATGGATGTAAGGAAAATTAGTAAAAAAAAAAATTGCATAAACAACTTACATGATCCCATGAAGAGATCGTATTCCGACTAAAGTTTTAATTAGCTTACCTGCATATAAAACAAAATATAAAACCATGCACACGCACTAGATTCACATCACAAGTAAACAAAATATAACTTATCTACCAGAAAACATCACTTTACGGACACATGCAAGCAAAATAAATTTTGATTTTTACAAGAAAATAACACCCGCTCCTTTCCAGCTTATCCCGCCGAATCTTTTCTGAGATCTTTTCCCGCTGCTGCATCACCTGTGCACGAAAGAGCAATAGAGCACACAAACTTGTCAGCTAGCGATGCCCGATACGTATCGATATTTTGGTGTATCGATACAACGGAATGCGATATTATGTATCGATACACTTCAATGCGATATTTGGCTGTATCGTATCGTATCGCTTCACCCGAATATCGCATGAAAAATATCGTATCGTAGGTACTGAGTTTATGAAATATTAAGGCTAACAATAACAAAGATTCAAAATGTAAACAAACTAATTTTCTTTTGTAATGCCGCCACACTTGAACGGCCGGCTCCACTTTTGTGTAATACGATACGGGAAGATCGAATATGACTGATGATTATTATTTATATAATGTGTAGGTACTCGAATAATGTTACTAAACACTGTGTTGTGGGTGTTTAGTTAATCTTGATTCATTCAGTTGCCATGGCTCCGCCAAAGAAATCAAGTGTGTGGTAATTTTTCATTATGAGTGATTTGTCAGACGTAAAAACTAAAAAGACACCATAAAGAGGTTTTGTGTGGTGAACATGAACAATCGCCAGCTCTTCCAATAATAAGTACCCACGTAAATACCTAACTGCCCTATTTATTTTTTAATAAAAATTAAATGTGGTGTCGTGGGACACCAGGTAGGAACGAAGTTCCTTCGGCTAATGTAGAATCGACACAATTTTCAAAAGAAAAATCGTGCTTAATTTTATTTAGGTTTAAAATGTATCTATAATGTGAGTATTCGCCACGTGCTTGTCCATGAATTCATGAGTATATACTATGCATTGGCGGGGTGGAGTAGTAATAGAGAGAGAAGGGATGAGAGAACGAAAAGAAAGAGGGAGAAAGAGAAAGGTATTATACACTACTCGCTTGTGTATACGACTGTCGCGCCTGCGCACGTCTCATTTAACGGTTTTATTCCACGCACTTTTTCTTACGGTTTTACTATCACATTTTTTTCAGTTCGGTCGCGCAGCAAAATCCCTATCTCCTCCAAGCCTGCCGTAAGGAACTTCGTTCCAATAAATGTGTGTTTATGTTATATCCTTTAGTCGGTTTTTCTGTTTTTAATACTAATTTTTATTTACAATAAATTAAACTATTACTTTTTTATTTTTATTGATTATAATATAAGATAATTGCATCATAAACCGATTTTTATTTTTCTATTAGTGTAGAATCTCCACATACATCTGAATTATGAGTTTTACTTTTGGAATCCAACCAATACGATATTTTGGATACGATATTTACAATATCGATACAAAGGCATTCGATATCTAACGTATATCGATACAATCACTCGCGATACATTACGATACGATATATCGATACACAGCGGCATATCGGGCATCGCTATTGTCAGCTCTTGTCAGCTCTGTCAACACTGCCAACCTAACCCCATGCTATGCTAATGGCTATGTTTACAAGATCTTCGAGCGAGCGAGCTAGTAAGTTCGCTATCACAAACTAAGTAGAGATGCTATGTAACGGTTTGCTATGCGTTAGCAGCTCCAGACATCACTACCTATGAAAAATGTAAACAAAAGATTCGGCGGGAAAAGCTGGAAGGGAGCGGGTGTAATATTCTTGTGAAAATCACAATTTGTTTCTAAATGGCTTGCATGTGTCCGTAAAGTGATGTTTTTTGGTAGATAAGTAATATTTTGTTTACTTGTTATGTGAATCTAGTGCGTGTGCATAGTTTTATATGCAGGTAAGCTGAGTAAAACTTTAGTCGGAATACGATCTCTTCATGGGCTCATGTAAGTTGTTTCTGCAATTATTTTTGATTTTTACTAATTTTAAACTCGTTCTTGAGGATTTTCCCGCCGTTTCCATTTATCATCATCAATATCATCCATCATAAATTCAGAAATCATTTACTAAAGACAATGGCTGTATGGGCTTAGTTCCCCTTGCCTTTCCTTCGGGATAAACTAAAAAAAAATGTATAAACAAAAAAAAATTGTCTATGACTTACCAGGGTGATGGAAATGTCGTTTGTTCTGTGATTTTGTAACAAAAATAATTTTTTTATATGTCCTATATTAATATTTTAATATACACATATGGTAAAAAGTACTTTCATTAATAAGTTAAAATGTTCTGACAAAAAAGTGTTGGTAATGTTTTCTCATCTTTCAGAAGATATTTAGGTTTGTACACCTTGCATCGATTTTTGTTTATTTTCCTTGCATGAGCTTTTATTTACAAGTTCACGTAATCTGAAGATTTCATAAATTACTCTAATATATTTAGATACAGTACATTATATCCTAGGCTTTTGCTACATTTCATTAATGTAGGTTTATCATTCATTGTACTTACATATTTAGCTGAAAATATTACATAGGTATTGGTACTGCACTCGTACATCCTCATGGAAAACAGCAAATGTTTTACATTTTATTCCCAAACAAATTGGCCCGATGTACCAAAATTCTTGGGATATGTGCCTACTTGTTCTTACTACATAGTTTATTTATCTTCCTAATTTTAAGTTTTTATGTCCAGATTTTGAGAAATCATAGATATATTTTGGGTACATAAAGATAGAACATTAGATTAGGTATTTACCATTGATTTAAAATAGTTTTTTTTAGTTTCCATTTCTGTCCATGAAATAGTTTAACATAGAATCATGCGTTAGCATCTCTACTTAGTTTGTGCATAGAATCTACACCACTCAGTTTGGCATTGAAATTTCATCTCAATTTCAAAGCCTTTATTGCTGAATTTTACAAAGATATGCTTAAGATTAAATTATTTTAATTATCCTGTCTCAGTTATTCAGCGTGTCCTCATGACACATAAGCCTCCTCTAGATCTTTCCATTTTTCTATATTCCTGGCCAATCTTGTCCACACCAAACCTGCCACTTTCTTTATGTCATCTGACCATCTCTTTTGTTGCCGACCTGTCTTCGTCTTTGCTTTGTACCTAGGAGTCCACTCTGTAAGTGCTGAGGTCCACTTTCCATTTTTATCTCGCATTATATGGCCTGCCCATCTCCATTTCAGAGTCCTAGTTTTGTTTTCCATGTCTTTGTTTTTGGTTATACTTCGTAGGTCAGTTGCTCTTTTTTAATGTCTTCTCGTGTATCCTAGCATACTTCTCTGACATGTTATAAGCTTCTGAAATGTTTTTTGAGTAGTGGCCCAGGTCTGACATCCATAAGTCATTATAGGTAGGATGCATGTGTTAAATATCTTCCGCTTGATGGTGTTGGTGTATTGTTTGCCTTTCATTATGTCCTTTAAAGACCAAAATCTTTTCCATGTATTTATTAAATGAAATTTCATCTATCGTATAATAATATAAAGTAAGGGTATAATCACACAATCATTGCTAAATGAAATGTTTTTGACTCATGAAAGACATTAGACTTGAAGCAGTGAATACTTTTGTGGTCCAATAGTTTAGTCTACATATATTGATTGAATTTGTTGCCCCTGCAACCACATGAACCACCTACAGAATAATGTTATTTCATTTTGTCTTTAGTAATGATGGACTTCCATACAAGATTACATCCCCTATTTTACCCTAGCCTTAAAAATGACAAGTACTACTAATTTATTTAAAATAAGGTATCTTATGATAAAGTCCCTCAAACATAGTTTCTAATTTTTCAAATGGAATTAATGAAGTACCTAATGATAAAATAGAGTTTTGGTTGGCCAGCGCGGTGGCGGGTTGCGAGCACGGCGCGGGCGCGGGCGGGGGCGCGGGCGGGGGCGCGGGCGCGCGCGGCGCCGACACCATCCGGCGCGTGAAGGTGAAGATGTCGTCGGTGTCTGCGCAGGGCGTGGTGGAGCGCGCCTCGGCCGAGCTGTCGCGCCGCATCACGGGGCTGGGCCTGCGCGGCCGCAAGCGCTCACCCGGCGTTGTGGAGCGCGTGGCCAACGCGCTGTGCGGGCCGGCCGCAGCCGCCGCGCCGCGCGCACCTCGCCGCCGCCGCCCGTCGCCGCGCCCGCTCGCCTGGTCGCAGTTCGTGCTGGACGAGCGCTTCCTGGAGCGGTTCTTCCTGTACTTCACAGCGGGCGAGCGGCGCGCGCTGGCGCAGGTGTGCGCGGGCTGGCGCGACATGCTGTACGCGTCTCCGCGCTGGTGGGGCGGGCTGCGCGCGGCGCTCGACATGCGCGACGCGCGCGCCGCCGCCGCCTGCGCCATGCAGCGCTACTACAACTCGCTCGTGCGCCGCGGCATCCGCGGGGTCGCGCTTGTCTCGGCCACGGACGACGACATTAACGAGTTCATACGACAGTTCCCTCTATCCGCTCATCATGTTCACGCTATTGGCTTAAAGGGATGCACGATAACTGACAGGGGGCTGGAAGCTATTTTGGATCATCTGCAGGTCAGATATCTTTCGATGAATGCATTGTCTGTCACTTTCATAAATAGAACGTTTCCATTAAATCTTTATTCATTTTTAGGTTCTGTTTGAGCTAGAATTAACTGGATGCAATGAAATAACTGAGGCTGGTCTGTGGGCATGTCTAACTCCACGAATTGTCTCCCTTACGCTTACTGACTGCATTAACATTGCTGATGAGGCTGTAAGTATACACATAACTTTAAAACACATTATTTTTACAGTCTGAAACATTCTTCGTCCATTTCGAAAGGGCTCATTTACATTTCAATTAATTTCTCTAACATCGTACATTATTTATTAATACACATCTAGGAGGCACTCACTACGATTTATTCAAATATAAATTTACGTACATTGGAGTTGACATATTCTCGATTTCTATTTTACGAATAAAGTTATGTTAATACATAATAAATGCTTAAACATTCAAATACAGGACAGAATCAAACATAATATCATGAGGTCGTCCTCAAAATAATATTATGAGGGGTCAATGCAAAGGCTGATATCTACTTTTCCCTATACTCGTGTTATAATCACCTTTTCCGGTTGCCTTGAAAAGGTTATGTGTAAGCCACTATGGGTCCCACCCATCCCATCAAAAGTAATATAACTGCTCATTATTTAATTTAACTAAATATCGAACAATTTAACTAAGAAGCTACCCTTAATATCACTTAAGAGGACATCAAATGCGCGTCAACCGCTCAAATCTCCTGCTAGATACCTGGATAGTTCCTGACAAGGCTTTATTCCAGGTGGGAGCAGTAGCACAGCTGCTGCCGTCGCTGTACGAGTTCTCGTTACAAGCGTACCACGTGACGGACGCGGCTCTCGGCTATTTCTCGCCCAAGCAGAGCTCGTCGTTAAGCGTGCTTCGCTTGCATAGCTGCTGGGAGCTCACCAATCATGGCGTCGTCAATATTGGTAAGCTCAACTACATACATGATGTGGTCTGACTGTTACACTTAAACCTATACTTTAAATTAGTCATGATTGTCCCTCTCTTCCCACTGTAAATGGCTGAGACAGAAAGGGACAGGTATGACGTAGGACTAAATCTCAGTTTAGGTTTAAAAGTTGTCAGTCAGAACCGACCACAATACATAACGCACACGATTGTGTTCCCGAAATGGGGTAGCCAGAACTGAAAATTTATAGATGATCGCACTGCAACGTTTAGTATAGGGGGATAGATTTGTGATCAGTAGGCATGGGCTAATCATATCCGGGAAAGGATTGAACATGTAGTATATCACTCCGACTAAGGATATATTTTTTTATTGTCACTGTTATTTACCTCAACTTATATTAATCTCAGTGCGCTTATTGTACAATTGTGTTTTGTAAAATAAATTATTATTATTATTATTATATATCCTTTTAACATATCCAACTCCGCGTGCATATCCGGGAACGAAGAGATTTAAGTGAAGCGAGATATGACTGGGATTGGTTTGGTTAGGTTGTTGTAGGTGTCCTTTTAACAGATCCAACTCCGCGTACATATCCGGGAATGAAGAGATTAAGCGAACCGAGATATGATTGGGATGATCTATCCAAATAATAATTAGAATATTTGATAGGCGTATTTAAAAATCACTAAATAGGTACACTAAAACTATTGTCCTAAAAATAATTCCAAATCCAAACAGCTTTTATTTTCATTAAAAACAAAATACTTAAGATCAAATATAAAACGGAATCAATAGAAATTTTGAAAATTATAATTACGAAAACAAATATTAAATTTATACTAAACGGCATGCCTGTCGCTCGTGAGTATTCGTATATACTCGTGTAATGTCGTTACATTCGCGCACATGCGTCTACTGCGATAGTACCGCGCGTTCGCATTCCGTCTCGCTCACTTATTCTTATCTTCGGCATTATTCGGTAGGTCGGAGTGGGTCGGATATGGTAACTTTCTTCAAAGTGAAGGAGTTGATTCATATCCACCTCTGGATATATATCCGAGGATATAGTTGTGTCCGGAGTTACCCATGTCTAGTGATCAGTGACAAGTTGTTGACTTTGGTAAGCTAATCCGTAGAATTTACCGTCTGTATCTTCTATAATTTAACAATAAATCGCTAAATGTGTTGCTAAGCGCAAATATCGCGAGCAGATTAACCGATTCCGCTAATTCTTTTTTTAGAATATTCCTTGAAGTACGAGGATGGTTCTTACAAAATATTCTAAAATTGGCTGAAAAAGTCTAAAAACAACACTTTTTATAGCGGCCGCCTACGACTTGGTCCACGTGAAAGGGCATTACACACCCGTGCAAAGCCCGGGGGGGTCATTAGTTTTTTATAAGAATGCTTGAGAAAAGCTGACCGATAACTTACGTGTTTCATATGATAATATTTTATAAGAACTTCATTAACTGCATTCTGCAAGCATACAGTTATATACTTACCCAGAACTACGGGTTCAAGAAAGATATCCCACAGCCACGTTTTGATTTCCCAACTTCTGTTCCCAAATCTGTGGATCTGTGGGTCAAATGTAAAATAGCTTATCGCCTGATAGAATATGTAAACCCTCCCTAAGTTCTATAATCGACTCTTGCTCCATACTTGGAAAGATATGCAGCTGACGTAAAGGACCATTATTTTAAAGGACCCTTTCACATTCACAAATATCGTATTCAAAATTTACCTATCAATTTGTCTTTCCAAGAGGAAAATAACAAATAGCTAAATATGTAATCAATAACTACAATAGGTTAACTTGACGTTAGATAAAGTGAATCGCAAAATACCAGGCACGTGTGTGCGCTATTCATAAGTTTGACATACCATGTAACAATACCGTGTCTCTCGAAATGTCGTCACATGTTAACATCAAAGAGCGTGTCCAATCACCCGGAGTGCGTGCCTCGGGCACACAATGAGGTCGAAAGGGCCTCTCCATTTATGCTGCCATCGAGCTTATTAGTTTACCTTTATTTGGAAACTAATTTTGTATTATAATTGAGTTTAAGTAGAGCTAATAATAGGTGTGCCTGGTGATTTGAGATGAGGTGTAGAAAACGCGAAAAACAAAAGAAAATCTTTTATCTGAAAACACTAATAGAAACTTAGTAATTATCACTAATATAAACATACTTTATGTACATACATGTATATGTTGGAACTTTTTGTAAGGATCTCTGTAGGTAAACTAAGCTAATAAGGTTTTCTGTATCAATCACTGTCTTAGCTTTTGTTCTCCCGTGTGTTGGACACATGGTTTTTCCCTGAATAAATTCCTTAAAACCAACAGGTTATGGGCCCAGCGTATTTTATTGGCATACGTTTAGTGCAATAATAAAATAGTCTTTGTGTATAATATTGTTCGGTACTTACTCTAAAAAAATTTTTTCTTGAAAATTTATATCCAACAGTATATTGGAACATATACATATATGATTGTAAAATTACATAAATTGGCCAATTTAACATAGAGCACAAGAACTGTAAAATGTAGAAAATGTCGTTTAATGTGTTGTTAAGAATTCAATTTTAATTCTTTATTCATAGTCATGGGTTTAGGTATAAGATGAGGCGTATACTCGTACCTACCTACCGTATAGCAATAGGTATGTGCTGTAGGTAGATACTAGCTACTGCTCGACTGGCTCTACTACCGATAAAAGAATGACTGAAGTGGCAGTGGGCTGGTCACATCTGTCGTAGAAACCATGGGCTTGAGACCGCGCCGCGGCAAACGTAGCGTTGGACGCCCTCCGGTCAGATGGACTTAGAAGACAGCTGGTAATGACTTGATGTCAAAAACGGGAGATCAAGCATTATGGCGTGCTCTGGGGGAGGCCTACGTCCAGCAGTGGACTGCAATAGGCTGACGACGAAGTATACAATATACCCACTAAATTTCATAATTGGAAGCTATTTCCCCGCAGTGCACTCGCTGCCCAACCTGACGGTGCTGTCGCTGAGCGGCTGCAGCAAGGTGACGGACGAGGGCGTGGAGCTGCTGGCCGAGAACCTGCCGCGCCTGCGCAGTCTCGACCTCAGCTGGTGTCCGCGCGTCACCGATAACGCGCTCGAGTACATCGCCTGTGACCTCAACCATCTGGAGGAGCTCACGCTGGACAGGTAGGGCGGGGGGAGATAGTAGGTTGATAACGTGAGGATTAGAATGTGTTTTACCAAATAGTTCCTTAGAGGCACAAGTTACCTATGTGTGTGTGGCTTCATTGTGATCGATTCTCTGACCGCCACACTTAAACCAAAAGTTAAAATTAGTCCTACCTGTGCCTTCTGTCTTATTATTATATTTTATTTCTCTGGTCGTGTCGAATTTCCGTTCCATAGGAATATGAGAGACGAGAGTGCACTCTATACCTAAGCAATATTTTGCAGACCTGTGCACTATATCTCCTGCGTAGGTGACGTAGATTGTCTGAACAATCATGCCCTATGCTATGGCGGCTCGTAGCAAGGTTATAATATCGTCTACCTAGAACTTAGTTCATCATCATCATCAGCCTATTACAGTCCACTGCTGGACGTAGGCCTCCCCCAGGGCACGGCACAAGACTGCCATGTGGGGTATTTGCCCATAGTCACCACGCTGGGCAGGCGAGTTGGTGACCGCAGTTTGTATTTTGGACCATGTTGTCAACACGGGAGGAGCTGCTGCCCACCTCCTGGAAACCCTTAATCGCCTCGTACGATACCCATGTTACCAAGAACTTAGTTAGTCCTGTACAAGTAGCATGACCTGCGAAACACTATATGATAAACCGATTTATCGACATTTAGCCTGTTAAAATACGATAAATATAGCCGCCATGTTGAATGTTGTATAGAGACGATACGATATCCACAATGCGTGGTCATGCTAGGAGGGCTGGCATTCCTGTGTGTAACAACTAGACGGTTACAGATGTGTGCACATAACGGACATTGGCGTGGGCTACATCAGCACGATGCAGTCGCTGGTGGCTCTGTTTGTGCGCTGGTGCTCACAGCTGCGCGACTTTGGCGTGCAGCATCTCTGCTCGATGCGCTCTCTGCAGCTACTGTCTGTTGCAGGTATGGGTTACTCTTTTATTTATGGTAATTTAGGATGGGTGGATATCAAATGCATCCATAGCCACGTAATATCGCTGGTGGAAATGCAGACCAAGGCGCGACTCTTAGTCGTAAGTCAAGACGAAGTCACGGAGGCATAGTTTCTATGAATTTAGCTCCTGTATGAGTGCCTAGACAGAATTTTTTTTTATAACATACTGTTCTAAAGCTGCAACTTGGTTATATTAAATTACGTACGAAAACTATAAACCTGTGTACGTTTGACATGATTGTAATGCAATTTTTCGTACGAAAGGATAAAACTAAGCAAACCAATCCGTTTGGTTCAATTTTATTGTATTCGTACGTAACGTGTTTAAAATTGTTGTATTTAATTTATATTTTTTATTGTGTATCAATTTGATATACTTAAGTTTTCTCTATTTACCAGGCTGTCCCTTACTAACGTCGGGCGGGTTATCCAGTCTCATTCAGCTGCGGCAACTACGGGAACTAGAACTCACGAACTGTCCCGGAGCGTCGCCGGAACTATTCGACTATCTTCACGAACATCTTCCAAGGTGTGTGATTATTGAATAAAGGCATCGTCTATTATTGATTTAGTTGGACCCATCATGACGACTGTACTCATTTGATAGATGCCGGTTTGGGGCAGAACCTGATTATGTGAGAAATATGTAGCAGAATCCTGTGATAGATTCACTTCCGATGCTTATTTAGTTATTTGCTAGATGTAGGCTTACTTTGTTGAGTTTTAGCATAGAGGAATAAGATGTCATAGAGTGCTAATGTCATACTAATTGTTTCGATGCACCATTAAACTTTTCAGTGCCTCACAATTACAGTCCTTGACACTTAGTTTCTATTAGTGTAATGTATAGTAATGTACTACATTACTAATGTATTGTAACGTATAGTAATGCAATCTAAGTATCAAGGACTGGAATTGTGAGGCACCGAAAAGTCTAATGGTGCATCGAAAATGTTAGTATGACATTAGCACTCTATGTCTACATCTTATTCCTCTATGGTTATAGTAGTCCTTCATGTTATCTGGAACCGACCTTCCTGTTGGTAATATTTTTTTATACTGAATTATCTACGTCAATAGATATTGTAATTTTTTTAAATAATAAATTGTCTATCTTCTTTTTTAAATAATAAACTTTTAGTTAATCTATCACAGGTTTTTGCAAATTTTAATGCATTTGTGGTATGCAATTTATAACAATATTCCTTCCTAAAGAATGATAGAGTAGATAGTGAAATTTAGTTCACATAAATATAAAGTACCTATAGACGAAGCACACGAGAGAGGACAGATATTCACTTACATATACATAATATAACTTTTGGTTTAGAACATTTATCTCATACTGAATGATCTTTCAAGTTGGTCCTATTCTGTTGTTCAAATTATTGCAGGATTTTACGTTTTCCTATTATGTATTTATATATTACTGATGTGTAAAATATTATTGTATCTATACATAATTTATGGTTATGTAAGAATACTATATGTATAAGGAATGAACAAGTCAATCGCCACTACGTACGAATTATTTCTTGTTACAGTTCACATAAAACGAAACTAGTCAACATAGCATTTCATTTTATTGACTGAAACCTAAACAAATTAAGTATAGTGCTAATGTTTTGAAAATTATAATAAAACAGTACATAATATTATTTAAAGTAGTGTAGTAGTCAGTAATGAGTAGATATCAAATAAAGTTTCTTGAATGCAAAAGTCGCTACAAAAATAAATAAAAAAACAATTTTTTGTTTACCTGTTTAATTGGTATTTTATCTATATGTATAGATTTTTTTATTTTATGATAATGGTGATGAGTTCAGGATTATGTCCAAGTTTTTGCTCAAATAAAAAATCATTAGTAAGCAGAAAAATAATTAATAGTGATATGGATTTATGATTGACATTTATTTGCGTGTTTAAGATTAATGTCATTCATTTGGTGTTTAAATAAGATTGGTTTTAAATCATTGATGTTTTGTATTATTATGGTGTCCATTTTAAGTGTATTTTAGGGTTTTAAATATTTTAAGAAAATCGAAAGGGTTCAGGTCAAAAATAGAATATTATAAACCTAATGAGTTTACCTCTCAATATTTCGATTTTCTTGAACAATTAGCGCATTTAAGTAAATTTGACAGCTATATTATAAGCATTTCCTCTTTACTTTCAAGAAGATATCTAGTCTAGGCTTTTAAAAGCTTTAATAATACTTTAACAAATAATTTACTTGGCTATATACAATGTTAATTTTCGACTGTCGTCATTCTAGTCAATTCTGTACATCTAAATCCGTTTTAAGATTTTACAGTTGTCTTAGAGATATTGGTTATGTTATGAAAAGTTTGTTCATGGACCGAAATAGTTGTATAGTATGATGTACATACTATTTATAAATGACGATGAAGCAATATTCAAAGACAGAGTTATTGCTCAAAGATTTTCTACTTACCTATTATTAATCAAAAGAGAAGAAATATGAAACATTTAAGGTTATTTTCCGCAAATTATTAGTTACACTTTAAATTCACATGTTTCATGCATCTGAGTATAGTGCAAACATGGTTTCATGTACAACTGCTAAAGCTTGGCTTTTAATTAAAATTGTTTTTGTTTTGAGTAATGTAATGTAAACCTCCAGATTCTAAATATGTATATTAAAATTATGTAATTCAATACTTACTCCCAAAAATTATGAAGTCAAGTCTACCTTAGAATATGATCTTATATAAATCTATATGCCTATACCTATAGATGCCTTCAATTTTGTTAATAAAGTCCTCTGGGGTATCAAGAGAAGTATTTTGCAGTGAAATCATTTTGTCAATTGTCTGCTATAACATAATTATGTCATAAGAATAATAAATATAAATTCGTTATTTTATTGTAATGATGAATATCTTGGATAATGTATAAATTCTGCATTTGTACATATTTGAGTAAATTTAACAAAAATGTATAAGTAATAGGTATCTAAAATTAAAGGCTCGAGCAGACCGGATGCGTGTGCGTGCACGTAAGCGTAGACGTACACGTACCGCTGAGTTGTAAAGTATGGAACTGTATGAGACAGGACACACCGGATGCGTATGCGTAGACGTAAGCATAGACGTCAAGCGGCGACAGTTCCATACATTAAACTGAGAGGTACGTGTACGTCTACGCTTACGTGCACGCATACGCATCCGGTGTCCTCGAGCCTTAAACAATGTTGAAGAGATGTGACTTCTACAAGACAAATGGTTGTTACTCAAAGTAAGCAATACACCATTAGACTATTGGTTGCCCTTGTTTTCCTTTACACTTTACTTTTGAATGTTTCTTACTACTTATAAGCTATATTATTAAGGTGTGTATTTGTGTATTATAAAATAAAACCCGAGGATATTTTTGTACAGCTTCTAATGTTCATAAATGTTTTGAATATTATCAATTTTGAATATTTTTGCAAAGTATCGTATTATATAAAATCGTACGATTGTTTTGTATTTAGGCAATTTAATTTTTACACTATTTTTGTGTGTGTGTTGGTGCACTAATAGGTCTTTATTATTGGCATAATAATTGTATTCCCAGTGTTTGTTGGTACTTTGGTATGTACTGTAATAGTACAATTCCATAATTTAATTACTTACACCCATTTGTACAATAATTAAGTGAGATGTTATAGTGCAATATAGACTTACTGTTTTAAATGTAGTTTTTATTTATTATTACTTCTTATACGAGGACACAGCTACCTGCACCTACAATTGACTGAAGTAACCACGAGGTTGACACTTTGTGCCTATGATTATAATTATCTTTTGTGATGATTTCGATTGGCTCGAAGAAGCAATCCATTGGCAGCTTGTTTTAAATTAAACGAATTGTAACAGATATCAAAATAAAACTAAAATTACTGACCAAGTTGTCGTGACTCGTGCGTGATTTTATCGCTTCGTAGAGTAACATCGTTCGTCGCATTATGTCCAATCTCAGAATATCTAAATCGCGAATTGTCCAACTCAAACTTTCGATGTATACAGGATGTAACAGAAAGGGTATGTTAAGCGAAAATCTATGTAAATAGCCCACTATAGAGAACCTATTTCCAAAATTTGAGACTCGAAATCACATTTTTATTTTTCAAGATTGTATGAAAATTCCTGAGATATTAAAAAATTCTCCATACTATGTCTTTTCTCGCTTTTAAGTATTTTAATTCTGAAAAGCATTCATGCACAAAAATTACTGTGTGTTACGCAGGGACCTGTCAGGTGCGCCAGGGAGCGGGGCTGTGGGGTTTGTCCGTTTCCCGTGATTTACCTATATGAAAAAAATAAAAATATATTTTGTACGATTTATTGCGATAACACAGTCTTACAAAACAAATTGGTGATGACAACTAACGAAACATAATGTTGGTAACTTCAATTAATAACACATCACATAATTTTGACTGAACACACATACTGCATGTTTTAACCATTTTCTAAATAAATGTACCATAATATGGCTGGTAAATTAATTAATGGTAAAAAGTAGAAACTATTGGATGTAAGGCATTTGTCAGTAAACTAGGGTTTACGTAAAATAAATTGTACTCTTCCCGATAAGTAAATGAAACAAAACAAAAAATGCACTCAGCATAGAACGTCACTCTTAAACATAAATTAAAAATAATATTTTTACACATTTACATATTAGGCCTGTGAAAAATGATGGTGTATAATTAGATGCAAATATTTTCTCAATTTTCGTTAACTAGCTAACATTTTCACTAATTAATTTCATAACATGAAATATCTCCTGTACATATTATGTTTGTTTATTTTTATGGCATGGACGAATGACATTTCGCTTTATGAAACAAAGAGGCATTAGACATAGGAATCATTTGTGAATTGCGGACCTCATATTGGATACTTATAAACCCTAAATAAAAATGTTTATTGGTTAGTTTACATAAAGGAATAGTAGCAAGATCATATTGCATTTGCATAGTAACTGATACAAGGTATAGATATTTCATTCAAATTCCTTGTCCAGTTTCAACCGTGTATAAATACAATACTCTAAGTAAATTATAATACAATAACTCCCGTATAAATTTACATTAAAGAATGTCACCGAAAATAAATAAACCTAGTTGCTAGGTAGCTTCTTCTTCGATTGAAACATAACAGTAATTTCGTTGCAGTTTCAGTCTTGTATGATTTGGTCCTGGAAAGAAGAAAATACTAAAATTAAAACTGACTTCTAATAAACATGCTACTAGGCCGCGTTGAGGCACACGCTCTCCTCGGCTACTCACCGCTAGTGGTAGCTCTGCAGGTAGGCGGCGGTGGAGGCGACGTGTCCTCGCTACTCGCCGCTAGTGGTAGCTCTGCAGGTAGGCGGCGGTGGAGGCGACGTGTCCTCGCTACTCACCGCTAGTGGTAGCTCTGCAGGTAGGCGGCGGTGGAGGCGACGTGTCCTCGCTACTCGCCGCTAGTGGTAGCTCTGCAGGTAGGCGACGTGTCCTCGCTACTCACCGCTAGTGGTAGCTCTGCAGGTAGGCGGCGGTGGAGGCGACGTGTCCTCGCTACTCGCCGCTAGTGGTAGCTCTGCAGGTAGGCGGCGGTGGAGGCGACGTGTCCTCACTACTCACCGCTAGTGGTAGCTCTGCAGGTAGGCGGCGGTGGAGGCGACGTGTCCTCGCTACTCGCCGCTAGTGGTATCTCTGCAGGTAGGCGACGGTGGAGGCGACGTTTCCTCGCTACTCACCGCTAGTGGTAGCTCTGCAGGTAGGCGGCGGTGGAGGCGAGGTCGCGACGCAGCCAGGCCGCGTTGAGGCGCACGGTCTCCAGTGCTTGCTGCACAGAACGCTCGGTGCCCGGACACTGGTGCGTGAGGAAGAACTGCTCGATCTCCTGCGCGCTCGCCTCCGACGCGAAGTTCTCGGTCGTCGACTTCACGAGCCGCGCTATCAGGAAGCCGCCCTGGGGAACGCACGTTTGTTAGGCTCAATTTACACCGCCGCGGAATGGAACGGAATGGAAGTTTTTGTACATCGCATAATGAACTTTATGTCAAGTGTCAAAGTCAAACTGTCGGGTGTAAGGCGAACAAATTATTATGGTAAAAATGGTAAAAACACAGGCGGAGATGCACAAGATAATTTATATTGGTAAATGGTTAATGGTAACGCGGCACAGTTGGTTGGTGGTTGAGCGAGAACTCTCTACATACTAACTTATAATAAACTAATACATAATTTGGGTCAATACATATATGCTGACCGCGCGTGTTGCTACGCTAAGATAATGTACTGTACTTCGTACACAAACTTTATAACAAACTAACTACGAGCCTAAAAAAAATCGCGCGTCTTCCGCGGAATCCTCGCGCATTCTCGAGAACTCTCCGATGATTTGACGTAACGGAATTTGGAAATTGACGCTGATGATATAAAGTTCATTATGCTATATACGATTTCATTGCAAAAATTCGCTTCCGTTCCATTCCGCGGCGGTGTAAATTGAGCCTTAATGGAGTGAAATGCTCAGTTTCTCTGGGTGTATGTGTGTAGCGCCCGAATTTATGTATAATGATTCTGTCGACTGATGCACGCTCGTTCAGACTTGTGTGGTTGTAAAGGGAAAACACATAAAGGTCAGATCACAGTTCTTAGTTTTAACAAGTATAGTAGAATAATAATAACCTTGTAGCGGTCCATGAAGTCCTGCCAGTGCTCCTTGAAGAAGTTCCAAGCGAGGTCGCGTCCGTCGCGACTTACCGCCACCGACACTATCACAAACACTGTGTCTTGGGAACGCACCTCGTCCTGTTTGAATATGTAGAGAATTTTAAACTGTAGTAAACGTAAAAATTGTATAATAATCCATAATATCTACTAGTGTAATTTACTGAAACTTATCGACACCGCATTGTCATATAATAATACTTTTCCCATATAATACTATCATCCATTAAAACTAACCGACACGACACGTCGGTAAGTTTAGCATTGTCTACTAAACTTACCGACCCAGCGTTGTCGTATAACTTACTGACACAGCATTGTCGTCTAAACTTACCGACACATTATCGTCATCTACTAAAACTTTACCCCCCCCACAACATTGTCAATATCATCCACTTAAACTTCCCAACACCCAGCAATATCATCTAAACTTACCGACACAGCAAAATCAAGCACGCGCTTCAGCAACTCGGGATCTTTAACGGCCCCGAGGGCGCGGCTGATGCGATCCTTTTCCTCGTGCAGATCAGCCGCTCGGTACAACTGAAGGAAACGGTCGAATGTCGCCGCGTCCGCCTGGCCCAGCGCCGCGCGGTAACACGCCGAACGCAAGTCAGCGGGGAGGGTGCATTGACCCGATATGTGCTTCTCGAAACTGGAAATTGTCGCTCGTATTGAGATGATGCGGCGGCGGGTATAGGAGGGTAAAGGAGTTGTGGGTATAGGTGGAGTCAACAGTCTTAGGCTGCCTTTTAACCAGAGTTATCTTATATCTGGTTGAAAGGCAGCTACTAAAAATAAAAACCCTGTCAAGTTTTGTTAAGTGTTGTTAACAATTTCTCTTTACTTGCTTGGCTTGCTGGAAGAGATCTCTGGTAGAGATAAGCTTGCCATTGTACATGCATCTCTTCTTTAATGTTGTATGCCATATTTCTTTTTGTGTATGTGCAATAAAGAATAAAAGAAAAAAAGAAAAGAAAAAAGTTTCTTTACCGTTCTTATAATGCAGGATGGTGGATGTTTTTTGGCTTTAGTATTTATGATCCAAATATTTTATTCAAAAGTATATAATTTAAGTTCAAAAACTCACCGACTCTTAGCCTCCTTAATAGTTTCAGGGTCTTCGAAGCTGATCATTTTGTTGAGCACCAAGCTTCTCAGCAGGGTATCGAGATGGCTTTCTTGCTCTTTGGCGTCCCAGCCTAATCTCTTAGTGACGTTGGCGAACAACTTTCTTCCATAGTTCTTTAGAGGCTTGTCTAGTGGCGTGTGCGAGAATAGAGCCGATAGCTTCGCGAGGCAGTTGGAAATCGACGACCATACTGTGAAGTTTGTTTCGTTGGTGAACGCTTCCATCAGTTTCAGAGACTGTAAAAAGTACATGTTATTAACCACTAGATGGCGTCTGGTATCAAACACAAAAACATAGATAAAAGGCAAAAAAATTATGATTTAATTCAGTTTGCATAATGCTAAGCGCTTGTATTGAGCCTAATAGTGCTTCCTTTGTTCTGAAACAACAACTTGTGGTCGTGCCTCAAAAGCCCCTAAACTTTAAAAGAAATATCCTGGGATAGTAAGTACTCTATCCAAAAATCCTTAACCATGATTAAGATCAGCTATCGCCTGATGGAAAACAAACTTCATACGTGTAAATTAGGCATTTAGGCCTTAGGTAATGGAATAACGTAGGTAAATGTTTACCTACATAACATGTATGTATAGGTACGTAGTGCGATAATAAATGTTTGTTAATGTATTTAGACATGTTGTTAATGACACATCATTGTTGCACAACTTTTTTGCATTATTTACATGTAGATAGTGAGAGCTCAAATAGCACAAAAACAACGTAACTCTCATTTTACGCTGATAAGAAATAATAATGAACAAAGGACAAACATTTATCACTGTGTTTTAATAATACATTATATAGTATATAGATCAGTAGTTATGTTGCTGAGGACCCTGAAGGATATAAAGGATACTCCTGACCTGACCTTGCTCTAGAATTTCACCAATCATTGTACATACATTCATATAATAACGCCTTTATCCCTTATGGGGTAGGCAGAGCATTAAGGGCCGATAGAACCACATGGTGCCACTTCTCACAATCATTATACTAGGAAGTTAAAGTAAATTACTAGGCTAATATAATCGAAAAGATACAACAAAAATTGTGATATAGTTTGTTAGAATTAATTTTTACTGTTTATGTGGTATGTGGGTTGGTTCCCGTTTGCATAAACAACTAAGTGCAATTATTATAGTGTGATCAAATAGTTCCTTAAAACGAAGGCGCTAGTTCTCAGTGTATGACTACACTATCTAACTGCATACAAATATTAGTTCCGAAATTAAGCAGACGATTATTCCATGAATCGGTATCTAGACAAGTTAAGAGTCCGGTTCATAGAATTTAACTCCTATGCCTGATTTCGGAACTAACGTTCATTCTATGCAGTAACACAGATAACATGGTCGATACTGACCGTCACCCTTAAACGTAAACTTAAAATTAGACAGGTCTGTCCCTCTCCATTATTAACATAAATGGCTGCGACAGAAAGGGACAGGTAGGACGAATCTTAAGTTTAGGTTTAGGTCAGAATCGATCATAATGGTGTAATACCCAGAGGGATAACATATTTTCTGATCACGTAATTACAGAGGCATCCTGTACATGGCCCTAACTACTGTGTTGACAAGTGGGTTCAGTGTTTGTGGCATTGAGTGTGGCGCTAGTGCCGCGCAGCGACCGGCACACTAACATTGTAACAGCATGTAGGTACATATTCCTGCCGCAGGAACAGCCACCTTGTAACTAGTAACTACTTAACTAATCTCCCCAGAAGCTCAGTATTATATAAATAGAACAAAATCTAATAATGGAATATGCACATAAATCTTTGATCTAATGTTATTTGTAATGTTGCTTCTTAATGAACTAATGTGTATATACTAAATGTCGTGTAAAAATGGAGTAAGCGAATGTCATTGCCTCCACAAACCTATACAGGTTTAGAGGTAACAGAATATTAAAATGTGTGATACACTGTATTGACCCTAATCTACAACCTAAATAGGTGGTCCGCCCCTAATTTTTTTTTTTTGACAAAATTTTTTGTTTTAATTTTTTTATGATACAGCATACAAAAATACATACAACCATGAATTTTCACCCCTCTAGGATCAACCTCTTTTACATGGCAAAACAACGTTTGCCGGGTCAGCTAGTAAATAAATTTTTAAAAAAAAGGTGTAACGCAGCATACCTCCTGCGTCTGCGACTGGCCGGCCTGCACCAGCGCGAAGCAATCGTCCAACAAGCCGAGGCGGTCGAGCGGCGGCAACGAGCCGTCCTGCACCGCGCTCACCAGCTTCTCCAGCATGGACGCCGGGTACCGCGTGCGGTAGTAACCCACCTAGAATACACGCCACTCGTAAAACTCAACAAGGGAAATACCCAACTTGGCCACTCGTAAAGCTCGATAGGGCAATTACCTAAGTTGCCAGGGCTGTGCGGTAGCAACCCAGCTGGTAGTATCACACCACCCGTAATCTCAACAGGGGAAATACCTAAGTTGGCCACTCGTAAAACTCGATAGGACAATTAGCCAAGTTAGCAACCAGGGTTGTGGGGTAGGTATCACATCACGAATAAAGCTCGGTAGGGCACTTACGTAATTTGTCATGGCTATGCGATTGCGGAAATTGTGTGTGTGCGCGTGGGAGGACGCCACAATGTAAGTCACACTCACAATTTTCGCGATAGTATTGCTATACGCAATCAGCCTACACGAAACCCAATTGGACTACAGATGGTCGCACTGGTTGGTTTGTCGTCACTGCTGGCATACAGGATTGAACGCTGACTGCATGGTTAGTTTACAGTTCTATTGCAGTCGTGCCAATTGCATTTGAACTGCAATTTTGCAGTTGAAATACAGTCCGTCTGTATAAAGCCTAATCTTAATGTAAAGATTGGAATAAAAAGAGAAACACACTTATAACAATGTGATGCGTCCAGTAGAAGTTAAAACGGCATAGAAAAAACTAAGTTAATAAGAACTAAATAAATGTTAGTATTTACTACACGTTAAACGCCGACCAAAATTCTGCTAGTGTACGAGTATTTGACTGTTGGCCATTTACCCTTATGGCGTTCAACGTGTTAGTCCCACACTTGATTCCTAAGAATTCAGATCAATATACAACGCGTTCTCATTAGAATAGGAACAAACACACCTATTGCCAAATTATTACTTGACTTTTACTTACCGTGCCTGGATTGAGCTTGACCCATGAACTCTCGGCTACATTTTCCAGTACAATTTTTTGAGTTTGCTTCTCTAATACAGTTGACAACGCCACCTGAGACAAAGATTTGGAACCGTTATAACTACATTATAGTATAGCATCCGAGTCTGCGTCATTTCAACCAAACGTATCGCTGTTAGTATGACAGTTTCTACAAACAAATAATATTCGGGACAAATTACTAAGATGTGGTGGCAGTTAATATGCCTCGTATAAAATGTTACTGAATAGACGGTCGTGACTATAAGTTTAGGAAATAATAAGTTAGCTAAAAAAATGAATGCTAAATTTTGCTACTTCGCCAACGGTCCGAAGGTGTAGGCGTACCTGCACTTTTCCTCACTATCATATGTACCCATATTGGGTCACTTCTATTATAATGCGGAAACCTTATTTGTATATAGCGCCGTCGCGTCGTCAATATGGCATATAATATTATGACTGTTGTGTTTGTAATAGATTTATTTTATTCACAGTATACTGACACAGCTACGTTCTCTTTCTGAGGTGATAAAATGTTCAACGATAGCACTTTTGTTTACTCGAATAGATAATGATCATATTAATTAAAATAGGTACATCACATACCTATCATAAAGTTAATGCTAGGTAAATTATGTATTACGTATCTGTTTTATACATAAAATGGTATCTACTGTTCACACTTTTACATGGGCATACTGCATAATTTGGTAATTCCTACTTGAAGCGATATACACAGCCGAAATTTGGCTCCGTATTTCTTCAGCCTGAGATTCTTCATCCTTGCAATGTTCATGTACTTGTGACAACTGTTTGTAGATAAAAAAAATACTCTCATGTAAAGACAATAAAACCTTTATTGGATTATAAAATTCAGTGCCAAAGATATACCTATACATAGATGCTTTTGCCTAGTAGAGAGCTTTCGCTTTTTGAAATCTTGTTGATTAGCTGAAGCTTAGTCATACGAAACTTTCTCTAGTACAGTGAGATTAGGAAAGGGAAACCGGTAATACGGGAGTTCCAGACTAGAAATTATTGTGAAGTAAGGTATTGCAATGCAGTTTGATTGAGCATCAGTGCCTACCTACGGAGCAGCGGCGAAGTTACCGACACAATATTTTTATACACGCTAATGAAACGACATCATATAAACAAGTATTAAGTCGTTACCGTGTAAGTAGTACACGTCTCTTTAATGGGTAATATAAATTAGATAAGAAATATTAACATTATGTTATCATACTGGTATCTATTCACTGATTCATATTTATGAAATAAATATCTTTATGGGGTTTAGATAAAATGAAACCAACGTTGAAGAATTTCCAATAAGTGCCCTAAACATTATAATGACGAACACTCAAGACACCTTATAAGTCATCGTCATCGTCAGCCTATGGCAGTCCCCTGTGTACGCCACATGGCTCGATCTCCCGTTTTTGCCATCCGGTCACTACCAGCCGTCCTCTTTAAGTCATCGGTCCATCTGACCGGAGGGCGCCCAACGCTACGCTTGCCGAGGCGCGGTCTCCATTCGAGAACCCGCTTACTCCACCGTCCATCGGTTCTACGGCAGATATGGCCGGCCCACTGCCACTTCAGTCTGCTACATTTCGAGACTATGTCTGTCACCTTGGTCTTCTGCCGAATAATATCGTTTCGTACTTTGTCCATTCGCGAGTTTCCGAGCATTGACCTTTCCATAGCTCTCTGAGTGACATGTAATCGGTGAGCCAACCCCACCGTCAGGTTCCACGTCTCGGCTCCGTAAGTCATGGCTGGTAGAACGCACTGATCGAACACCTAGGTCTTGAGGCATTGTGGCAAGGATGACTCAAAGATATGTATGACGCAACTTCCCAAATGCTGCCCACCCAAGCTGCACTCTTCTGGTGATTTCTCCCTCGAAGTTTTTTCTTTACCCAATTGCAATATTTGCCCAAGATATACATACTTCTGAACAACTTCTAGGGCTACACCTTCGACGGATATCAGCTCAGGGATGATGTGTTGATTGAATATTACCTTGGTCTTGTCCAGGTTCATCCCGAGTCCCACACGCCTCGAGGCAGCGCTGCAAGGATTCCAAAACGGCCCAGGTTTCGATGGAGTCGAAGGCTTTCTCGTAGTCCACAAAAGCCACACACAGCGGTTGGTTATATTCCTCGAACTTCTATATAACCTGCCGTACAGTATGTATGTAGTCCACGGTGCTGTAGCCTTTGCGAAACCCGGCCTGTTTCGGTGGCTGGAAGGCGTCAAATCTCAATGCCAGACGATTCGTGACGACTCTCGAGAACAGCTTATAGACGTGGCTCAGAAGTGTGATCGGCCTATAGTTTTTGAGGAGCGTTTTGACTCCCTTCTTGAAATACAATGCCACCACACCTCTGCTCCACGCCTTCGGAGTAGTCCCATTGGCCAATACGGAGTTAAATAACCTTTTCAGCTTCTCAAGGACTGGTTTTCCCCCAGTATTAAGAAGCTCACAGGCCACTCCGTCCTCCCCGGGAACCTTCCCATTCTTAAGCCGTCTAAGAGCCGCCCGATTTCGTCTATATCTACGTCTGGGAGATCGTCCGTAAAGTGGCGGGAGAGTGGAGCTCTGGGGTCGCTTGCATCGGGTGGAGGTTTCGGTGCATGCGATGCGTAAATATTTCCATAGAAGTCCTCAATTTCGGTGAGAATCTCTAGAACCGATGTGACGCTTTGGCCATTCGAGGTTCGAAGCTTTGTCAGGTGACTCCTTCCCAGCGTCTTGGTAAAGACTTTCGACCCTCGATTTTTCTCAATCGCCTCCTTAACGAGGCGAGTGTTCCAGCTTCGGAGGTTGCGTCTCACCATGCTCCTGATCTTTTTGTTGAGCGACTGGGGATCTGGCAAAGCATCCTCTGGTGATTCCCGTCTAAGTCGCATCAGTTTCAGGGTCTCGCTAGACAGTTTGGACTTCTTATCTGGTCGCCTTTTCCGAAAGTGCCTTGTACCCACTTCGCTTACAACCCCGATTATTCCTTGTAGGTCCTCGTCAACACTTGCCGGAGTTTTCAGGGCGGCAAATCGATTTTTCAATTCCATAATATGCCTTTTGTCCGTCATGATAAAGTCGATCTCGTTCTTCGTCCTACCACCGGGGCTCCAGGTCCACTTCCTCTGAGGCTTTTTCTGGTAGAAGGAGTTTAAACAGAACAGCCCCTGACGAAGTGGGTCTTAGTGGTGCGGTGCACGGCCTTCGACACATCGTCGTATAAAGCCTCCACCTCTTCAACTGAGCTTCTCGACGTTGGCGCATATACCTGTATGACCTTGAGACAATATCTTTTGGTCAGTTTCAATACCAGGTAAGTTACGCGGGTCGAGACGCTATAGATCTCCTTCACGTTATCACGGAGGGTTTTGTTGACAAGAAATTCCACGCCACCCTGGGAGTTTGTGCTCCCCTCCCTGAAGTAGAATAGGTGGCCTGATTCTAGGGTTATAGTGTCCTCCCCCTCTCTTCGGACTTCTGATAATTCAAGAACATGCCACCGTATTTTTTCTAATTCTACCTCAAGGATTTGGAGACTTTCGTCCAGCCGTAAACTGCGTCCGTTATACGTTGCCAAGATCAGGTTGTTGTGGCAGCCATTACCCGTAGCCCGGGGATTCTTTGCACCCCCTGCCACACTATGACCCGGACCGCTGCCGTAGTCTGGGGTAGTATGGCGGCCGGGAATTTGGAGCCTTTTTTTAGTTGCCGTCATTGTGGGGTGTTCGCCCAGTCACCACGCTGGGCAGGCGGGTTGCTGACCGCAGTGTGCTTTTCGGAATATGTTATCTACACTGGAGGCGCTGCTGCCCACCTCTCGTACCCTTAATCGTCTCGTACGATACCCACGGGCAGGTATGGGGTAGTACAAACTCTACTCTGCCGGCACCACGCGGCCAACCTTATAAGGCGGCATACCTTATAAGTATCAGAACCAATAATGTCGCATAAATGCTGTGAGGTCAGCTGCACCTGGTTTTACGCAAAATCATCACGAAAAAACAAAAAATATCCTGCATTTTGCAGGATCACCATTCTAAGAAAAGGTTGCTGTATGTTTAAATTTCCTTTAGAGAATTATCCAACACAGAATAAGTAATGTGTAGTTTACCTTAGAAGGCTGTTCCTGTGTGGAGATGGTGATGGGCACCATCCACAGCTGGTCACCGCCCTGGCTGCCGTCGGCGCAGAACTTCTGCTGAGAGAGCGTCAGAACGCGGTCATTGCCTCGCTGCTCAGAGCTCACCTGTCAATTATATGGTATCTAGGAATATGCTGAAGTGCTGAACCCAAGAGATATGTCACTTATGAAAGTGTCCATTTGGAATTTAAACATTACATACAATATCTAGAAAATTTTACACATTCAGTTCCGGCGACTACGTATTTGCGTCTTTCAGGCTATCTAGTATCATTTAGCTAAATGGTTAATCTTAACATAGTTATTTTTTTTATCCAGCCCTATTTATTAAGATAGGTAAGGTTTTACACACACAATATTTCATTCAAAACTTCCCTTACTTCCATTCCATATAACTCTCTAGATAATTTCACATTGTATACAACATAATTTGTATTGGTTTTTGCAAACAAGTTAGAGCTTTTTGTTTTTAACCGACTTAAAAAAAAGGAGGAGGTTCTCAATTCGTCTGTATGTTATAATATATATATTTTTTTTAATGTATGTTCACCGATGTTTCCGTCAATTATAAACGGATTTCAAAAATTTTTTTTTTGGTTGGATAGAGTTCACTTCTGAGGTGGTCCCATTTTCACCAGGTCAGGATCTGATGATGGGATCCAGGAGAAATCTAGGGCAACCACCGAAAATTGTATGCTCGTATGGTGCTTTTGTTACGTAATCATGTCTTACTCAGGTATATGCTTTAGGGTGTCAACATCTAATGCTGCTGTGCTGATGATGAAGCTACAGAACTCCTTAACGGTTAGGAGTTGGGATACAGTATTGCAATTGGTCAATGGAAACTATTTAGTAGTATGTAGGGCTAACATGTTACTTGAATCAACATCTGATGCTGCTGTGCTGATGATGAAGCTACAGAACTCCTTAACGGTTAGGAGTTGGGAGACAGTACTGCAATTGGTCAATGGAAACTATACAGGGTGTAACAGAAAGGGTATGTTAAGCGATAATCTATGTAAATAGCCCACTATAGAGAACCTATTTCCAAAATTAGAGACTCGAAATCACATTTTTATTTTTCAAGATTGTATGAAAATTCCTGAGATATTTAAAAATTCTCCATACTATCGGGAAAAATAAACATGTGATTTCGGGTCTCAAATTTTGTGGATAGGTTCTCTACAGTGGGCTATTTACATAGCTTTTCGCTTAACATACCCTTTTTGTTACATCCTGTATAGTAGTATGTAGGGCTAACTTGTTGCTTGTGAGGTATACTTGAATCAACATCTGATGCTGCTGTGCTGATGGTCAAGCTACAGAACTCCTTAACGGTTAGGAGTTAGGGGACAGTACTGCAATTAGTCGATGGAAACTATACAGGATGTTTTTTTGTGGCCACCATTAACGAAGGGTACGTACTCTATACATCAAATTAAGTAAGTTTACGCTTCCCAGGTATGCTTCCAAGGAGAAAAATGATCGTGATGATAAGGAGATTACGTAGTTTTCGGGAACGTTGACGACCAAAAATCACCATGTATAAACTAGCATCTATTTAAGTCCACAACGCATTAACACAAGTAAAAATCGAGAAATAAACTGACTTAAAAAAAAAAAATTACATACTTCAAACTTTAACTAAAAAGCGATAGATAACGTAACTAATTTATCTACTTAATACATATTAAATATCTCAAATTATTTAAATATTTACAACTTAATACCTAATACTTTAACAAAGTCATCCTTAACTATTTAAATATTTATAATTATCACTTATTTTTTGGAGTCGGTGCCAGCCAAACAAATAAATGTAACAAGAAAACTGACCCACACTAAATAGTAAAACCAAGAATAGGAAATTGCATTACCGCTGCCTACTACACCGTATTGTATTTTGCCATGTGTGTGTGGCGTTGCCAGCCGCGCCCGTCCATCAACACAACAGACTACGTTACCTAGGCTGCCACCGACTCCAAAAAATAAGTGATAAATATTTCAATAGTTAAAGATGACTTTGTTAAAGTATTAGGTATTAAGTTGTAAATATTTAAATAATTTGAGATATTTAATATGTATTAAATAGATAAATTTGTTACGTTTTTTATCACTTTTTAGTTAAAGTTTGAAGTCGGTATTTTTTTTTTTTTAAGTCAGTTTTTATTACAACTTATTATCCTTTACCTGCACTACTGGAAATCCCATCTGTTTGGTCCATGTTGACATAACAGCACCAACAGGTTTGTTAGATGCCTCTTCCAGAGCTGCCCATAAGTCTTCTGTGAATGTGTTTTTGTACTGTAACAAAAAAGAGATTTTATAGCTATATAAATGCTTATTACTTCCCTTGCAATTAAATAATACTCATACTTGCCAAAATCTTAGTTTAAATGGATAATAAAAATACAATATGATAGATGTATCTATTCTAAGGAGTTTAAAGCTTTAACACTATTTCAGTTTTTTCATAGTAACACAGAAAGTGTTTCAGTATTTTATTTTACAAACTATCTATACATATAATAAAAATTTTACGGATTTAGCAAACCACTGTTGCACTGCTGTACTCCACACACTTCTAGTGGTTTACAGTAAGTTTGGTAGATTTACAGTTTTAGTATACAACTAGTGGACGCCCGCGACTTCGTCCGCGTGGAAATTGAATTGTAGCTTATACGACACGTTTGTCGGTTTACCATAGCAGTGCCATCTATTGATTACTTACTCAATCCAGTCGAAAAGTATCGACATCTGTTAGAATCTTTTGGAGTTAACAGATAATTGTGACTGTCAATTAATTATAGACAAATAATTTGCAATAAAATAAAATTGCGACTATAATTAAAGATCTAAGCTATCCTATCTCTCAAGTTGGACCAGACTGCTCACGGTGTGCCA
This sequence comes from Carposina sasakii, assembly GCA_014607495.2. Taxonomy (NCBI): domain Eukaryota; kingdom Metazoa; phylum Arthropoda; class Insecta; order Lepidoptera; family Carposinidae; genus Carposina; species Carposina sasakii. Next base: position 6,679,876 of record CP053155.1, on the reverse strand, counting down.
ATTTAATTTAAAATCGGTTAAGTAGTTCAGGAGTCCATCGCGGACAAACATCGTGACAGGAGATTTATATATATTAAGATACTTCAACAAGGTTTTCTACTGCACAACTTTTCATCTTAAATGTTATTTATCACATTGGCGTTATCCGTCCACCAGGCGATAACAAACAGATCTCAAATAGTGTTTATTTAGGCTTGAAATAACGGTTCATGGCTTAATATCGGCGTTTTACCTACTATTAAAACGCTTATTAAGCAATAACCTTATTTGAAGCCTAACACTTTATTTCTGCCTGGTGCATTGCATCATACCTATTGTTAAATCTTTGCACATATTTGAGACCCAATGAAGATAGAGTCCCGGACACACCACGAGCAAGACTCCCCACCTGGTGTACGGGATGTGACGTAGTATGGAAGAGACACTCGAGCAAAAATACAGACCCGTTACCGGAAATCAGGTTCGCTGCTCTCAAATAGTGTTTATTTAGGCTTCAAAATCAAACGGTTCATGGCTTAATATTATAGAATTCTAGACTACCAGAAATCTAAGTGCTTGTTTTTTTCTTTTCAGTTTTTTTTATTAGTAAATAGTTTCTTTTTTACGCAGTCAGGTTTTTGGTTTTTAAATTTTTTTATTTTTATTTTATACTTTTTAGTTATGTTATGAGTACAGCTACTAATAAGTACACTTAAAGAATATGCTCAACGTGCTCAGCAGCAAGAAGTTTTTTTGTTTTCATCGTAAATTTCTGCTGTCTAAAAACTCATATGTGAGAATGGTTGTTATGCAAGTTTAAATCGATATAGATCCTTAATGGTCAGTCGAATCGAAAAATGTTGAGAGAAAACTAAATACCTATTCAACGATACCCCAATTGATAGTTTGTTGACTTAAATTTTTTTTATTTTCACAATATGGCGTCCAGTAGTCGCCATATTGGATTTTCACTAACGTCATGTCTTTGAGTCATGAGTGACACTCACCGAACTTAGAGGAATCGATTGACGTGTGAATCATAAAAATCGGCCCAGGCGTTTGGTCTGTATGTATAGTGCTTCAAAGGAACATACAAACATCCATACACTCCTTTGCGTCGCGCAGTTGGGTAAAAAATTTATGTACACTTGCGTGAATTTTACATAAAAAGGTTTTTTCAAACACTTGATATGAGCTGAGATTATAAAAACATTATTTAAAAAGAAGTTAGTGTTATTTTTAGATAAATTTATTTTGCACTTTGTCATAATCAAATATGAGATGTTTTAAAGCTCACCTGATGTCTAGTAAGGTATATGTTCATCCCTTTGCGAAAATCATCATCACCAATGTATTTGTGTAACATACGGATCACAGATGCACCCTTGTTGTATGAAATATCATCAAAGATCTCATCAATCTCAGATGGATGGCCCACCGGTACTTCTATGGGGTGAGAGTTCTTCAAACAATCAAGTTCTAGAGCCCTTAAACCAACAGATAATGTTATTTATTACCTGAAACAATAGTTGGCATGCAGCCTAAGACATAGCTAATATGCATTTGTTGCAGAAATAAACATACCATTGTTTACATTCAAAAAATTAAAGTGAACTGACTGACTTTGCATTTAAAATTATGCTCATTCATTGTTGGAACAAAGCCAAATTGTGTGGTGCACAAATATTTTGTACATTTTCACAATTTATAGTACCTACATTAATAAAACAGAACCAAAGCTACAAGTCATTGACATAAAGCAGGTTTGTATTATGTATGTCTGAAATGTAATCATTAGAAAAGCTTTTGCAAGTAACAAGTAAATAACACTTACCTAATATATGTCTCAGTGACAAATTGAGTCCAAATATCATACTCTGGAAATAAATGATTTACACACAGGAATTCAACAAAGGATGCATAACCTTCATTTAACCAGAGATGAGTCCACCATTCCATTGTGACAAGATTGCCAAACCACTGGTGGGCCAACTCATGGCCAACTACCAGAGCAATCCACTGCCGTCGAACTGCAGATGTATGCTCCTCATCAACTAGTAAGCATGTCTCTCTGTAAGTCACCAGACCCCAGTTCTCCATAGCACCAGCTGAGAAGTCTGCTATGGCTATCAAGTCTATTTTTGGAAGTGGGTATGCAATATCAAAATATTCTTTGTAGTAAGGTAACACTTTGGCAGCCACTTCCAAGGCAAATAATCCTTGTTTGCTTTTCCCTACAGGTGTATACACCCTAACTAAGACACCATCACGCGATTTCTTTTCTACATAGTCATATTCACCAACAACAACAGCTACAAGGTAAGTGGACATTATAGGGGTTGTGTCAAAGGTGAGATATTTAATGTTATCTACAATTTTCTCATCACGAACAGGCATATTGGACAGAGCAACCCTGTCTGCGGGCACTTTGAGGGAAATGTCAAATGTTGCTTTTATGGCAGGTTCATCCCAGCAAGGGAAGCAGCGACGCGCGTCTGTGGCTTCAAATTGTGTAACGGCAGCATAGCGTTCCTCACCACTAGCTGTTAGGTACTTGCTGCGGTACAGGCCTTTCATCTTGTCATTTATCTCTCCAGTGAACTCACAGTACAGAGTAGCATCACCTTCGGGCAACTCCTCTTCAAACACTATAGTAGCAGTCTCATCAGATGCGCTCAGCCGCACCTCTTTCGGCTTCCGAGTGCCATCTAATCCACCATTATTATATTCCAGCCTTACGCTGGTCAACTCTAAGTCCATGCTATTTAACACTATTTCTTTTGTAGAATTCAAGATCTGAAAATTAAATTCGCGACTTATGACATAGGTCTATTATACTACACAAGCAAATTTGTAACAGCAGCTGTGATAATGATGAAATCGCCTCTTACCGATACTTTCACTGCAGTTTTCCCTGTAAATGTTAACTTTTCCAGATTAGGAACCAGTTCCAGATCGTAATGTTTAGGGAACACATTTTTAGGAAGACGCTGAAACGGTTTGTTTTCCGGCATTGTCACTTTTTCTTTCACTATCGTAAATGCGGGACGCGCTATAGACAAATACCGTAATGACCGAGTGACAGAGTGAACTCGCGCTCCCACAGAACACAATCGCGCTCCAACCACGGCGCCAATACGAATTCCCCTCGCGTCACTTCTGAGCCCCCTCTCCGAATAACGGTACTTGCTACGTAACAAACTCTTGCTATAGAAATCAAAATGTTTACGATTATCAGTACTAAATGCTAATGCGGAATTACGTATCGTTCGTAATAATTGTAGCGTCATGGAATGCAATTACGATGACGTCGGAAGTGAAAGTCCTGGAACTTTCAATTGTTGCCTGCCACCGCGACACAACTTTGATTTGGAATTTTTGAGGTTATGTTTTGGAATAGATAAAATAGATAACGGTGCACTTTTTTACGTAACGGTACCTACTAAATAAATTATTTCAAAAAGTTTTTATGCTAGTATATACGCGGCCACAAGTTTGTGGCGGCACTTTATATTTTTAAAAGTTTTGAATACCACAATACCACTAAAGTTGTTGCTTGGTTCTTAATCTTAACTAGCGCCGCCGGCCGCCGACCAATAATCACAGACTAAGTAGAGATGCCGATAATAGAAATTTGGAAATATAGTATATACGTCAGTACACTAAGTAGTCTGTGATAGTGATAGTATATACGACAAGGAGCTAGGCCCGGGGCACAGCCCCGCCCCGGGGCCCTCAAGCTCAGGGGGCCCTCAGACCCATACCGTGAAATTCTCGGGTAGAGCTTGAATTTTCAAAAATTAATAGACAACTTACTTGAGTTATGTGGTAAATACGAGAAAAATTTCGCGCTCGCTCCGCTCGCGCTTCTATTATATGCCTAAATAAACAGTCTTTCAGTTTTTAATAATTGGGGCTCGAAAACTACAAAAAATCTTGGTAATGTCTACCCGATTGTAACCTATCTAATGTTTTAGCAATGGTCAGAAATACTCGGTAGAGCTTGAATTAATAGACAAGTTACGTGGTAAATACGATACAAAAATTCTCTATCTATTATACTGGGTGTAAAAAGATAACTTTGTTCTTTTAAAACCTCGTATTCTTTGTAACATCACGATATTTTTTTTCTATGGAAGCACCCCTGGGAAACCACGGATTTCCAAGATATTGAGGTCCAAATTTACATTAATTTTATCATAAAATTATTAATAAAGAAATGGAAAAATTCTTCACCCGAGTGGGAATCGAACCCACGACCACTGCATACCGTGCTAGTTGCTCTAACCACTGAGTTATTATTATTATTATTATATGTTGAGGCAGTTGAGGCAACTGATTTTGCCTGTATCTGAATGTTCTCTTCTTAGGTTTTTCTATGTTCTTTAATGTGTTTGTCAAGTTTGTTTTTGAAATTATTGACACTTGGTGCCAAAACCACTTCTTCTGGTAGTTTGTTCCAAGGGTTCACTGTTACCGGGTCAATTACTCAGATGACGAATTTTACCATCTCTTTTCTAAATTACATATTGGCAACATTATTTTTCATCCCGATAGCTATACACTAGCCAAATCTTGGCAGTTAATTTTATCATTTTTTTTTTACATAATTCCATCTGAAATCGGTTAATGTTGCGGCCAGCTCCCGTTTCAGCGGGTCCGGCCGGGGAAAGGATCCCCGGGGTGACGAACGCGGTGGGCCCGGGGCGTAACTCCCAAACCCGCGCTGGTCGCGTCCGCCTCGCGCACCCTTCACCCGTGTGCGCAGCTCCGATATCAGCCGCGGCGTCGTCGCGTACTAAATACGCGCCGGTCACCCTATTGTATGTTGTCGTCAAACCCACCCACTGTATGTTGCTGTCGCACCCCTGTATGTTGTTGTCGTACGCGGGAGTGAGAGAGACAAAACACACTTTTCTTCCAAACTGCGGGCAAGAGGTCAGTCTTCAGGCAGTCTTCAGTGGCTTCTCTTGTTCCTATTTTGCTTCCTTTTCACTTTTCTTCTTATTTTTCTTCTTAGGAACTCGCCTCGGATTGAACACACAAAATCCGTGCGACTTACAAATATGTCGACGGTGCACCCTTACCGTCTGGAACGCGGTAGAAATTCTCTACGATTTCTTCTAACATTTTATCTAGTTTGTCCCTTGACTGACCTCTTTTGCGCCCTATATTTATTTCAAAATAAACATTACATACATGTGTTATACATTGTTAAAAAGGTCTTAATTAGATCTATCTAATCATATAAGAATCTTATTTCTAAGTTTAAACAATAAAAAGTTGTCAAAGAAGAAAAGTCAAAAATCTTACAAATTTTACAAACTTGCTAAGTTTAGCCCTTAATAAAATCTAATTTACACAATCTATATACATGAATTATATATCACTAGAAAGGGCATAAACTGAACTCTAATAAGAAATAATCAGATTCATTCTAATTGGAATATTCTCGAAGCTACTGTGAGCACAAGTTCAAAATCTTAATAAACTATAAAATCGCAAATATCTACTAAAGTAATTATTCAATCTACTTAAAAATACTCTTAATGTGCTCAGAATAGCTACCTACACCTAATAAAACTCAAAGGGATAAGAAATAAGTCAGACACAAAACAACCCTACCTAGTACAAACTTAATGTTAGCGCTATACCTAACATATATTGCAAACTCTTTATTCAAATATCAACCTTATCTATATGTACATAATATCGAATCATTCAATTTGGGTAGGTTTCATGTCTTCGTCGCCGACATTCTCCCCCTCGTGCAGAGCACCAACTCCCGGCTCCGGCGACGACTCCACCGGCACCACCAGGATGATTTTCGAATGCGGGCGACGCAGTACTCCTCCGGGCGTCGCGACATCGACGACTCTCGTTCTCCCATCAGGTCCAGGGTAGACTTGGGTGATTCTTCCTCTCGGCCAGGTGCAGCGTGGTAGTGTGTGATCCACCACCAGCACGATGTCTCCACAGCGCAGGTCCCTTGTTGCTGCTCGTCCATCAATCCTCCTGGGCAGCAACGTCGGCAGGTACTCCTTGATCCACCTGCTCCAGAAGTGGTCGACCATGCGTTGTGTGCTCTTCCATGTGCTCCGTCCTGCCATGTCTTGATCGGTGAAGGCGCCCACCCTAGGCGCTCCGCAGGATCTCCCAATCAGGAAACGATTGGGAGTGAGAGCTTCTTCGCTGGCGTTCTCGTCCAAGTCTGTCAAGGGTCTCGAGTTGACGATATGTTCTGCTTCTACCAGCAGCGTGTGCAGTACTTCTTCTCTCGGGGTCTTCTCGTTCAGGGTCGCTGCAAGGGCTGTTTTCACGGAACGGACCATTCTTTCCCAGGCTCCGCCCATGTTCGGTGCGCCAGGTGGTATGAATTTCCACCGGACGCCAATCTTCTCTGCTTCGGTTGCTAGAGTGTCTTCTTTCTTCAATTCTTCTATGGCCTCTTGCAGTTCTCTCTTCGCCCCGACGAAGTTGGTCCCGTTGTCGCTGAACAACACGCTGGGCATTCCTCTTCGTGCAGCCATTCGTCGGAGAGCCAGTATCATTGAGTCGGTTGATAGAGAGGTAGCCAACTCAATATGTACCGCTCTTGTGGTGAGGCATGTGAATAGAGCCCCCCACCTCTTCTCATGTCTTCTTCCGATCGTCACAATCATTGGGCCGAAGTAGTCCACCGCAGCACACGTAAAGGGGTGTGCTCCATGTCGCAGTCGTTCTTCTGGCAGATCTCCCGTCGGCACCGGTTGTGGCATCGTCTTCTTGATCCTGCACCATTGACAGTGATGCACAGTCCATTTAACCGCAGATCGTAGTCCCAGAATCCAGTACCGCTGTCTTAACTCGTTGATGACCGTCGCGTGGTTCCCATGGTTGAACCTCTCGTGATAATGCTGGATCAGCAACTTCGTGACGTAATTCTTTCCATCCAATACAATTGGTCGTTTGAAGTTGCGATCAATGTTCTGTGCCGCGTCGATTCTTCCTCGTAGATGTAGTAGACCATTCTCTTCTATGACATCCAACTTCTTCAATTTGCTACTTCTGTCTAGAGGTTTCGATCTTCGCAGGCAGGTCATCTCCTCTTCAAAACAATCTCTCTGGCTTCTTTGTAGTAGAAGCTTTTCTGCTTGCTCTAAGTACGTAGCTTCTAGAGGTATGAAGCGACGTACTTCTTTGCTCTTCTTCACGGTAACTGGTCTTGCAGGGACATTCTTCTTCCTGTTGACTTTCCACGAGGTGTCGTCTTTTTCTCTCTTCCTCGCAGCGTGGACTCGATTCTTCTTTCTGCACATGTCAATGAACTGCAAAACTCTGGCAGTTGCTCTCCATAATCTTGTCCAGCTGGAGAATCTCAGTGGATCAGGAGTCATCATCTTCGGGCCAGCGATTGCAGCAACTACTGCATTCTTTTCTTCCCCAGTAGGCTTCGTCTTGAAGGATCTGGGAGCTGGCCATTCTTCCTCTTTTCTCTGAAGAAACTCGGGGCCTGTGAACCATCTGTGCGCCTGGTTGAAGTTCTCAGGAATCTCTCGCGTCGCATCATCTGCCGGATTTTGTGCCGTGGGAATCCAACGCCACTCTTGAGGCTTCGTTGTCTCTTCTATTTCCGCCAGGCGATGTGCGACGTAAGGCTTGAATGTCCTGGGGTCCGACTTAATCCAGGACAGTACAGTGCTGGAGTCGGTCCAGAAGATCTTCCTCTTCGTCTTCAGGTCCAACTCCTTCTCGACTGAGTGAGCCAATCTGCTTCCCAGTAACGCCGCCTGCAGCTCCAGCCGAGGAATCGATATCGGCTTCAGCGGCGTCACCCTCGCCTTTCCAGCCAACAGAGACACCAGTATCTTGCCATCTTCATTCTTCGTACGCCAATACACTGCGGCGGCGTATGCTGTCTCGCTGGCATCTGTGAAGACGTGCAGCTCCCCCTCAGTGTTGGTCGGAGATATGCATCTTGGAATATGCAGATCTCGCAGCAGCTGTAGGTTCTTCATATACTTCTTCCAGGTTTCACAGGCTTCTTCAGTTATCTCTTCATCCCATCCAACCCCGCTTCTCCAGACATCTTGCATCAGTTTCTTCCCTTGTATCAGTACTGGAGAGACTAATCCCATGGGGTCGAATGTTGACATGATCGCGCTGGTGATTTCTCTCTTCGTCGGAGTTCTGGCCTCGTTAATAACATCTTCTGGAGTGTTCCGCAGACTCGTTCTAAACCCCAATGCATCTTCTTTGATGAACCAACGAAGTCCCAGAGTCTTCTCTTCATGACCCAGCGTGATTTCAGTCTTCATTTCTTCGGTCTTCATGTCAGCAAGAACTTCTGGATGGTTTGAAGCCCAACCGCGCAGTTCAAACCCAGCCTTCAGATGAACGGTATCCACTTCTTTGGCAATCTTCTTTGCTGCTTCAACCGTGGCGAAACTCTGCAAGTAGTCATCCATATAATGATTTCGCACGATCGCTCTTGCTGCCTCAGGATACTCTTCTTTATGTTCTGCTGCATTCCGATTCTTAATATAGATAGCCGTACTGGGAGAGGATGCCGCACCGAAGATGACTGACTTCATTCTGTATTTCTTCGGAGATCCCTCTTGTCCTTGGCCCCTCCACAGGAATCTCAAGCTATCTCGATCTTCATCTCGTATTCTTATTTGCAGGAACAATTCCTTGATGTCTGCTACTACTGCGATGTGACTCTGCCGAAACCTCAAAAGAACTCCAAACAGTGACTGCAACAAGTCTGGTCCTGGCAGCAGTGCATCGTTGAGACTCTTTCCTTGGACCTTGGCGGCAGCATCAAAGACAATCCTCATCTTCTTCTTCGTCGGATGCGTTACGGCGAAGTGCGGGAGATACCATTCTCTATCCGATGTACATTCTTCTGGTGCTTCTTCCGCGTAGTCATTCTCGAGAAGATGATTGATTTGCCGCTCATATTCTTTCTTCATGTCGATGTCCTTGTCTAGCTTCTTCTCAATATTCTTCAATCTGTTCTCAGCAGATTTGTAGCTAGCAGGCATCCTTTCATCTTCTGTCTTCCATAGAAGTCCTGTTTCGAAGCGACCTCCTTCGATGCGACGACTTGTCTTCTCCAGTGTCTGCAGGGCCTTGGCTTCAATATCCATACTCGGGCGACGAGGCTGTATCCCCAGCGACTCAATACTGAAATGCTCCTTGATAATCTTCTCCATGTGGTCATCTTCTTCTCCAGCCAGCTGCGCACAGTTGATGAAGTGCACTGGCTTCGACCCTCCTCCATCGGTGCCATGCAGTACCCAACCTAACTCAGTGAGGGAGGCGATGGGTTGGTTCTTCTTTCCCCTCTTGATGGCTCTTGACACGATGAGGTGCCAGTTGTCTTGCCCAATCAACAACTGTGGTGGATCTTCATTGTAGTGCAGCTGGTCTGCCATCTTCTTCAGATGTGAGCATTCTTCTATCCTAGACTTCTTGACGTATTGAGGCGCGAGGTCCATCTTGTCAATTGTTCGAACCTCGTTCAATCTCTTCTTGCCCTCTTGATGAACTCCTCGTATCTCCATAGACAGCCTTTGAGAGTTCTTCTTCATAATAGTCTTCCCGCCGACAGTGGATATCGCCAAAGTCTCTTCCGGTCCTGACGCCCCAATCTTCTCTGCCACTGCTGAGTCTAACAGTGATACGGTAGACCCTTCATCCAGTAGCGCCAGGACCTTCTCCGAACCCCTGGGACCATACAACTCCACAGGAATTATCTTCAGGAAGGCTCTTGCTGTACTCGCAGCGTTGACCGGCAGCATGACGTGATTGGAGACCTCTTGGACGTCTTCTTCTTCTTTCTCCGGCTGCTGCTGTCTCTTCTCTGTATTGTGCAGCAGTTGATGATGAAGACGCTTGCAGATCTTGCATGGAGGTCTCTTGCAGGTTTCCTTCCGATGAGGACTATGCAGACACTTGAAGCATAGCCTGGACTTCTTCACAATATCCCATCTCTCTTGCACCGAAGACTCCTTGAAGCGTCGACATTCATACAGCCGGTGCTCCCCTCGGCAAGCTGGACACTCCATCTTCTCAGCCCGCGTTGGTTCTACTCGTTGCTCCGGCGGCCTTGTCTTCTCCGTAGTCTGATGCGTGAAGTGTTGCTTCAGGCCAAATCTTCTCGGCGTTTCAGGTGCTGCATATGCTCCACATCTATCAGCTTCTCGGTCTAGGAACCTGGCCATCAACACCAGGTCCGGCTCTTCACTGTCTTCATGTTCAGCGGCGAAGTCGTACCACCTAAACTTCATGATAGGACCCATCTTCTCTTCGATGGCCTTCTTCATCTCTGGCGAATACAGGAAATGTATCTTCTTCAGATTCTTGATCGTCGCAACCCCATTACTGACGATGCTGGCGAATAAGCATACATCCCTCGCAGTATCCATGATCTTTGGTAATGCCTTCATTCTTTCCAGTTCGTGCATCACCAAAGCATCTGGTCTTCCAAATCTTCTACGCAACGCATCGATGATTTCTTCAGGTGCAGAATCAGAATACAAAATATTCTTGATCGCCTCTCTTGCTGCCCCCTTCAGCGCTCTTCTCAGCCGCGCCATATTCTGAGTGCTTGAGAAGAGTGGTGCAGTATCTTCATATACTCTCTTGAAGGCCAGCCATTCCGCGCTGTTTCCCTCGAAGGCAGGTAACTCGTGCATATAACTGGGTGGCGGTGCTGAACTTCTCACTGGACTGGACTCCATCGCCATCTTGATAGCTCCAGCCAACTCGCTGACTCGGTACCCTGAAGACTCGTGCGGCCTCGCGTCGATGGCTGGAAGAGCTTCCTTCATCGGCTCCCCCTCCTTTTCTTCTACGTCCATCGTCGCTCGGACCCATTCTTGCACGTGCGCCGTTCTGTCTTCAGGCTCCTCGTCTTCTGATCTGGACTCGTCCTCTTCATCTTCATATTGGATACGAGCCAGTCTTGCTTCTGCCAATTCTGCTTCAGCCTCTATCTTCATTAACTTTAGACGTGCCAGTTCCTCACGCGCCTCAAGCTCCTTCTTCCGGGAGCGTTTCGACTTGGCGAGCGAGGGTGCCTTCACTGGAACCAAGGTGAGTGCTGAAGAGCTCTTCTTCTTCGGATGTTCTTCTGTACCAGCGGCACTGGCCATCGTGCCAGAGCCTGTCGTCTTCGTCCCGGCGGAATCCATAGTCGACGTTCCTGTGGTGCCCGAAGCCGCTTCAAAAGAAGTCGTTCCCGAAGTCATCTCTGATGATGTTCTATCCTTTTCTTGTGCCGAAGACCTTCCGTATTGCGATCTGGTGACCGGCATCTTCTGCGCTGATATCTTCTCTTGTCCGAAGGATCCGGCTCGAAGGACCATCTGTTGCGGCCAGCTCCCGTTTCAGCGGGTCCGGCCGGGGAAAGGATCCCCGGGGTGACGAACGCGGTGGGCCCGGGGCGTAACTCCCAAACCCGCGCTGGTCGCGTCCGCCTCGCGCACCCTTCACCCGTGTGCGCAGCTCCGATATCAGCCGCGGCGTCGTCGCGTACTAAATACGCGCCGGTCACCCTATTGTATGTTGTTGTCAAACCCACCCACTGTATGTTGCTGTCGCACCCCTGTATGTTGTTGTCGTACGCGGGAGTGAGAGAGACAAAACACACTTTTCTTCCAAACTGCGGGCAAGAGGTCAGTCTTCAGGCAGTCTTCAGTGGCTTCTCTTGTTCCTATTTTGCTTCCTTTTCACTTTTCTTCTTATTTTTCTTCTTAGGAACTCGCCTCGGATTGAACACACAAAATCCGTGCGACTTACAAATATGTCGACGGTTCACCCTTACCGTCTGGAACGCGGTAGAAATTCTCTACGATTTCTTCTAACATTTTATCTAGTTTGTCCCTTGACTGACCTCTTTTGCGCCCTATATTTATTTCAAAATAAACATAACATACATGTGTTATACATTGTTAAAAAGGTCTTAATTAGATCTATCTAATCATATAAGAATCTTATTTCTAAGTTTAAACAATAAAAAGTTGTCAAAGGAGAAAAGTCAAAAATCTTACAAATTTTACCGACTTGCTAAGTTTAGCCCTTAATAAAATCTAATTTACACAATCTATATACATGAATTATATATCACTAGAAAGGGCATAAACTGAACTCTAATAAGAAATAATCAGATTCATTCTAATTGGAATATTCTCGAAGCTACTGTGAGCACAAGTTCAAAATCTTAATAAACTATAAAATCGCAAATATCTACTAAAGTAATTATTCAATCTACTTAAAAATACTCTTAATGTGCTCAGAATAGCTACCTACACCTAATAAAACTCAAAGGGATAAGAAATAAGTCAGACACAAAACAACCCTACCTAGTACAAACTTAATGTTAGCGCTATACCTAACATATATTGCAAACTCTTTATTCAAATATCAACCTTATCTATATGTACATAATATCGAATCATTCAATTTGGGTAGGTTTCATGTCTTCGTCGCCGACAGTTAACAAACATTTTTTTCAAAGATACCATGTCAAAATGTTATAATGTTAGTTTTGTAGGTACATTTGTATTTTGTACTTTGCGCATCAAACGAAAACATTGCTTGCAATAAAATGACAGTATTTTTTCATAATTTTTTTGTCGTTTCCCAGGTTGGTTCCATAGGAGAAAATGATCATAACTTTACAAAGAATACGAGGTATTAAAAAAACATCGGTTGAGTAGTTTTGGTGTGACAACCATAGAAATGAAGAGATACCAAATCCCTGGCAACGACTGACTTCGGCATTAGTCTTGTGTAGTTCACGAACGAACTAGGTCAAAAGAGCGCTCCTACAGGTGAACTACGCGAACCAGTTCCTTCATTCCCCTTTTTTTTTTTTTTTTTAGTTTATCCCGAAGGAAAGGCAAGGGGAACTAAGCCCATACAGCCTAATCATTGTTTAGTAAAATGTATTCTGAATTTATGATGAATGACAATGATGATGAATGGAAACGTCGGGAAAATCCTCAAGTAAAGTTCCGTCAACTTTACTCCGTAAAGTTAGTCAAAATGAAAAATTATTGCAGAAACAACTTACATGCGCCCATGAAGAGATCGTAATCTGGCTAAAGTTTTACTCGGCTTACCTGCGTATAAAACCATGCACACGCACTAGATTCACATCACAAGTAATCAAAATATAACTTATCTACCAGAAAACATCACTTTACGGACACATGCAAGCCATTTACAAATAATTTTTGATTTTCACAAGAAAATTACACCTGCACCCTTCCAGCTTTTCCCGCCGAATCCCCTTCATTCCCCATTTCGTAGTTCGTTATAGTTCGTGGCGAATGAACGAGATTGACGTCGACTGAACTAAGAACGTCACGCACGGGAACTAAACATATAAAACTTTAGTCGGAATACGATCTCTTCATGGGCTCATGTAAGTTGTTTCTGCAATTATTTTTTATTTTTACTAATTTTAAACTCGTTCTTGAGGATTTTTCCGACGATTCCACTCATCATCATTGTCATTCATCATAAATTCAGAATACATTTTACTAAACAATGATTAGGCTGTATGGGCTTAGTTCCCCTTGCCTTTCATTCGGGCTAAACTAAAAAAAAATAAAAAATTGATTTATGAAAACTTTGAATTTTTGTAATAAAAACTACCTTTATTTGTATGTAAATAAGTTTTGCAAGATGAATATTAGAGGCTCATTCGTCATATGTTTTATAGTTTTATCAGGTAGGTGTTCACAAAGTAATTGTTAATTTTAAAATACATTTGCGTGTATTACATTATTTATGTTTTCAGCTATTACTCAGGTATTATCGTCCCGAGTATTAGAGCTGAGTGACAAATTTATCGATATTAGTGCAGATGGCATGTGGTTTGTAAAATTTTATGCCCCATGGTGCGCTCACTGCCGCCGTTTGGATCCTATTTGGGCACATGTCGCTCAATCCATGTATAACAGCCCTATAAAAGTGGCAAAGGTAGATTGTACAAGATTCCCTGCCGTAGCGACACATTTCAAAGTACGCGCATATCCCACTATTATTTTGTGAGTATTTATTTGTTTTCTTCTTTCCAGTACAATGTTGTCATTGTCCAGTTATAAGTATATTAATTTTATTTATTTTTAAATGCAGTATGAAAGGATCTTACCTACATGAATATAATGGAGAACGAGCAAAAGAGGATATGGTTAATTATGCTCTACGCATGTCTCAACCTGCAGTACAAAAGGTTACTCATGCAGACAGTTTTGGATATCTAAAAGAATCACATCCAGTATTCTTTGGGTATATTGGTAAACAACAGGGTCCTCTATGGGTATGTAAAATGTATTGTATTAGAACCATTATTAATCACCAAAGATATAATCTGAACTGCCTGATCTAATCTCTATTTTGTATTTATAAATACCTTTTGTAATATCAATAACTATACCAACAGTGGAGAAATGCTATCACTTGACTTTAGACTGTCTTTATGTAACCACAATGCAGGTAAAACTGTGAAATTATTATTCAACAAAATATTAGTATTTATTATATCTAGTCTTGTCTTTATTATGTCTATATTTGTTTGTAGAGAATCAAACCGATCTTAAGATTAAGTGTGTTAGAAGTGATAACGGTACAGAATATTGTAACAAAGGTTTTGCTAATTATTTCAAGCAATGCGGTATCATCCATGAAACTACTGTTCCACATACCCCCAAACAAAATGGCATAAGTGAGCGTCTAAACAGAACTATAATGGAAAAAGCTAGAGCAATGTTGCAAGACACTGGCTTAGGAAAAAAGTATTGGGCTGAAGCAGTCAATACTGCTTGTTCTTTAAAGAATCGTAGTCCAACTGCTGCTTTGAAAGGTGCTACTCCTGAAGAGCTCTGGACTGGTTATAAAGTAAACCTCAGTTACCTTAGAGTCATTGGTTGTGCAGCATACGCCCTCACTCCACAGTGTCAACGAACAAAGTTTGATCCCAAATCAAAACCCTATATTATGTTAGGATATTGTAATCACACGAAAGGTTATAGACTTGGTGATCCAACTGATGGTAGAAAAATTATAAAAGCTCGTTCAGTAGAATTTATAGAGACTATCAGTGGTGTTCAATTCAAAACAAATGAGTCGAATGACGATTTAAATAGTTTGACCAATGCTGTTGAAGCTTCAATATATAATATGAACGCTTCTCAGCCGACTGTTATTGAACCTGATTTCGATGAATATACTACACTGAAATTCAGGACCCTATTATTAATGAACCTATTATTCATGAAATGATGCCATTTGATGAACAAGGTGATCCTGATTCACCATTGAATGATATAATAGTTTCTCAAAGTATAGAGCATATTTATACATAAGTAGGTAGTGAAAATTGATTGTAAATCTAAAAAGGTAGGTAGATATTATTTATCTTTATAAACTAATCTTATTCTTTAGGTAAAATAGGTTTTATAAATAGGTAGTTAAGTTTCTGATAGCGGCATAGGGCAAATATTATTGAACGCGCGTTTAATCGTGCCATTGGCGGTGTCGATGACTGCTACTCGAGCGATGCCATCGCGGCCCGAATTAGGCTTAATGGGACGGAACGAACCTCGAACTTATAATGAAGCTATAAAGTCTGTGAAAAATAAAGAATGGATAGAAGCTATGCAGGAAGAATATAATTCCCTCATCTCACATGGAGTCTGGAAACTTGTAAATAGACCAAAAGATAGTAACGTAATTAAATGCAAATGGGTCTTCAAAGAAAAAGTTGATCACAGTGGAAACTTTGAAAAATTTAAAGCTCGTTTAGTTGCAAAGGGCTTTACCCAACAATATGGTGTTGACTTTGAAGAAACCTTTGCACCTGTCGTTAGACACTACATTACGTTTACTTTTGGCAATAGGTGTAGAAAATGACATGGATATTGAACATGTTGACGTTAATACAGCTTTCCTCAATGGAGACCTTAATGAGCGTATTTATATGGAACAACCTACTGGTTTTGCAATTGAGGGGCAGAACAAAGTCTGTTTACTTAAAAAGATCTTATACGGACTCAAACAAGCCAGTAGAGCTTGGAATGAAAAAGTCTATCAAGTTCTAGTTAGCAACGGCTTTACACAACTAAAAACAGAGAAATGTGTTTATTTTAAAAAACAAGGTTATTTATTATAGCCTTATATGTAGACGATTTCTTCATATTCAGCTCTAATGAACATGAAAAGAAACAACTTTATAAATTGCTCCGTTCCAACTTCCAAATAAAAATACTTGGACCTGTGAAACAAGCCTTAGGCATGAAGGTGGAAACTTTCCACTGGAAAGGAATAGAGAACAAGGCACTTTGAAGTTAAGTCAGTCAGAATATGTAAGAAACATTTTAGTCAAGTTTGGTATGGAAGATTGTCATAGCATAGCGACTCCAATGGAAGTTAATTTTAACCTTCCAAAAGCAGAGACCATAGATCCAAGATTCCCATATCAGGAACTTATAGGAAGCTTGATGTATCTCGCTGTTTGTACTCGTCCGGATATAGCGTTTGCGTGCAGTAAGCTCAGTAAATACAACACCTGTTATAATAATGAGTCACACTGGATCGCTGCTAAACGAGTTCTGCGGTATCTTTCGGGTACAACTGACTACGGACTCAACTTTAAAAGAGGGAGTAAAGAAGTTATTATTTCTTCCGACGCAGATTGGGTGGGGGACATTTGTGATAGGAAATCTTATTCTGGTTTTGTAAGTAGGTTTGGTGATTCAATTATAAACTGGCATAGCCATAAACAACAAAATGTGGCATGTTCTAGTACAGAAGCCGAATACTACGCCCTTGGCAATGCTGTAAAAGAGGCGAAATTTATTCGCAATTTTTTGCAGGAGCTAATTTTTTGCAACAGAAAAATTCAAAAGTCATCACCATTTATAATGACAATCGCAGTACGTTAAAGATGGTGGAAAATGAATGTTTTCGTAGAACTAAACATATCATAATATATCATCACTTCATACGAGAATGTGTTAATCGGAAACTGATTCGTTTAGATTATAAACCTTCTTCTGAGTTAGAGGCAGATAATAATAATAATAATAAGCCCGCAGGGCAGCTTATGGCGAGCTGTTGGGAGGTAGCGTTCCCACGGACCTGAAGTACTCCCGGGGGAAGACCCTGTTCCTCATCTCCGGCGCCGGAGTGAGGTCTGACGAGGAACAGTTCCCCCACCTCTGCCTTGCTTTCGCCGGCCGGGCAGAGTGGAGTCGCAAGAGCTATGACAGCTCGAGGGTGGACGTGTCCGTCAGTAAGTGGCGAGTTGGCTTCGGTTTAAAGTCCAGGGGCACCCCTCCACCCTAGCCGCTCACCAAATATTTCCCCCTTTGTCGCTCCGTGCGTGCGGCCGTTTCAGGGGGCCCATGACATGAGTCGGCGAGTCACCGCCTGCTACCAAACAATCATGAGACTTGGTTGTAATGGCAGGTGTCCGTTAGTCTCCTTCAATAGCCCAGTTACCCAACCCCACCCAGCATTGCTGTAGTATATTCTGCTAACATCATCAGTTTACGCGATAGTCGCACATTCATACTCATTATAGCTTTAGTTCACGATTGCACCTCGTTCGGTCGGCCGCGTACTCATTATCCATACAATCATTTAGCATATATCAGTATCAGAATAAACTCTCAATCAATCTATCTATCATTTGTTATCATTTATCTATCACAAAAGGTGTACCCGTACATCTTTTTGGTCCTTCGAGCCGGATCTCGCGTGGGACTCAGTTTAGTGACAACGTGACTGTTGGAATGTGACTGTGTTTCAAGTGAGGTTAACTGGATTATCTATCACTGAAGTTATTGAAGAACATCAAGAGCGTTGGAGCATACCGAGGATTTGTGAGTCACCTTCACGTGGACTCGATCCTTGCCGATTCATCAGTTCCAAGTAAGACGTTCCTATTTACTTTATTTTAACATTTCACCATGTCTACCGTGGAAGAACTATCAGCAACTCAGGAGCAGCTTTCCACCGCGATAGAGCAACTGTTTACTAACTTCAAGAAAGATGGTGCGGATAGGAAAACTCCTGATGCTATCAAGCGTCGGTTAGAAACTCTAGATACTTACTGGCGCGACTATCAAGAGAATCATATCAAGTTATGTGGGTTTGGTATAAAGTCTGATGAATACTTTACTTCGAATCAATATGAAACTACAGCAAAAAGGTTCAATAATATAAGAGCGACTATTCAGAATTATCAGCCATGCGTGGAGAGTAGGCCTTCCACCCCTATTCTCAAACCAGCCACGCCTCTCGCTTTCCCCAGTATTCAGCAACCGATGGAACTGGGTTCCACTTCATCTCACCGCGGAGTCACAGCAAGACGGACGAGATGTTGCGAAAACAAAGCAGCAACTTTAAAGCGTTTGAGCATACTGTAACGATATATTAAATTAGACACTATGACAGAAAGATGGAGTTTGAACACTCCTTACGCGCTATACAGGTTCGCTGGTCGGCTATCGATTCTCTTCATTGGGAGTTGGACAGCGAGCTGGGTGGTAGGAATTCTGACTATGAAGCCATGTTTTATAGTTATGAAAAAACTTATAACGAAGCAACAAAATCCATTAATAGAAAATTGTGGTCGGTTTCACACCGAGAGCAGTCGACACCTCATATGGAGATACCTACTTTCAGCGGAAGTTATAGTCAATGGTCTTCCTTTAAGGACCTCTTCATGGAAACAATCCATAACAATCCGACACTCTCAAGCGCACAGAAGATGCAATTTCTTAAATCTAAAATGAAGGGAGAAGCTGAGAGACTCATTCAACATTTGCCGATTTCATCAAATAATTATTCTATCTGTTGGGACATTCTGACTCACCGGTATAATAATAAAAAACTTATATTAAATTCTCATATTGACCTCATGCTCAATATTCCGTTGACCCAACAAGCATCAATCAACCATATCAAGAAAATCCACGATATCACTCGTGAAAGCCTGAACGCGATCAAGAATTTAGGAGTAGAAGTAGCTTCGTGGGATCCACTACTCATTCATCTTTTGTGTCAAAAATTAGACACTGAAACACACAACGAATATGTAGCATCATTAAAGCATCCGAGAGAAATACCGAAATTGCAGGACTTTCTATCCTTTATGGAAAGTAAATTTACGACCATGGAATCTTCCCGTCGAAAACAAGAACCTATAAATAAGTCGACTCGCCCTTATAATCAAACATATCAATTATTTTCAAACCCAAAATATCATAATCCTAATAACAACTCAAATATTAGGCCATCATTTCCGGCGCATAGCCGTGTAATTTCACAATCAGATACCAAGAAAAACGTATACATGACAAATTTCTACAAATGTCCTATTTGCAAAACCAACGATCATGCAGTATTTTACTGCCCGGAATTCCGAAAGATGACACCAACATCGAAGCGTTATGCCGCAAAGAAACAAAACCTATGCCAAAATTGCCTCTATTGTCATAACGGTAAAGCATGTTTCTCCGAAAAAAGGTGTCGTGAGTGTAATCAATCACACAATACTTTATTACACGAAGCATTTATGCAACCTGATCACCCGTCCGCCGCGTCGACTTCAAGAAGCGCGGCCGGCACCGCGTCGAAACCGGAACCCGTACATGCGGTCCGAAGCAACTCTCACGTGTCCTTGCAACGTGACATACCAGAAATACTCCTAGCAACAGCCATGGTTCATGTTAAACGATCTGACGGATCACAGATAAAATTAAGGGCTTTACTAGATCAGGGGTCTCAAACCTCAATTATAACTGAAAACGCAGCACAATTGTTAGGGTTGCCAAGGCAAAAATGCCAAGGTGTAATATCAGGAGTAGGTGCAACACAAAGCAACTGCAAAGGTCTTCTACATATCAAATGTTCGGCAGTTTATACTAAATTTGAATTCGAAACAAATGTCCTTATAATGAAAAATCTTATCAATCATCTTCCCAGTCATTCTTTTGCGAAACCAGAATGGTCCTACTTAGACAATATTATATTAGCAGATCAAGACTTTAACATCAGTCGCCCAATCGACTTATTATTTGGGGCTGATATCTACTCATTGATCCTCTTAGAGGGTATAAGCAGAGCCAATAACCATGCACCTATCGCGCAAAACACGCGTTTAGGTTGGATTTTAAGTGGAAATGTGAAAACACTACAATGTAACGTAGTACTGAATAATTTAGACGACATTAAAACAGTTTTGGGAAATGGAGGACATTATCAACGAGCCCACTACATCATTAAAGGATCAGGAATGTATTCAGTTCTACCAGGATACCACAATTCGACGAGACGATGGTCGTTACGAGGTCAAACTGCCTCTAAAGCCTGACTTCAAAGACAACTTAGGGTTGTCAAAACATAGAGCTGTTGCACAATTTAAAACATTAGAACGTAAGTTTATGCATAAGGAAAGTATAAAAAATAATTATCAGTCGTTTATGAACGAATATGAAATTTTAGGACATATGAAACCCGTGACCGAAAACCCAAAATCTGAATGCTTTTTAACACATCATAGCGTTGATCGAGCTGAGCCTACTAGTACCAAGTTCAGAGTCGTTTTCAATGCCTCAGCAAAAACATCGTCTGGATACAGCCTAAATGACGTCATGGAGACTGGACCTAACCTACAGCAGGATCTACAGTCTCTCATAATCAAATGGAGACAATACCAATTTGCTATTACTGCCGATATAGAAAAAATGTTTCGGCAGATTTGGGTTAATGAACAAGACCAAAAATATCAGAAAATCGTTTGGCGTAATTCTACTAATGAACCGTTACGAGACTATCAATTAGCAACCGTTACCTACGGAACCAAAGCAGCTCCTTTCCTGCGCGATGATGACGTTGAAGCAGTTGGCTTCAGATGAAAGAATAAACTTCAAGAACAGTCAGGCTACAGACGTCCTTGAGCAGTCATTCTACATGGATGACCTTGTTCATGGATCACACTCTATCAACTCAGCAAAGCAGTTATATCATGATCTTATCAAACTACTAAAATCAGGTGGCTTCAACCTACGAAAATGGAAGTCAAACATTCCTGAATTATCATCAACTTGCAATAACTCGGACTGCCACCAAGACATTTTTAACTTCAAACAGGCAGAAAACACGAAGACATTGGGTCTCAGTTGGGACCCACAAAGCGACATATTCATGTTCAATTCGAAAATAGAACAATCATCTTCGCACGAAACAAAACGATCACTATTATCTAACATATCAAAGCTATTTGACCCGTTGGGATGGTTGTCACCACTTTCAACCAAATTAAAAATAATTTTTCAAAAAGTATGGTTATCTAATATTAAGTGGGATGATCCTTTACCAGAAGAAATTAACACCGAATGGTTGAAAATAAAAAGCGATATCAAAAATATCAATAACTTAGAAATAAAGAGATGGCTAGGTATCAAAGAAGGTGACGTCATTGAATTACATGGGTTCTGTGACTCATCAATAAAAGCTTATGCATGCGTTATCTACTGCAAAATAAAGCGACAAGAAGAATGATTTATTTTATCATTACTTGTAGGAAAAGCAAGGTTAGTACCTGCCAGCACTAAGGTCACTCTTCCCAAATTAGAGTTGAGTGGAGCTTTATTATTATCAAAACTGATGGCTAAAATCAAAACATGCTTTAACAATTATGAACTTAAAATCTACGGCTGGTCCGACTCTATGATAGTCTTAGGCTGGCTAAACGGAGATCCAGCAAGGTGGAAAACCTTCGTATCGAATAGAGTGAAAGAAATAATTAGCATCATACCGCCAAAAAGTTGGCACTATATAAAGTCGGACGAAAACCCGGCGGATTGTGCTAGTCGTGGGCTAACTGCGTCACAACTGTTAGATCATTCTTTGTGGTGGCAGGGACCGTCGTGGCTGCTAAACTACAACGACCAAAATAATCAGACAATCCTGTACTCCACTGAACAAGAGATGAAAAGTATAAAGCAAATAAATGTTGTTACTCAACAGGAGTTAAACAACAATATCATATACCAATTATTATTAAAACACAGCTCGTTTAATAAAATTACTAGAATATTATCATGGGCTTTGAGATTCACTAGAAAACGTACAGATCGAAAATGTTTTCTAACATTATCAGAGTTAAATAGATCAAGAAATATAATTATCAAGCAAATCCAACGTATAGAATTTATCAATGAAATCAGTAACTTAGAAAAGGGTCTTAAATTACATACCAGGAGCAAGTTATATGAGCTAAATCCATTCTTGGATGAAAATAGTATCCTCAGAGTCGGAGGACGCTTAAAGAATGCAAATATAAACCATGAGACCAAACATCCTATCATCATCCCTGGCGATTGTCGTCTAGCAGAACTCTTGATTGACCAATCACATAAATTAGTATTCCATGGGGGAGCTCGCCTAACTTCATCATTTTTAAGACAGAAGTTCTGGCTTATAGGAGGAAATAGAGCAGTGAAGAAGCGTCTGCGAAACTGCGTTAAATGCAGGCGTCATGACCCTATGAATCATAGCCAAATTATGGGGGATCTACCTATAGCCCGCGTCAGCCCAACTAGACCATTTCATCATACCGGAGTTGATTTCACTGGATTTGTGGACGTCAAATCAAGCAAAGGTCGAGGTATCAAAACCTCTAAAGGGTACATTGCAGTTTTTGTGTGCATGGTAACGAAGGCCGTGCACCTCGAACTGGTATCAGATTTAAGCTCATCAGCTTTTTGGCTGCTCTACGTAGAATGGCGGCAAGAAGAGGCACACCTTATCATATCTATAGCGATAACGGAACAAATTTACCGGAGCTAGTAGAGTCCTAAAACAAGAATTTATCAATTTACAAGCTACGTTGGACGATGACTTCTTTGCGAATATCACTGATATGAACATCCAGTGGCATTTCATTGCCCCATCATGGCCTAGCGCGGGTGGTCTCTGGGAGGCCGCAGTTAAAAGCCTAAAGTACACATGAAGAGTAATTGGCGAACAAAAATTAACATTTGAGGAATATTCTACTCTTTTATGTCAGCTAGAGGGTTGTCTGAATTCAAGGCCATTAACTGCTTTGACAGAAGATGTGGAAGACCTAAATTATCTGACACCATCACATTTTTTAGCTAGTGGGCCCACACTAAATATTATCGAAACTGAAAAAGATCTGCGAACAAGGTGGCAGTTAACACAAAAAATCTTTGACGATATCTGGAAGAGATGGAAGACTGAGTACCTTTGTCAACTACAAACCCGCTGCAAGTGGCGTCAATCACAAGATAATCTGAAATCGACGACATTGTCATTATCAAGGACATCAACCTACCAGCTGGAAAATGGCCACTAGGTCGAATCATAACTCTACACCCCGGCAGCGACGGCTACGTACGAGTTGTAACACTAAAAACAAAAAACGGATTAATTAAGAGGCCCATAACTAAAATATCACGTCTACCAATATCTAATCAAGCCATAAGTCCATTACAAGAGGATAATAAAAATCAAAACGTTTATTACAACACATATCATGTTCTCAAAACTAGCCTCTTATTTCTATTGTTTATGTGCCTAATAGTCGCCCCGGCACATTGTAAACATACTATATCCAGATTAAACATTAGTCAAGGTTTTTATTTCGACGAAATTGGCGACATGCGCCTGGAACGAGATCAGTGGAAACTTGTTATTTACTATGACATGGCTCCATATTGGCAAGGTACGGAACTACTAAATAAATATGTAAATCACCTTGACAACATATGTTATAAAACAAACGAAGTAACGATAGCGCAATGTGATGTCATACTTCTCCAGTTACATCACGGGCTGTCAGAACTCGAACACTACAACGGAATACTGCTCGGTCAGCAGCTCTCACGGCGCGACCGGAGCGCGACCTTGCGACTCCGGCGCGGCCTTGTCGACGGTATCGGATACATCGCAAACTCTCTGTTCGGTATACTCGACGAACATTTTGCTGAGCAATATGAAAAAGACATAGATAATCTAAGAGCAAATCAAAAACATTTGGCGTTATTGTGGAAAAATCAAACATCCATCGTAGAAGCCGAATTTAATTTAATTAAAAAGAAAAGAAAACAAACACAATGAACAACACACAAAAACTTTAACCTACATCTAAACAAATTAGATCAAGCTATCAACATGCAGCAAAATGAACTCCAGCACATAGCAACATCGAACGATTTTACATTGTCATCAGTTATAGCAAACAATGTTTTATCTAATTTGCAAACCATACAAGAAATGCTGATTGACTCAATTACAGACATTTATCTTGGAAAATTTAATCTACATGTTCTTACTCCTGATCAATTAACAAGCGAACTAAATGTTATAACTGGATTATTGTCAAAAGATTTGACCCTACCACTAAGCAATATACAACAGAACCTATCAAGAATTTATCATTTACTTACCGTCAAAGCGAGAGCCTCCAAAAGGTTTATTATATTTGAAGTCAGTATACCTCTAGTCAGTAGAGACAATTTCGAAATATATAAATTAATACCAATCCCACAGCAGATAGATAAAAATATGATTAGCTTGATCCCTGTATCAGATCACGTGGCCGTTAATTTACAACGGGACTCATATTTACCTATATCAGAAAGATACATACAAGATTGCATCATATACGAATCAGATACCCGTCTGTTCTCGTTTGAAGCAGCCAGTACATCAATTCAGATCCGATGAAAATTTCTGTGTCAAAAATGAAAAATCTGACCAATGCAAAACCTTAACTTCAACATGCAGTAATTCCTGGACCGAATTACATATGATCAATTCATACCTATTTTTCTGTTGTGACCAATGCACTGTACGTATAATGTGCGGCGAGAATCAAGTTACATCCCAGCTGATAAGCAAGGCCGGAATTATAACGCTGAGTAGTGAATGTCTTATCAAAGGCAATACCTTTACTATTTACTCACATAAGAAACAATCAAATGTTTTACATAAAGAAGCTGAAGTTATTCAGATTGATCTCCCGCCTATTAATAAAATAATAAATTTATCTATACCTATCTCATATCAAGCATCAACCGATAATTATCAAGATATCAAAGAAATACAGAATCGAATTGACCAAATGAAGGCAAACCAACCAGAAGAAACCCTGGTGGATCGTGTCTCCTATCACGATATTCACCATTATACAATCATCTACATATTAGTTGGAGCTAGCGTAGTGGCGGGCGTGCTGTACTGTTGCCGGCGGGTGCGTCAGCGGCGCCGCTCCGCGCGCCTGCAGCCCGCGCCTGCCGGGCAGGTGTCCGTATAGCCCAGTTACCCAACCCCACCCAACATTCAGCCCCATAGCCCACCTTTGTTTCCATCGCATGACATAGATCTGCACTCCAATAGTCTTGCACATGGCGGGGACCATCACCGGGTGTATCATATTGTGCGTTCAGTGATGGTATCCGCCATGTGTATCCCACACCATATTAATGTTCACTTAAAAGGGCCTCTACATCTTGGTTACGGCCCGATGCACGCCTCTCAAAGGACCGGGACTCTGTAGTCCCGTGAATTTCGAAAGAGATACATAATAATAATAATAAATTTTATTCACCAAGTAGCATTATTGTTCCTACTTACAGACATATTAAAAATTATTTTAGTGAGAGGTCTACAGATTTAGGATGTCCTTCTGTGGCTAACCTGTGTTATAGACAACAGAGATTTTTCCTTTACTTATCTAATAATTTGCTATCTTACCTTAGTTACCATTTAAAATAATAGGAAAAAAACTAGAAAAAAGATCTGTTTACAAAAGCTTTACCCAAGGTGAAACATAATTATTTTTCTGTCACTTGTGTGCTGGTTTTGTATATTTTCAAAATGTATTTTTTATAGAGATGTTCTGTTTGTTTTGTGTTGATTTGTCACTTGCTTAAAAATGTCTGTGAGCCTTTTACTTTAAAATAATAAATAGTTTCATTTTAATACGGTTTAATGTTATTCTCTGTACCAACAATATTAGTCTGAGTATACTAGGTAGTATTGATTAGTAATAGTATTTTTTCATATTACTGACAAAATAGGTCATCCTGCAAATTCTAAATTATTCCAGGAAATGTACTCATTACATGCTGAGAAGTATCAACCACATTCATGGTTCTATACAATGTCTCATGATGTTGCTAAAGTTGATTTGAAACCTCCAAATGAAACTGCAATATTTGCTTACAAAGAGGATGAACCATACTACTTTCAAGGTGAGACTCTGCTGTATAAAATTTTACATTGAATAAATAATCCAGCTGCTTCCGACCGGTCGGAGTATGTACAAGGTATAGGTATATGTTACTTTAAAGCCAGAGAAAGGCAAATTTTATCTTTAGAAACAAGAAAATTTTGTTTTTTTTTTGCAGTCCACATGGAAGAAGTTGCAGGTGTTCATTAGTTGTATAAATGTTCTATATTTTGTTAATTTGTTGACAGTTAATCCATCCTTATTAGCTGACAAAGATGCCTTAAATCTTACACTGGATAAATGGATTAATGCAGAAAGATTTGGATTCTTTCCAAAAATTACCAGATCAAACCTAAATGAATTGATGGAAACTGAAAAATATATAGTTATGGTAGTTGTATCAGAAAATAAACTAAGTGAGATATCTCAAACAGAACAAGACTTCAAGGACATGGTAGAAGGGATTGTCAAGTGAGCTGAATCTTTATTTAATCATAGGAATCTGCAGTACAAGTCATAAAGATTTTTAAGTAACTGACTGAAATCTGGTTTACGGCCTAGACTTTGACTTAGGTCAACTTTCATTTCTATTGCAGGAAAAGAAAAAGAGAACTCCATCACAGATTTCAATTTGGTTGGACAGGTTCATCCGACATGGCAAATTCTATTGCGATGTCAGAACTAACATTACCACACCTATTAGTACTTAATTCTACCACAAGTCACCATCATATGCCTGATGATGATCCTGTTTTGATGACACCAGAAGCAATATCATTGTTCTTAGACCAAGTTCATAATCAGTTGGCACCAGTAAGTAATTATCATATAAACTTTTTTACAAACATTATTTATTTGATACAAGGATGACATGGTTATGTGTAACAGACTATTTCAAATAATATAGGTTTATGGAGGTGATCATTGGCCGGTACGTCTATACAGAGGATTTTATGAAGCTCGGACAACTTTGACAAGTATGTGGCAAGGCAATCCAGTGCTGACTACTCTTGTGTTTGGTCTTCCATTAGGCTTTCTGTCCCTCATCTGTTACTCTGTGTGTTGTGCGGATATACTTGATGCTGATGAAGAGGAAGTTACTGGTAAGTAGTATTGACAGAGGAATAAGAGTCTTCTTATTCCTCTATGGATGGTATTGATTATAAAATTGTACCAAATAGTTGATTAGTACATTACTATAATCATTTTTTGTTTACTTACAGAAACTCATGAAAAGAAGGACTAACTAGAAAATCTATCCAGTGTGTCAATATTCGTGAGGTACCTATCTAATGTTAAAGTGGTGTGTTGTAATTTTAATATTAAGTTATATAGTAATAAACTGCCAAGAACAAGAAATGTTATCATCTGAAAACAATCAAAAGAATTTGATGAGGACTGCCATTTATTTGACACCAAAGTTTTTATTATAAGTTTAATGTGAAATAATATTGTGGTACATATGTAAGGCCAGTGTATTATTATTTTTCATTTTAAGAAACAGAAATTTTATGATGAACTGATTATTACAATAATGTTATAGTGAGATCACTAATATCACTTCCCTTTTGGGATGGAAAACACCATAAGCTTAAACCACTTCATAATAAATAGGCAAATGTTTTATTTTATATTAATTTTAGTACTTAACTATACATTTTTATTTTTCCGATTATTTTGTAAATCTGTTCATATGTTTATGTACAATTTTGTCAGTAAAAGTGGTATAGGTTTAAAATACTTGTTGTTTTCTTTCAAATTATATATCAATTTAATATCTCATGCATGTAAATAGCATACTCAATTTGATTTCTTTGATTTATAACTTTATTATACCACCTCAGATAGTATTCAATATCATTTTCAATATTTCTCTTACTATGTACTTTTAGTTTATTTTTAGGACATTTTGTGATATTTGGATCTTCCAGTGGTTTTGGTGTAGTAACTGAAATAATTTTTTTATTATTGCATTTGTCATATTTTCTATTTAAATCATCAATATAATTATTATTATAACTAACATTATTGGCATAGACTTCATTATCACAGTTGTAATTATTATTTTTGTCATTACCTGACTTATTAATTGTTTCTGTGTTATTTATGTTCTTTCTCTTACTTTGTACACCACTCTTATTACCTTTACTTTTAGTATATGTATTTTTCCTAGTAAAAAATGAAGACGGTAATCCTGCTTCAAGTAAGGACTGTTCTAATGTTGTAATTCCATTGTTTCGTATAGCAGCATTTTCAAATGCAATCTTTTTCTTGTAGTCTTCCTTGGGAATATTTGTATTCCCATTATCTAAAGAATAATGCTTGTCATCATTATGATCATAAACTTGATCATGGATTCCTTTCTCATCATGTTGTTTTGCTTTTTCTACTATTGCTTTAAACTCAGAATAAATAGGTGTATTAACTTTTAAGGTTTTATAAGAATTATTAGCTATATCTGTTTGAGGGTCATAGCTTTGATAAGACTCAAGCAAAATTGAGAAGGACTCTACTTCAACTTTCTTGTTGCATTCATTAAATGATAAGCACAAGTTATTAAAACTTTCTACATTGTTTTCAGTTGTGTTTGTACTAGTAAACAAATCCCACAATTTATCATTATAGGTTTTACTTTCATTATTTGGAATTTTCAATTTAGATGGTATGACTAGTGGTGAATCATCACAGTTAGAATTAGTCTTCAACTTTTCCTCTGACCACAAGTAGCTCATATTTAATGAATTTACAATAGACCCTAACATATTTTTAAATTTGATTGCTTCATTGCCCTCACTTAGTATTGTAATAGCTGTCCCATAAGAGCCAAATCTACCAGCTCTGCCAATTCTGTGTAAATAAGTTTGCCATTCTAAAGGAGGCTCAAAATTAACCACAAGATCAACATTTGAAGCATCTATACCTCTTGCTGCTAAGTCTGTAGCTATTAATATTCTACATTTATACTCTTGTAATGTTTTGAGTGCATCTAGTCTTTGTACTTGTTCCTGTTGTCCATATAATTGTTCAGTAGGCCACTGGTTTTTAACAAGCATTTTGTATACTTCTCCCACTCTAACTTGATAATTACAAAAAACTAGGCATTGCTTGAATTGGATTTTGGCCAAAATTTTTAGTAGTTCTTGGAACCGGTGCTGTGTTTGTCTAACAATGTTTGAATTATGCTGCACTGTTGTTACCTTTTGAGCAATACCCAAGAGTATGCTACTGCTATCCGGGCATATATGTTGAGCTGATTGAACATATTGACCAATGAAAGTTTTGTTATCTTCTGTGAATGTAGCACTGCTCATTATAACTTGTTTTTGTTTTGGTAGAAAAGAAAATATGCAATTTATATCAGCTTGAAAACTCTTCTCCACTAATTTATCTGCTTCATCAAGAACAATAAGTCTAACTGCAGAAGTGTTAATTATTTTGTCAGTAATTAAATGCCTCAATCGTCCTGGACTCCCAACAACAATATGGACTTTCTTCTTAAACTTTTCAATATCCTCCTGAACAGGTAATCCACCCAGCACAACTTCCACACATAGTCCTGCAAATAAATTCAAATCTACTTAGGATCTCATTTTGAAATTATTTGCAATTTTTTTTCCAAAAATTGTTTTAAAGTAGGTTAGCAAGAAAAAAATTGGGTGAAGAATGAGTAGGTAATACACAGAAAATACAAAATAAATACAACTAAAGAAAGATGTGTCACAGAGAAGTGGTGTATAGTAAATTGCATTTACCTTCATAGTGTTCACCAATTGCCTTTATGACATCACAAATTTGTGCAGCAATTTCTCTAGTTGGTGCCAATATTACTGTCTGAAGACCTTTATGTATATCTATCTTTTCTAGAGCAATTATTGTGAATACAGCGGTTTTTCCTGTGCCAGACTTCGCTTCTAATAGGAGATCTAGAAAATAAACAATAAAAATAAATGTAGGTTAACAATGGAAAATTATTAGGCACAAATTTGGATATCTCATATAATAGGTACAGTAACCTCAGCTAAGACTTTAGTGTTTGCAACCAGCCTTTAGTTTTATGTCCCAGCTTAATATCACTGAAGGTACCATGGGTACCTCTAATTCTAAATTCACTTACCAAAACCACATTTTCCCAAAGGAATGCCATGTAGCTGAATTGGGGATGGTCTGTAAAAGCCAGCAGTTTTTAAACCTCGTAACGTTTTGTCGGTAAGTAACATAGAATCAAATGTAATGTCTTCCGATATTTTAATATCTTGGGTTCTGGTAACATCATTAATATTATGCCCCAATACCATAATGAGCAAAGTTTTGTTGTATACTTCAATTATGTAGTAAGTGATTGTAACAAGAAATGATATTTACGATTTATAGAAGAAATGAATCCTCTAATAACAATATAACCTCAAAAAAAATATTTTTTTTGTTTAGTTTATCCCGAAGGAAAGGAACTAGGGGAAGCCCATACAGCCATTGTAAATGATGTCTGAATTTATGATGGATGATATTAATGATGATGATGGGAAACGTCGGGAAAATCCTCAAGAATGGGTGTAAAATTAGTAAAGATCAAAAATAATTGCAGAAACAACTTACATGAACCCATGAAGAGATTGTATTCCGACTAAAGTTTTACTTAGCTTACCTGCATATAAAACCATGCACACGCACTAGAAAAATTCGTACACGAAAAATTATCATAGAATGACATAAATAATATTACTTATCGCTAGCCAGTAAACATCATGTCCTTTACGGATTTTCACATGCATTGCGTAGCGCGATTTACAAATAAACTTTGATCAGTCGATTCGAACAAGACAAAATATACATATTCAACTATATATTTATATATTTCTTATCCGAAACCGAAATCTTACGAAACCTTTCGGAATCTTCCTCAAAAAACATCAAAATGACATTCTGTGTACCCCGATAATGAATCGCAATCGTACATCGTACACTCAAAGTACATGTATAATTATCGTACGGTTGCCAATGATATAAAACCATGCACACGCACTAGATTCACATTACAAGTAAACAAAATATAACTTATCTACCAGTAAACATCACTTTACGGACACATGCAAGTAACTATATTCTGACTTACGAGTTCATCCATCACACTACATACAACCATTTATGTCTGATTATGAGCGCTTGTAGACGTGATTGGATCGCGGGCTGCAAAAAACGGAAACCCTTACACATAAAAAAAAATATATGGAAGTTTGTTAGCTACTAGATTGTTGTCAGAGTTTACATTGTACGTGTAATTATAATATGTGGAATATTAAGATTGGGCTTTATTTACAACTAGTGACCCAGCCTTTGCTTCGCTTCGGTCGTAGAAAGGCTTCGGTACATATTCTCTATGCATTAATTTCGTATAGAGGTCCACGGCTTAACTGTTTGAATTTTTTATTTCCCCAGAGCAGCCAGTTTTGCCGGACATTTGTTTAAAATACCCTAGACGGTTTAGGATTCTACTAGACTTCACAAACAAATAGATTTAATGGAATATTCAGGCAGGAAGGTACCAGGTTCTGAGCTTATGAAATTGTAAGCTACCACTTCATGCATTTGAGTTATGTAGACATTTTCATGAATTTGTGAGTTATACGATACGAGCCTCATAGTAGAAATCCTGAGTAATTTTAGAATAGAAGCTAGAGCGAATATTTTTCACTTATTTAGAACGTACGTAACTTACGTAAGTTGCCATTTAAGTAAGTACTTCTCGAAAATTTAAGCTCTGCCGAGATTTTGTGTGAATCGAATGTGTGAATAGAATAGCAAAGACGAGCCGTATAGACAAGCCGAGTTGCTGCCCACTGTAATAACTTCGTATTTTTTTTTGTTTAGTTTATCCCGAAGGAAAGGCAAGGGGAACTAAGCCCATACAGCCATTGACTTTAGTAAATGATTTTATGATGGATGATAATGATGATGATGAATGGAAACGTCGGAAAAATCCTCAAGAACAAGTGTAAAGTTAGTCAAATTGCAAAAACAACTTACATGGGCCCATGATGAGATCGTATTCCGGTTAAAGTTTTACTCAGCTTACCTGCGTATAAAACCATGCACACGCACTAGATTCACATCACAAGTATTCAAAATATAACTTATCTACCAGAAAACATCACTTTACGGACACATGCAAGCAATTTTTGATTTTCACAAGAAAATTACACCTGCACCCTTCTAGCTTTTCCCGCCGAATCTAACCTCGTAATAACTTATAGACAGCAGCTCGCATTGTGTGTACTAGCCGTAAATAATAAAAAAAAAATGATGTTTAGTAATTCGTTCATTAACGGAGTTAAGATTCGGCGTGATGGAAGGGGCGGGTGTAATTTTCTTGTGAATTTATAGGTAAAGTCGCTTGTGATGTGAATCTAGTATGGTTTACGCAGGTACTTAGCCGGATGCTTCATGGCCCAAAGTTGTTTCTGCAAAACACTTTACAAATTTTCCTTCCATTAAATCATCATTATTTAATCAAAGACAGGCTCGCATGGGTACTAGTTCCCTTGCCTTTCCTTCGGGATATAAAACGCGTTCATTAACCTAATAAAAAAATTTATAGGTTCGCCTATAAACTTAGATGCATAAGAAAACACAAAATCCTATTAAATTTTAATCACTTAATATCCGCATGCAGTTTATTTTTACTGGGAGATAAAATAGGTATAATTAAATCCTACGAAAAGGAAGACAATTATAGTTTTACATAATTAATTTCATTGAGTTAAAGTTTATAAACGAAATTTGGAAATGGCGAAATTGCCTCGAATCAATTTACGTTTGATCTCGGTATTTTTATAAATAAAATGATGTAGTTTTGTGATTATACAATATTTTTTAGATTACTGATTAGACGAATATGTATATGTTATAATAACTTCATTTAACCCTTGACTGCTTGATGAAACAAACTAAAGAAATTGTTTTTCTGTTCATATCCTTATTTAGTTTTATATTTTTATAGTGTTATCTATTCAGGTAAGCTTTTTCGTATTTGTTATTATCTGTTTCATATACAAAAATTCAGCATGCATGTTTTACTTTTACTGTTGAATGTTTATACGTCTATTTGAAAGAAGTAGGTCATCATTTTATCTATAAAACCCATTGGAAACTAAAATAAAGTTAGCAAACATATTTTCCTGATAAAATATGTAGCAACTATTCCTTTCTAATACTCTCTAACAAACCAAACCTAATATTAATTTGTTATTGTGTTTCAGCATATAAACAATGAATAACGGGACAAGAGCTGGGGTAGCTGGAGGTGGGGTTGGTTTGGGGGTGGCTCCATATGATGCCAAGATTGCTGGGATGTATGACTTACTTGATACTCTCGGTTCTGGACATTTTGCTGTGGTTAAACTGGCTAGACATGTCTTTACTGGTAAAAAAGTTGCTGTTAAAGTGATAGACAAGAGCAAGTTAGATGAAGTATCTAAGTCTCATTTGTTTCAAGAGGTAACTAAAGTTTTCTATTTATATTTAGTACCTGCTAGATGTTTTTAACTAGTGTTTGTCCACCAATAGGGTATATGCACTTTTTTTTTAAATTATTTCAAATAATTATTTACATGACTACAAATAAGTAAAAAAATATCAGCATCATAATTACAATATTTAGTACATACATAATAAATTGTTTTAAAATAGTGGGCTAATAACAGGTTTTTAAACAACCACCACTTAGGCGTGCTTTTCGTGACGTCATAGTCTGTACAGTCAAACACTGCTCAAACATCCATCAAGTAAGTATAGCTAGCTACTCACGATCCAATTTGGTATTCAACTTGTCGCGCAGTTGGCACAGAAAATGGTCAAGGCACACTGTTAACATGCTATGTGATGCAACACACGATCCCCACTCCATACATTTTCGGTGTGTTACCATGTGGAGTGTTAACAGTGTGTCTTGACCTTTACTGGCACAGGCTATATAATATTTATTAGTGTGACAAAGATCAACATGTTCAAACATTGTTTGGTGGACACAGATTTTGATGTCACATTTCATTCATGATTATTCTGACCAATAGTGTTGCGTTTCAAGTGATTTGAATTTCCCACTTATTTAATGCACTTTTCAATAATGATTCTCTTATGTAAAAATGCAATTAAATAAAAAAATATTAATATGTACGTAAATCTTAATGAACAAAGATTATATATTAAAAAATTACCATTATTTGAATTGCATGCATATTGCTTGGCAATTTGAACTTCCAAAAAAATCTATATCAAATCTTTGATTTATTATTGCTTCCATTAATTACCAATACTTGCTTTAATTTCAGGTTCTCTGCATGAAATTGGTACAACATCCCAACGTTGTAAGACTTTATGAAGTAATAGATACACAAACAAAATTATATTTAATATTAGAGCTGGGAGATGGTGGAGATTTATATGATTACATTATGAGACATGAATCTGGTCTTTCTGAATCTCTAGCTCGTGATTACTTTCGTCAAATAGTTCGTGCAATCTCATACTGTCACAGGTACAGATAGATTAGTGTAATGCTATATCATATCCGTATTATATGGCAAATTTAACATTAAACAAATAATTCTTCTACCTTTTCAGGTTACATGTGGTACATAGAGATTTAAAACCAGAGAATGTAGTATTTTTTGAAAAATTAGGTATAGTTAAATTGACTGACTTTGGTTTTAGCAATAAATTTTGTCCAGGTCAAAAGTTAGAGACTTCCTGCGGGTCTCTAGCTTACTCTGCACCTGAGATATTGTTAGGTGATTCCTATGACGCCCCAGCTGTGGACGTTTGGTCCCTCGGTGTGATACTCTACATGTTAGTGTGCGGTCAAGCACCATTTCACGAAGCTAATGATAGTGAAACATTGACAATGATTATGGATTGTAAATACACTATTCCTGTACACATATCTGATTCTTGCAAAAGGTAAATATGAAAATGTTAAAGTATGTTTTATTTTATATTTTACTCATGTGTGACTTGGTGTTATTTCATGATGTGTAATATATTTTTTTAGGCTTATAGGTAGAATGTTAGTGAGAGAACCTGAAAAACGAGCAACTCTCTCAGAAATAGCCACGGACCCATGGGTCACTGCCGGGGAAGGGGTCACTGTGGAAGACTTTGACACACCTTTAGTAGCTAAAGAACAACTATCAGAGGAAGACAAAGCAGCAATAGTCCAAAAAATGGTGAATGGTGCCATTTCAACCAAGGAAGAAATATTAGATGCATTAGAAAAAAATGAATATAACCATATTACTGCAACATATTATTTACTTGCTGAAGGAAAATTAAAATCAAAAAGGTATGCTGTTTGTGGTACATAGTAAAATGGATTTTTATTATAATTTTATAAGTATTGTTAAATCAGGTTTGGTTTGGACTAATAATCTACAAAAAAATCTAAAACATTCAGAACTCAATGGGTAATATCATACATCGCATTGTAAAAGGCACCTAAGGAACTCAGGGGTGGCCTTCCACTTAGTTAGATGATGAGCTTACAATTTTTCACAGAACTTTTCATTTCAGAGCTTGTAAATAAGAGATATGTTTGCTTATAGCTAACACTGATATTATTATATTATATATCCCTTGTAGGCTATTACTAGAATTGATATTTGCGTTGTGTATGAAACTGTCGTATCTGATACGTAGTAACTATTATGACGTAATCTCTGTGTTGCCCGCAGTGCGGAGGCGTCCCGCGGCGCGCGGCGGCCGGACGCGTTAAGCGTGCGCGGGGCTTCGGGCGGCGCGGCGGGCGGAGCGGCGGGCGGAGCGGCGCGCGGAGGGCGTGGACTTCTCGCGCCGCCGCCTTCCGTGCGGACGCCGCAGGACGTGCCGCCTGTAAGTAACCAGTCTCACTAGCTACTATTACTACTAGCTGTTAATCTAAAACTGTTGTGTACATTATCATATACATAATCCATTTAGCAGTCGGCACCAGAGGCGGCTGCTGACATTTTTAGATGGGTGTTCACTCCCTTAATGAATTGAATGGTGCAAGTTCAACCGTACACTTATAAAAATTCAGATGACCTAATGAAACACATTAAAGACAACCATATCGCGTTCTAACACGGACTAAGCGACCTTTAGTGGCGGCATACGCGAATTAAAGTGAGCGGCGCTCCAGATAAGGCTAATTTTTCATACGAAATCTTCTGTTTCACGCGTCGGCCTATGTCGGTATGTCTCTTTCGCACTCATTGAATATAGTACTAGGAATCGTACCAAATTTCGTTTCATTGGAGCGCGATCGCTAGAGCTCCACTCGATACATAAGATTACAACTTACTTGAGACGAACGCGTAGACACTATTGTATAAACATAGTAGAATTGAAAGATAATTATAAATATAGAGAAATATAGATTGCCTATGTAATCTTCGTGGGTGGGAGTGCACCGCACCAGCGCTCTTTAGGACGAGCCGCCAGTGGTCGGCACTATACTCGTATTTTATGACACGGTATTGTCAATTTGTCTGGCAGCGTTCCCGCAAGTGCAGTATAGTTCGCGAGGAGGACGACGACTCGGACGGCGGCGCGGGGCGGGCGGCGGCGCGCCGGCCGTCGCGCTCCGAGGGCCGGCTGCACGCGGCCGCGCGGCCGGACCTCGCCGTGTCGCTCACCAAGGTGAGGGGCGGGCTGGCCCGGCGCGGGGACACCCTAACGCTCACCAAGGTGAGGGGCGGTCTGGCCCGGCGCGGGGACACTAACGCTCACCAAGGTGAGGGGCGGGCTGTCCCGACGCGGCGACACTAATGCTCACCAAAGTGAGGGGCGGGCTGGCCCGGCGCGGGGACACTCTAACGCTCACCAAGGTGAAGGGGCTGGCCCGGCGCGGAGACACTAACGCTCACCAAGGTGAAGGGGCTGGCCCGGCGCGGAGACACTCTAACGCTCACCAAGGTGAGGGGCTGGCCCGGCGCGGAGACACTCTAACGCTCACCAAGGTGAAGGGGCTGGCCCGGCGCGGAGACACTCTAACGCTCACCAAGGTGAAGGGGCTGGCCCGGCGCGGAGACACTCTAACGCTCACCAAGGTGAAGGGGCTGGCCCGGCGCGGAGACACTCTAACGCTCACCAAGGTGAAGGGGCTGGCCCGGCGCGGAGACACTCTAACGCTCACCAAGGTGAAGGGGCTGGCCCGGCGCGGAGACACTCTAACGCTCACCAAGGTGAAGGGGCTGGCCCGGCGCGGAGACACTCTAACGCTCACCAAGGTGAAGGGGCTGGCGGCGCGGAGACACTCTAACGCTCACCAAGGTGAAGGGGCTGGCCCGGCGCGGAGACACTCTAACGCTCACCAAGGTGAGGGGCGGGCTGTCCCGGCGCGGGGACACTCTAATGCGGTGAAAGTGGCAGGTGTAAGGAGGACACATACGTCACACACAATTCACGCGATCGCGTTGCTTTGGATTTGCCTTCGTAAGTTACGTAATCAGCTAAGTAAGTTAGCAACTTTTCACTGATCATTCCCGAAACATCGGTTCCCGGTATATGCTAAACGTGACTATAGAATTAAACTCTTTCATGTCATATACCCGTATCTAAAATTGTATATTTTTCTACAGGTTCATTTGGAAGACGGAGCAGACTTGGACGGTCCGCCTACGAAGTGCAATACGCTGACCGTACATGGAGGCGCTAATGTAAATGCTGTCGCGGAGGTAACTATCTAAGTATACAAATGTTCAAGTTCAAATATAATGTTTGAAGCATGTATCCAATTATTTGATTTCTAGAAGTGTTCACTATGAGTGCGCCCACCACCGGGCCCTACACCCTCCACTGACCCTCGGATCTGATAACTCATAATTGCGACAACAGGCACTTGCACTAACTACAATCGCCATGAGAAACCAGACCCGAGCACCTACCATGCAAGACGATACATTGCACTATTCCGAAATCAAAAACTAGATAAATAATCTACATATGTTTCGCCAACAACCGTGGCATCCTCAGGATTATAGAAATTAGTAAATTAGTAAAGCACTAATTATTATGAACCTCTAAAATCCAACACATTACTTACATAGAATTAACTACCCTCTACTCTACTGCTCGGGTCTGGTTTCTCATGGCGATTGTAGTTAGTGCAAGTGCCTGTTGTCGCAATTATGAGTTATCAGATCCGAGGGTCAGTGGAGGGTGTAGGGCCCGGTGGTGGACGCACCCATAGTGAATGTTTGAAATTCCGAATTGTAACGCCTAATACAATTTCATTTATTTCTAGAAGTGTACTTGCGTAAATGAGTTAAACATCATTACGTTAAACATAGTCGAGTAACTAACCCACGCCCATTGTGCAATGGCAGCCCCATTGAGTGTTGATGTCATACGCACGCGTGCCAGAGTCCTTGGCATGCCGTTGCCTACCGCAGTACGAGCCCATGGTGCGTGCGTGCCCAAGGCGTACTCCCGTGCCCCGCGCATACACATTACACGCATTCGTAATTTTTCGCAATCGCATTGCTTCGGCTCTGCTAATACAAGTTACATAATCAGGGTAGTTGGCCAGTCGGCGTAGGCCTTTACGGGGCGTGACCATAGCGCTTAACCTACAGCTATGTGTACCCGCAGGTCCCGCAGTTGACGCTGGCGGTGCTGGCGGCGCCGCCCGCGCCCGCCACGCGCCCCGCTCGCCCAGCGCGCCCCGACTCCTGCTCCGAGTCCGACCTGTCCGACGACGACAAGGA
Organism: Carposina sasakii; assembly: GCA_014607495.2. NCBI lineage: Eukaryota > Metazoa > Arthropoda > Insecta > Lepidoptera > Carposinidae > Carposina > Carposina sasakii. The sequence goes on along the minus strand of CP053155.1, from coordinate 6,640,894 downwards.
CAAGAAGCAGACCGCGGTGCAGGTAACTTATGTTAGAAAGCTGTTGACTGCGTTCACCTCATCATTTTTTCAACGAAAAAACCCGACTATGTTGAAAAAAGAGACCCTATGTCACTACTAAGACGAATCTAACGATACTTCTCAAGCTCCAATGCGAGAAGCCGCCCCCTAATTACGTAACTTGCAATAGCAAAGCCGAAGCAGCGCGATCGCGATAATTGAGAGCAGGGGCGGCTCCTGATATTTTTTGATGGGGGTTCACAGTTTTTTTAATATGAGCGTGTTAGATCTAGCTACAACGGTGCTTAATAATTTTAAAAAAGTCTAGATATTAATTGAACTTAATAATTTTGAAACTTCAATATCTGGATTTCCGAAATCCGAAACCTGAAAATTCTAATTTCACTAGTCAAATTTTAGCATTTAAATCTTTTACTACAACAGGAGAACACAAGATAAATAATCAAATTCGGAAACTTGTAAATCCGGAATTCGGAAACTCGCAAATCTGGAAGTTAGATAGTATTAGCTTGGAATTCTGAGTGATATAATTTAACATTATTTCAATAAGCATCTCACTATACTTGTGCTAGGGAATTTATCATTATGTTGACAATATGTAATCAGAATCTCAAACTTGAAGGTGTGGAATATTAAAAACAAAAGGGAATTCATTTTCACAATCATTTATTTAATGTTTACTGAAATGATTAAATAACAGTAGTTATAAACACAAAAGTTTATAATTATATGACCATGCCGTCGAATTTATTTGTTGCAATTATAAAGGATATTAATATTTTAAGAGAACATAAATAACTTATATTATCATGCACTTACACCAGATACTTAGGTGTGTGGGTACATGCAACACCCAAATAGGTGAACACTTCACATGTACAAAGAAGTGATAAAATAAATCTTACTAACCAAAATACTCAAAACAAGACATTCAGTGACATCATAAACATCAAACATGCACTTACACACCAGTTATGTACATGCAGTACTTAAGTTGGATTAGTCACTTCTTGTCTAAAGGAAATACTATAATAGCACATATGAAATACGCCAGTAAGCCCTGATTACAAACAAAGTTTCACAAAGACTTCCCTCCTTGGAAGCTTATTTTTGGGAACTAGCTAAGCATCATTTGACCTTCAAACTTTGGATTATCAATTTTCATGCCTCAATTTACAAAGATTATTCTTATAGATAGATATATTCTATCACTTTTGACAAAATATGAGAAATATTAATTACATGAACATGAAGTACTACAGCTACCAAGACAACAAAGTAAATCAATCATATTGTATTACTGTTAGCATATTATTAAATAAGCCCAAAGTTTCTAATAAATAGTATATTAGATTACTACTTATATGAGTTTTTATAGTATCTTTTCTTCTTTTTGATAATATTTTTCGAGGGAGCGTCCCAAACGTTTTCCCCCGCTTTTTGTAATGTACTTTTTTTTCTTTTTTTTTAAATCCATGAACATACAGCCAATTGTTTTCGACCACAATTTTAAATGAACAAATATGCTAATATAGATAATTATGAAATAAAATTATTGCATAAATACAAATGTTTTACATTTTTCAATATTTATAAAACAACAATGACTCACAGTCATTGTGAATAATCTATCAAGCGCAAGCGCATGCAATATTACAGTTTGGAAACACCGCGCGTGTTCACTCTCAATGAATGAAACGGTCCTCACTCTTATTAAAATTCAGATGACCTAATAAAACGTCTGGTAATGTCTGGTTTTTCTGCATAAATGCACATAGACGCGCGTAGCAAGATTTTTTTAAGAGAAATAATTAATATCTGTCTATGAAAAAACTAGCATAAACACTGGACACTATAAATTTTGCCCGATCAAGAAATTATTATTTCGTTGAAAGATTTGGGTCGGAGTATTTGCTTACTGACGCATGAACGGTCCATGACACATACGTTTCGGGGGCATTGGGGGGCTGGTTTTAGAGGTACGGTGCACCGCTGGCCGACCGCAGTTAGTAGGGGACCCAAGTAGTGAGCTAGCCCCTTACGAAAGGCTGTCCCGCCAACTCGCGAATAATTCCGGGATGCGCCATCCTGCCGGTTGGCGACTGGATGAAAGGTCCCAACGGATATCCTTGGGGGGGCTCGGCGTCCCCGCAGTCTCCAAGCTAGTTCCCCGCTGATGTTATTCGACCGTTATGTGTCTACTGGTCTGCCAAGGTCTGCCTCGCTCCACTGCCACATCTTCACCAAACCTCACTCAGCGCAATGAAAAGAAATAGAAAGAGAAAAATAGTTCAACAGCGGCAGCACCCGAACATTCGTGGGATGCACTCAAATCTCATATCGGTTCACTCACCATTACCTCGAGACCGAGAAACCAGCTTTCCTATTTCTAACGGAGACGCAGATGACAAGTCCACCCGATACGGCGTACCTATTGTTACGTACTGGGTACGGGTTATTCGGAGCTGCCGATTAAAAGGTAGGTGTAGGTTTAAAACACTTTATTTGGTGGAGCAGGTTACAAAATTACAGCACTAATCACTATAACACACTTGAACTCTAAAACAGCACTAAACTATCACTTCCTTCACTATCGCTGGTATCGTCTTCCTTATCGCTTGTTTAGCTTTCCTAGTCTTATCCCAAGACTAACTTAAGACTGACCCCGTCGGCCGAGATCCGCCGTATTTATACGGGTCGACGTTCGGTCCTGAACATTCGGGAATATACCCGAGCGACCCATCTACAAAAACCCCGTAGGTGTTATCCGGGCAAGCCTGGAACGTTCTCGGGCGTTCATACGATCACGCCGAGACTACAACAGAACATGCTAGTAAACGATATCGCGTTCTACTCTGCTACTAGCGACATCTAGTGAGCCAATGGGTAAACTCCCCGGTCGTAACACTATTATACCCAGGATACTCACTTGAACATAATTTTAAGGCTCATGCTGAGGTGTGCTTGTACGCCAGGGACTACATCTGCATACGGCGTCTCCGTAGTATTGAAGACCGTAGATTCTCTGTTATCTGGGTGCTAGTAGACACAGACATTGAAAAAATTCTCAATACCTGTGTCTATCGCTCGCACAGCGGAAACCAGGAGACAACTAGGCTTGCAGATTATCTCAGTGAGGCGGCAGATGCGGCCCTACTTAAGTACTCGACGGCCCAATTTGTGATTCTGGGGGATTTTAACGCCCACCACCAGGAGTGGCTATACCAGATCACTGACCATGCCGGGAGAGAGACGCGAAAGCTTGCTTTAGCGTTAGATCTCACTCAGCTGGTCCAAGGTGCTACGCGGATGCCCGACGTGGGCTGGCATACGCCCGATTGCGTGGACCTTCTGCTGACTACGGATCCAGACAGATGCTCGGTGTCAATTTCATCTCCACTGGGTAGATCCGATCACTGTCTGGTGAAATCTGTGTCTGTTTATCATCCGCCCGTTCCGCTGAAGCGCAGAAGCATGAAGCGTACCTGGCCTGGGTTGATGCTCGACGGCGCAAACAAGGGATTTAAGTAGCAAGAAGAGGGCCTACAACAGGGCTGACAAGTCCTACAAGAGGGTCTTGCAGAGAGCTCCTTTTGACCACATAAGTGTAATAGGGAACAAACTGGTCTCTTATCCAGCTGGTAGTAAAGCGTTTTGGTCCCTTGCCAAATCGGTCGAAATGAAGTTCTGCTGCTCCTCACTACCTCCATTGCTGAAACCAGATGGGTCGCTGGCACACACCGCGGAAGAGAAGGCAAATTTGTTTGCTTCCCTTTTTGCGGAAAATTCCCGTCTTGACGCTGGTAGCGCGATACCTAGCAGTTTGGGTTCTATGCCTGAAATCCGCATTCGCCAAACAGAGGTACGGAAAACACTACGCAGTCTTAATGTGAATAAAGCTAGTGGCTCTGACGGTATTTCGGCTATAATTCTGACGACATGTGCACCGGAGTTGTCTCCTATACTGACACGCCTGTTTCGGCTCTCTTATGAAACTGGTCTAGTGCCTAAATCATGGAAGACAGCTAACGTGCAACCTGTGCCCAAGAAAGGTAGTCGTACTGACCCTGCCAATTACAGGCCCGTTTCGATAACCTTCATACTCTGCAAGAGCATGGAGCGTGTCCTGAACGACAGGCTCCTGGCATACCTAGAAACCAATGACCTCCTTAGTGACTGGCAATATGGCTTTCGCCGGAACCGGTCCACTGGGGACCTTCTAGTGTACGCCACACACATATGGAGTGAGGCCATTGAGAGGTACGGAGAAGCACTAGCGGTTTCTCTGGATATCTCTAACTCCTTCGACAGGGTTTGGCATGACGGACTGATAAGCAAGCTTCTATCGTATGGCCTGCCTGCTGGTTTTTGTGCATGAACATCGCATTTTCTGTGGGGCAGATCCATTCGAGTAGTCGTAGAGTAGTCGGCTGCTCGTCTGATCCTAGGGCTACTAGTGTATAGAACCGGGAAATCCCGGTACCGAAATTCCCGGGAATTCCCGGGATTTAGAAGCGGTAAAAGAACGGGAATTAAAATACAAGAACCGGGATTTTCGGTACTTTCGGGAATTATTGAAATCGTAAATTGACATCATAAAAAATTCGTATAAAACCCTTTTTTTTCATATTAGCTGTAACTTATAGTTTATACACATAAATCCGTATACATTTATGGTAATTGGCAACACTGACGCTACGCGTGAGCGGTTCAGGAGCGGAGCGGTCACTTTCCCGCCCAAATAGTAAAGAAATGTGCAATAAGATTGTATTACCTACTACTAAAACGTACTAGTCCGCCGCCATCAACAACAGCCCAACATTCACACGCTCATCAGGTTATTGAAATAGAAGAGGACTTCGAATCCGCAGTAGAAAGAAGTAATCTTACGAAGAGCGTTGAAGTAAATGCAGAACTCCAGAAGATTAGGAAGGAACGTGTTAGATCAACGAAGAATGACGACCTTGAAAAAAATATAAGAGTCGAGATGGCCCTTTTCAAGAATGGAGGCGATCGTGAGCGACATTTATCACAAGCTTATGACCATCTTATGAGTATTCCACCCACCAGTGCTGAGCCTGAAAGAATTTTTTCTTCGGCTGGCCTGCTGTGCAATAAGATTAGATCGCGTTTAGGTGATGTAACTTTGGATGCGTTGATCTTTTTGAGGACATATTACAATTAAAAAAAGCTTTCAAAAAGACCAAATAGTTCCACTTTATCTGTGAAGGCGTAGATTTTATTTGATTGTTATCTATTTGAATTCAATTTATTCTAACCTAAAGTATACCCTCTCCCACCTCTTATGATGGATTCTTATTAATCTTACTGCGTTAATTTACTTTACTTAGTACTTTCAATAATAGTCTGATTTTAACTAGATTTTAATTAATATTAAGTTTGATTGTCATTAATCATATTTAAAAAGCCTCGACCAGTCTTTTCGAAATGCCCTTAAAAAGGGAATGGGCTCCCGGGCCCCATGACCCCATGGTTTCAATCCCAAACGGCTCAAATATGTAGACTCCACTGAGGTTTGCATATTTGCGCCGTTTGAGGTTTTCCGCTGTGGCGTGTGGGGCATGGGACGCTGCCAGAGTATCGACGCATGTAGCGTCCTATACTAGAGAACGCCCCATCTCCCAGGGCACGAGGGTCATGCCGTCCGGTCTCTTGCCATCGTCGCGCACCAAACCAACAGGTTCTAAAACAGATGGTGCCCCGGTGATGGCAAGAGCCCGGCGGATGATATCGTTAATACTAGCATGACGTGGGATGCGACCGGCACTCCTGGCACATGAGAGGCCATGGTGTCCGAGTTGATCGACGGCGTCGCCACATCGGCATCGGTGGGGGACATCGCACGGCGCACCAAGGCGTAGGCGTGTGGCAATGCAGAAAGTGGTTCGGTCCAAAAGTGTACCGACGTTGGCTGACGGCAGTGCCTGTAACCAAAGGCCCGACTCCCACTCGCCCAAGGCTGTAAGGCGCTCACGCTCTGCGGTTGTTGTTTGACGTGTTTAATAGGTTTTTCCGTACCAATTCACAAAGCGGCCCGTCCCACAGCCTCTGCGACGATGGGGTAGACGGTTCAACTCCGTTTGGGCAGACCGCCTTCCAGGCGGTTTTGGCTTCAGCCATATGTGCAATTTCGACCTGGCTTTGGCTGTTTAAAATTTTGATGACTAGTGGGAGAGTGCTATGGGCTGAAGCCAAAAAGGCTGGGAGTGCTACACTAGTAATTTTGCGTACACCTCCAAACCTTATCTTGGCCCAGGAACGATCATCTAAACTGATATTGATAATCGAGGAGGAGGGTCTGCTTAATAGTTTGGTCTAAACGAAGAAGAAGACCCTGAAATTTCCAGATTTGACTGCAGCGGAGGTAGTACATAAATCTGGGGGCAAAAAGGCAATGGCGTATTATATAGTAGGCCATGTGCGTATTAATTTTGAAAAGGCGATCTGAGGTGCCGACAAAATTTTGAATTTGTTCATCCACGAAAGAGGGTATCGACTCGTCTAAGATGGGCGAGCCCAAAAGGCGAAAAGAGCTTTTATCCACAACAGACAAATTTGGAGCCAATAGGTTGAAAGCAGAAATTATTTCGTTACAGGATGGGGTGGAAGCAGGGACATATAACTCACATTTTCCCGTGTTGAGCTCAAGCCCTATTAATTTTAATTCCTGCTTCAGGAGTTTAAGATCCCCTAGGACAGAGCTCGCTTCGCCTCCTAGGGTGCCATCGTCTAGATACCACACGTTTAATTTTGATTGCAGCTTCTCGATTATCGGGTGAATAGCTAGGCTAAGTTGGAATAAGTTAATTATTGTAGCTAATGTTGATTGATCTCATTCAATGACAGACTGAATTTATCTAGATTGTAAGTATTGTATTGATATTAAGTTTGGCTGTAGCTAAAAGCTGATTACTACTCAAATAAAACATTCTTTTGTGATTTTTATTTGTATTCTAGATACCGTCACAATTTAAATTTATCAACTAGCATCATATTATGTATGGTTGAAAAAAAAACCGAAAGTACCGAAAATCCCGGGAATTCCCGGTTCCAGCATGGTCCGGTACCGAAAATCCCGGTTCCTTGAAACATATCCGGTTCTCTATACCCTAATGGCTACAAATGCCGGAGTCCCTCAGGGGTCGGTACTTTCTGAAACACTCTTCCTGCTGCACATCAATGACCTGCTGAAGCCCAGTATTTTTGGGTGAGCAGATGACAGCACTGTCATGGAGAAGTATACGTCCACCGCAAAAGCCACTACAGCCGAAATCCAGTCGAGCAGAGAAGCAATGATTGGGCGATTAAACTTTGCCCTCAATGCAGTTTCCGATTGGGGCGATACAAATCTGGTAAAGTTTAATAATGCTAAAACGCAGGCGTGTCTATTTTCTGCAAAAAAGAGGCCATTTCAATAGGCTCCTACTTTCCAGGATGTAACCATAGAAATCTCCGATCACCTGGACTTGTTTGGCGTGAGCTTGTTTCCAAAACTCATATTTGGTTCCTATATTGAGTCCAAGGCCCAACTAGCTGCCAAAAAGCTGGGTATTCTCTCGAAGGTGCGAAGGTAGTTCACACCGGAACAGCTACTACCCTTGTATAAAGGGCAAGTTCGGTCGTATATGGAGTACTGTTCGCACCTTTGGGATGAATCGGCCAAATTCCAGCTTGAGGCATTGGAAGCTATCGAGGACCGCGAGCCAAAAGGCCTATCGGCAATGACTCACTGTTTAAAGCTAGATTGCAAAGCCTTGAGCATCGACGTAAAGTTGCAAGTCTCTCGGTATTCTACAGGTTACATTTTGGGTGTGCGTTGAGACTTCATGACCTAATTCCCCCAGCACCCTTCTACCACCGGACGACCAGGGAAACGTCAAGGCGACGAAGTGCCGAAAACTCGTACTAAGCGTTTTGCTTCTACATTCATAGTGCGAACGGCCAAGCTGTGGAACTCCCTGCTTGAATCTCTGTTCCCCGTGAACTATAATCTTGCGGTCTTAAGTCGAGAGTGAACCGGTTTCTTTTAGGCAAGCGCGCTCCATCTTAGACTGCTGTGGTGCTTACCATCAGGCGCGTTGTGGTCAAGAGGTTGTACTTACTTATCGATACTCTTCTACAAAGAAATATATTGTTGTGTAAGTGTAACAAAAATAATTCCGATAGCGGCGGCGCCCCTATTTGTCTTGGCGCCTGTGTGCGCCGCACACTTCGCACACAGGGGCGGCGCGGGCCTGCTTCGGCTTTGCTATTGCAAATTAGTTAATCAGGGGGCCGTTTAGGCTCTAGCTAGAGCATGCCAAAAAAATACACATACATACACTCTATAGGTAGTAACATAACAATCCTTCTGGCGCATTCGGGAAAAAGGTCATAATAAGGGGGTGGATTATGTTTCTGAGTCCCCTAGATGGAATGGGGCAGAGGGATCCACGGTTCAAATTCATAAGTATAGGCGGTGGTATCCCGTGCAAATTGGGGTGGTAATATTTGAAGTCCCAACCTCCTGATGTATAAATCATAGTACCCTGTGGTAGGAGTTTCATATATACATAGTTTCATGGTCTATGTTAGTGATAACGGTGTACGAAAAAACTTGCATAAAGTTTATGAGACACTGTATTAATGATAAATAAATAATAAAAAAGTGCGCTAAATTAATTACACACAAGACTCTATTGCTTCGTGCAATACCTAAGTACATACCACTTTATGTGCAAGACTGGAGTTTTTCGTCTTATGAGAAGTATTCTGTGAATGAATATCTATATTATTATGTAACTCGGCAGGTGGATGCGCCCCCGGAGCGTGGTCGACGAGACTCGCACGATGACTCGAGCGACAGCCAGGAGAGGGGCGCGGGGGCCACCGCCCGCGCGCCTCCCGCCGCGCCGCCCGCCGCCGCGCCCGCCGCGCGCCCGCACACCGGTCAGTACTATATTAAAGGGGGTTCCCCACACATAAACCTACCTTTATACCTAGTCAATGGTAAGGAACCCTTCGTGCGCGAATCCGACTCGCACTTGGCTGGAATTTGCTGTTTGATGTTGGCTGTTTGCCAATATATTTAAGAAGCAGTTAACTAAATTCAAAAGGCAGCACTTTCCATTTCAATCCACAAAATTCCGATTATAACTTTAACAAGCACGTGATCTAATAATAAACATTCGCAGGAGGCAGCGGTGCAGGAGGCGACGCTCGCGGCGGCGGCGGCGGCGCGGCGGGGCGGCGGCGCCGGGCGGCGCGGCGCGAGAGCCGGCTACGGGAATCTCGATCCCTCAACCGCATCGCTGAAGAAGAAGCTCGTTGGGGCGGCGCTCATTTAGCAGCACTATGTCCACGCCCACTGCTGCGTCTACTAGCGGCCGCCCGGCCCGCCGCCGCCGCGAGACGACTGCACGGACTGTGCTAGCCACGCCTTCACGCGTAAGCCCCACCCTTAACGTAGGCCCCGCCCCTCTTATCGTTCTCGCGATAAAGCCGCCGCTGCTTCGGCTCCCCAATCGCAAAAATAATGCGATAGCGAAAGTAGTACAAATGATTGCGGCAAAATTCGTATTACGTACGTAACAAAGGAATTTGACATTTCACAGCGATATACAATTTTCGCTGTCTTATTGCTTTCGATTTCTTTTCGCAAAATACGTAATCAGTCTACCGGTGTATTCGTTCTACGCTCGGGTGTATACGTTTTCTGTTATATGATATTTGATGTAATGTAGTTGCGTCGAAATATGTAGGTCATGTTTTTATGATGGATTTATTTATCGATTTGTACGTAATCAGTGTGTCTGGACTCTGAATGATTGGTGAGAGGATGTTGCACTGAGATTTGTGTAGGAATTTGTTTTTGTGAAAGAATCACCGATTAAACTTGATTGGTACACTGAAAATATTAAGTAATACGTGATTGAGTAGATAGTGTACCGAAAATTACTAGATCTTGAACGTATTGTGAGTAAAGTAAACCGGAAACTACGGTATTGACTTAAATGATTCGCACGGGATGACAATTTATAGATACATACTAGTATTTTTTATATAATACCAACGTAAAGTTATGCTACTAAATGCCGGGTGACCTGGCATAATGTTGATATTTAGACTTTCATGCAAGTCTACTCGTTGTTATTAAAATGGTACTATGTGTCCATACTAATTAAAATATTAATAATTATCATGACCTGCAATTTAACTTCTCGAAATTTTAATAATATGTATATTTATCCCAAGGAGGGTCTCGGTTTTTCGTCATTTTTAAATAGAAAATAATAACTGAGGAATAAACCAGTTATGTAATTTGCAATTTGTTTTTATTGGGTCAAACAAAAGTATGAAAGTCCGTACGAAAATTTTATAAAAAGTGCATTTATAAGTACCATTTTTTGTAGACAATTTTATTTTAACTATTTAAAATATATATAATTAATTGTCTATCCATTGTAATTAGAAAAACAGAGAAACCCAATCATGCTATGTTTATTACATTACACTAGTTCTATGTAGTACAAATTTATAATTGGTTTTATATAAATGAAATTATACGTAAACTAACGTTTATACAAAATACCCTTAGGCCGAAAATTAGATGTCTGCGATTTGCGGGGCGACGGCGGGAGCGGGCACGGCTCGTTGCTCGAACGACGCTCCCCGCTCCCCGCCCCGCTGCCATCCCGTTCCCTTAAATAAGAATCTATGTGTTTATCGTACCGTTCCCGCCCCGCTGCCGCCGTCGCCCCTCTAATCGCAGACATCCAGTTTTCGGCCTTATACAAAACACACACTTATCACCAGTCGTTTATTTGAGCACATTCGTTGGTACATAAGTAAATCTGTCAATCTTTAACATTGTGTAACAAACTTGAGAACACACATTTAATAATGCTCAAGAGGACACTTGTATGTAAACAAAAAATACTTGTATAGTTGAGTTGAAGAGTTCCGTAAACGCCTGGCGATATGGATGTAAGAGACCACACTCTTGTGTTTGAGGTGTAGGCACCCTTGGGTTACATTGTCGGAATTCCGGACTACATTACTCATGAAATCAGCATGAAATATTCGAATTAGAATCTTCATTGAATTCCTTTAATACGCAACGCAAAATTTTGTTTGAAAAAAAAAAAAAACGCTAGTGTGAGGGTTCTCTTAAATTAGGGCCTGCTAGGCTAGCTTAGGCCACTGACGCAATAATAGTTTAGTACATATAGACGTTGCATCAGATAGAATCTGTGTGTCAAGCTTAATTTGAGAAAAGATATAAGTACATAGGGTATGCAATGCACAATTTGTATCACATAAATCTCACGTTTGGTTTACGTGACTCGTGTTTAAAGAGACCTATGTATAATTAGAATTGTTCGTAGTTTAATAATAAAGACTAAGTAACATTGCCCCTATAACGTCAAATAACCCACGTTTCATGAACTCCTACATTTTTATACATAACATTCAGGTGTATGCTTCATTATAATCTAAACTAAGTGAACCTACACTGTTACATGCAAGGGGCCATTGCCATGTTCATGCAGTCAAATATCTCATTTCGATTACGAATATTAAAGGACAACAGGGTTTATACTCCAATCGATTCACAACTATACAGAATATAGGATAATCATAATATTTTATATTTTTTTAAAGTTTTAATTCATGAATATAAAGCCAGCCATTTATCTAGCACTATCAATATACCTAGGGGTTATTGCGCAAATATAATTATGTAATTTGTTTTGTATGTAATAGAAAATACCTGGATGTTAACATTGTTAATTTTTATTTCTTATAATAATTCATGATAACCAGCTATCCTAGAAACTTTCAAGAAAGCAAAGATCTACTATGTATTTGAAAATTGACAAGTCAGTTTCATAAAACTTTATTTGCGAATGTACATTTCGATTTAAATGCTCCATTTTTGTTTCGGCTAGTGTATTTTGGTGGTTTTAGTTACACCCTAGTCTAAAACAAATTGCTGTTATGAAATGGATTATAAAATAGTAAAGGACTTTTTTGAGACCGACTGGTCATGCCACAAGTTTTCACTCTTATCTCATTTAGGAAAGGTGAACCTTGAATAGAACAAAAAAAACCTTAAGCTTTCTTGTTTTAGTGGGATATGCAAAACTCACTTGACACTATTTTTTTATTACTTATTACCTTCTATAACTTCTCACATCACATACCTACGTCCACCTTCCAAACCATTTTACAGCAGAAATGTTATCCATAAGCATATAATATGGTAGATTCTGACCGTCACACTTAAACGTAAACCTAATCTAAGTCAGGTCTATCTCTCTCCATTCTTAACATAAATGGCTGAGAGAGAAAAGGACAGGTAGGACTAATTTTACGTTTAGGTTTAAGTGTGACTACCGGAATTGACCATAATACCTATAAATAATAAATTGCTATCAAAATACGTTTAATAGAATCTCTATACATACTAGTTTCCATTACCAAGTTGGCAATAGTTGGGAAACATAAAAAGATTCATGATAGTGCTTATATTACAATATTGGTGAAGTAAAATTTAATACTTGCTTTGATACTAACTAGGCATACCTAGTTATATATAAATGTAATTAACATTGGCATCGGAATGTGGGAAACACTTTTATGAGATTGTTTTAAAGCTGTTCACGTTTGATAGTTGCGGTTGCGACTTACTGAATATCTGTCATACATTATTAAGGTATGATTGATACTATACCTAATATTTGTTTATTTTTTACTAAATCTTTGTGGCTTAAATATTAGTTTGGCAATGACCAAGTTGTGACGTAATATTAGTTTAACTTTGTATATGTAAAATGATGCAATAAATCCTAATCGATAAAATAACATGAGATTACTAAGGTATTTGTCTCATTTAAATTAGTAGTCTGAACTTCCTGAAGTTACAATAGAAATTTAAGTGGGCTAAGGAATAATAACTAGTAAAAACCATAATTTGGTGCTCATTTATGAAGATGGGGGATCACCCGTAAAATTATTTTATCAAATAATTCTGCTACTAGGCGGCTTCAACCCATATGGAAGACTGCCGCCGCCGCCTCAAAATGCCTTGTTTCTTCAGTTATGCAAGAAAATTAGCAACCATTTGGCTAGGAATTAATCACTTTAGCTGGGTTATTTTTTATGTAGGTAGATACTGTATGTTAGTTATGGATTGGTTCACTCTATAGCTCTGCACTTCTTTTACTTATCGTAGCCTTTTATTGCATGTCTTATTAATTACAATTTCTAGGAATGTCCATTTCTATAAAATAAAAAGTTGCTTTGAGGATAAAATTATGTTCTTTAGTTTCTACGAAATAGTATAATATGAAATTAAATGTTAGTTTAATGTGAATGAAATAAAGTTTATGTAAATACTTACTACTTATGTTAAAATTACTGTAAATAAAATAATCTATCTATGTATAATTAAATAAGTTGATTCTTAAATTATTACTTTATTTCTTATACAATACATGCTACTATTATGCAGATCTAGATAATAGGTATTTCTAATGGCTATGGTGGGTTGTTAGTTTGATATCTGTTGGTGTTAATATTTTTAACTATCATGCTGTCATTTATTAATTTATTTGTGGTTTGTTGCACTTCTGGTGCTCTAATTTTGCAATAAATATGAGACCAAAGATTAATAAATCGTGTTTAAATGCATTTTCAAATCTATTTGGTGCCAATTATAGTAAGATTTAATGGAAAATTACTTTGTTTATTAACAATATTATGGGGATGCTTGAAAAGATTACTTTAATTTAGCTCAGTGTATCATTAAATTGTTTATTGATTGATCAAAATCATTGGGCATAATGAACAACATATTAATCGAAAAAAGCTTACTTTATCAGTGATAGGCTTACTTGCAAAAAGTGCTTAATGTAACCAAATTACACAATAACATCTGTTACAGTTTATATGCCAAAAAGATCAAGCGGTATATTAGCTAATCCACATATAAAATTTAATCTACGATTACGCACCTGTTACAAGTGGGCCCTTAAATGTGTCGATTTTAGACATTGGACTCACAATGGTCGGATAGATAGCCTATCTGAAGGATTAGTTAATGCTGTCTTTCTCTTAAACTCGATCAAGATAGAGATAGCATCAACTTTATCCTGTATACAGAGGTGGAAGTGACAGTCCAGGCAAATATTGATATGGCGCCTTCAGACCATGATTCTGAGGCGAAAACCACTGAAAATTTTCGCAGGAACATTCCAAAATTTTCCGACATTTCTCTTTTTTTTTCATTTAACTTGTCACAGGATCGCCCGAAACAATTGGCGTGGAAAGCAAACATTGCGTATGATCAAATTAAAAATGCATTTCCTGCGAGTAATAACACTGTCGTATAACTCAAAACAAAGGTACTTGTTCAGTATTTGCCTGGCTGTCACACATACCCTGTATAGGCTGTCTGACCGTTGAATTAATCCAATGATAATAATACAAATGAAAAGACTGACCAGTAATACGACCGTTTTCCATTTTGACTGGAATCCTAATAAACACATGCTAGAAGTGAGAGAGTAAAGCGATGCGGTTTAGTAACGAAGTAACAAGAGGAACTAAGCTTAGGTGAGAAGGTACAATAAACTAAACAAATCAATCTTCGCGACTTTGTGCCCAGTCTTTGAATTTGTAAATACATATTAGTTACTGTTAGTCTTCTGTTATAGTGTACTGTCCTATACTTACTAAATTATTGTCTATTTTGATTTTGAGGGAGAGAACTTTCAATTGTACATACCTACATTTAGTGAAATAGGTATCAACTACTTTTATAAGAGGAAATTTTGTTAATGCCCTTAGGGATTACTTCTTGATTACAGAGCACACAGTTTTTTTTAAATCTAACTATTATGGAACATAAATAACATTAATTTTATTATGAAGATATAAACAATATTGAAATCTAAGTTTATGAATGATTTTCAAGAATTTATATTTTTTTGTATTCAACATTGATCATTGTTCATCTTTACTATATTATAAAATACCTATTAAGAGCTTCGTAATTTGTACATTTATATTATTTATAAATTTACATAATTTGATATGACAAATATGTAGCTTAGCGTTTTAAAACTGATATTCTAATAACTATGTACCTGGTTGCCATCTGTATTTGGCATTAATTAAGCTTTTGCAAATGTCCAGAACTGTAGAATGTAAATGTAATATGTACTGTATCCATTTCACTGTTATGCTCATTAGACAACTTATATCCTCATTTTATTTTTTATAGATTGGTCTTGCCACGAAAATTATTGTATGACTGTAAAAATGTTGTATGGAAGGAATCTTGTTTTTATAGAAATATAATGTAGTATAATGTTTATGTTTCTAAAAATGTTTGTCTCAAATAAAGCAAATAAATGTAAATTCTGCTCCCTTTTTATGATCTATTCTTTTGACAGGTTATAAATGAAGTACTAATGTTTATGACATTTGATTTATTTACCTTTGCTAGTTACATTGGTAAAAATATTAATGCTATGAAACAATTTGACTTAGCATTTGGTTTTAACAATAATCACATGTAGTGGCTAAATGAGAAATATTGTGTACACATTGAGATTGATAAAGCCCATGGTCACATGGAACCAAAATATCATTTACATATTGCATTAAATGCAGAGCTAAATAAAACATTCAAGTATGATGCAAAGCCTTATGAACCAGTAGTACTTTATCTTATGTATCTAAGAAATAAAAATTTCCTAAAATATTTTACACTTGATCATATTATTACTATAAGAGAAATCAAGCAAATCTCCCATGTTCATTTAGTAAAGGTTCATTTTAATAATTCAATAGAGCCCGAGGTAAAATTAGTATGCATTATATTGTATAAATATAATATTATGAACAACTAAGCTATACAGCATTCATTTGGAAATTGTTCATAGAATAGGCATACAAAATTACTAAAAATGAAAGTGATGGTAAAACTAGCCTTAATATACCAAAAAGCAAGTTTAACTTTTCAAAGGCCACAATAATTTAGGTAATATGATAAATAAATGGGTTACCCTCTAAGCAGGTAGTAAGAACTCTTTAAAATTCGATCCTTTTTTCTTACATGCCACGACATAAGAGTACAGTGCCGCGTGACGCCATCCACCCAATCTACTATGCGCGTCCTCGGAACTAGCGGTGCCGCTTGGCGCGCCTGTGCGTCAGGAACAATGGCGGCCGGGCCGAGCCCTTTTAGTTTTTGTGAAAGTTAGGGCTAGTTCCAAATCTCATTTTAATGATATAGTCATTCATAGTAAAGTAAAAAAATAGAATTTCCAAAACGTAGATAACGTAATGTAGGTCAAAACTACTGCCAACGAATAAAATTGGTTCTAGGTCTATGGTTTAGGTAAGCAGCTATAAGCCGTTGTATGTGTTACTCTATTGTTCAATAATAAGAATTCAATAGTTGAAAAGGCAACAAGGATTTTTTGTCTTCTAAAATAAGACAATAGCGGCATCTTCTTTATGATGCCATTGTTATTGAAATAACTAAAGACAAAAGACAAAGATTTTCTTTTTGTATTATTCTTATCTATGGACAGAATATCGGCCTTATTTAGGGTCATCAGGGTTGAGCTAAGAATACAAAGATTTTCAGTAAAAGAAATTAAAAAAAAGAAAGACGGCATCTTCTCTAACGATAAGCTCTTTAATAGTCAGAATAAGTAAAATATATTGATATTCTTGTTTGAGTGAAAGGCAATACTCTCGGTGGTAGAATTATTTTCACAATGAAACATAAATAAAAATAGAATAGTATGTGTTTCCTTATATTTACTGCAAACGAATACTCGCATGTGGTATTCTCTTTCAGTTTTTATATGTCATGAGACGATTTTAGTACCTGATATCGATATTGGGGAAATTGCGCAAAGTCCTGCAACACTAAATTTGAATTAGTTCACTGAGATCTTGATAAATCAAAATTATTTGTAAATAGTAGTCCGTAAAGTGTTGTTTCGTTGTTATATTTTGTTACTTGTTATGTAAATATAGTGCGTGTGCATGGTTTTATTTACTTGCTAGAATGGTCTTCATGCATGTAAGTTGTTTCTTTATTTTTGGGTTTTACTAATTTTACTATTATATGTATGTACCTTCTGATAATAATATCTATGTAGGTATGTAAATCTGGAAATTATTGAAAACAGGCAATTTGGGACTGACCCTAAAATATAGGAGAGTTAACAAAAGACGCAAATACGTATTACAGAACAAATTTGTATGGACGCCAATACGCGTAATAGAAAGCCAAGAAAACGCACATTGATTAAAATGATCTCTTTACAACATCCACCCAATCTACTATGCTGTGTAGAAAGTTAGGAAAATTATATAAGTATATCTTACAAATAAAATAAGAAATAGATAACAGAGTTGTGAAGTAAATTGGTTATTGAAATAACAGTTTGGCTGTTGAAAAGAAATTAGAAAGTGCTCCCTTCAGGTGGCTGTGAGTTCATATTCAGTGTCATCTAGCTCCTGCAACTGTCTTGATAGTGTAATCTATCTTGCAGAATGGGCGCCTATTATCCACCTGGAAATTATTTAAATATTTAAGTAATTACAGAACCTTAATATTGATTAACACTTTAGCTGTGTATTTTATACCTACAAGTCCAGTTTGGCTGTTGACACAGTACATATTCAATCTAGAAATAAATCTAGCAGTCGGGGGTTCATCCGGATATCGAGTACCACACTCAACTTTCAGTGAGTACATCCTATTTTCATATGGTGTCTGAAAAAATTATGTCAATATAAATATTATTCAATTAAATATACAAAAAGAATTGAAATTAATATTTACCCTAGGGGGGCCAATTATCATGCCAGTCCAATGAGTAAGAGTCATATCATCGTCACTTTCCAGACCCCACGAAATAGTGCCATCTCCCACTCCCTTTTGGCCTTGCTCAAGTTCTTCAAGTAGACGAAAATTCCTTGGAACCACTGGAAAAATATCGTGACCGAATATTATACAAATGAACAAATCGATAATACAAATACTCTATCCATCTATACATTTTGAACATGTTTACAATGATGACAAAGTTAATCTTACCAACGCCTGATGACGGATTCGCCATGATCAGTTTCACCGGCACAAACTAGCAATCAAAAAACTAACGTTCAAGGCCCTAGAAGGTCGGCATTTATTAAATAACTACAATGGTTTTATGTAACTTATAGTTTTATCTACTTTAAAATCTAAATTT
This sequence comes from Carposina sasakii, assembly GCA_014607495.2. Classification (NCBI taxonomy): domain Eukaryota; kingdom Metazoa; phylum Arthropoda; class Insecta; order Lepidoptera; family Carposinidae; genus Carposina; species Carposina sasakii. The sequence continues at coordinate 6,622,589 of CP053155.1, read as the reverse complement.
TATTCAAAATCTACAAATCCTCGGGACACAAGGCTAGTTTTAGTGATTTTTTAACTGTCAAAATTTTTATTTTAGCTTCTGACGATGTAAAGGCAATGAATGGATACCCCACATACATCCAAAACTTGACTTGTTTTCCTTATAGCCTGACGACCAAAGTTTGAGTTTTACCAATATAATTGCCAATCACATCGTTTTGTCATGGCAAATGTGTGTTTGGTTTTCTCATAGAGAAAAGAGTGTATAGTTCATTCATCTGAAGTTTTTCTTTAAAATTATACTTCTTGCTTTTGCTATGCTCACTCTATTTAGTCTATGGTTGCTTCGTTTTCTCTATGGATTTCTATATTCTCTTTGGATTGGACGTAGCTCGCGAGGGTTGTCCGGTTGTGCATTTTATTTTTCACAAATTTATCTTTACATACACTATTTACAAATAACGGGGCTATTGCAGTACAAGAGTTGCTTTGATGTTAGAAATTGTGTGCTAGTGTTTAAAGTAAACAATGATTGTAGTTGTAATTTGATGAGTGATAGTGCAATTTTGGAGGTAAAATGCCCGCTTCCATTTGTGACCCAGTATCAAGCGCATTGCGTTTATCTCTTACTGCAGACGAATCCTCTAATTCCTCTTTGTTAGATAGTAGACTGTACTCCTCAGCTAAAAGTGTTCTTCTATCTAAAATAGAGTTTGAGGAATCTGGTGATTATCAGAGCAATGTACTTGATGGACTGAAATCAAAGTACGTGGTGATTCGACCTAAAAAACCAGTGTTGGATGGTAAAATACTGAAGAAGGATGGGATTTCTTCCAGTTCGGCATCAGGTAATACGAATATAACGATACGATACACGGCTAAATAGTTTCTGTATTTAGTTCATGCATGGCAAGCAAGCAACATTTAGGTTATATTTTCGTTGTTGTCATTAATCAATAAATAAACATAATACAAGATTCAGATAATGATTCTAAGGCAGAATATAAAGTAATCTATGTAACATACATAGTATTTATTATTAAAATATTTATTTGCAGAAAATAATAAAAATGAAGATGGTCTGCCAAAGTCAAAGCGGACTTTGTTTGCTGTGGAAAAGGTTCAGTTGGGATGGCAAACTGCATGGGCGGCTGGAGCCGGAATGCAGAATGTTGGGAATACCTGTTATCTGAATTCAACTCTGCAAGCACTATTCCATGTGCCTGCTTTAGCTAACTGGCTAGTTTCAGAGTCTGTACATGCTGAAAACTGTAATCAACAAGGTAATAACTTATTTTTAGACAGTTATATTATGGTATTTAGGCACATTGATATACAAAAGCTCTCATTAGTTCTCATTGCTCAGCATCAATTTTGTTACTTACTACACCTGAATGAAACATGTAATTTTACGTATGTAAATTAATGCTACATTTGTCTGTTAATTTCAGAAGCCTGTGTCATTTGTGGCATGAGAGCTACATTAATGGCCACACAGAAAAGTGGAGGATCACCTATAAAACCTTGGCAAGTTTACTCAAAATTAAGACTTATCTGTAAACATTTAACTCCAGGCCGGCAAGAAGATGCACATGAGTTCCTTAGGTAAATATTTTACCACATGACTTTTACACAGAAAATAGAATAATGTAAAAGAAAACAAGTTAGTCTCAGTACAAAATTATTTATTTAATAATATTATTATGCCACACAGCTGGCCAACAGGTTCTTTTGCATTCAACTTAAAGTTTCATCAAACATGGTTGAAGGGTTCGAAGTGATCATTATCATTGATAATTATCTTGATAAATCATCATATCATCATTTCAGCCCTGGGAAGTCCACTGCTGGACATAGGCCTCCCCCAACAACCTCCATACCAACCGCTCGGAAGCAGCCTGTATCCAACCGACGCCTTGATAAATACACCTTGATCATTAGAAAAATCAAACACTAAAATAATCTGAGTTTATTTACGTATCCAAATGAGCTAAACATTTAAAAAATGTTTAACTGATAAAGAAGTGCGAATTTCTTTTCTTTACATACTTTCTTATTTTTGTTTACCACCATAAAAACAAAAACAGAATTTAATTGTATATTTCTCACATTATTCTCTTCGGGATAAATACAATTATCATTTAATTAAAGAAAGAAAATTTTAAGAAGCAAAATGACAATCAGCTAGGATAATTATCAGATAATTATCAAAATAATTATCAGATAATTATCAAAATAATTATCAAAAAAAAGATTTATCTTGATATTTTCAAACCCTGATTTTTATCAACTAAGCCAAATGTATAATTACAGATACCTAGTAGAGATAATTATCAAAATAATTATCAGCAATGGATATTTTCAAACCCTGAAATAAGTTACCTGTAGAGGCAATGGAGAAATGTTACCTGTCTCGTTTTATTAATTCAGACAAGCTAGATCAATACAGTAAAGAAACAACTCCCATGAATCAGATATTGGGTGGCTATTTACGGTCAACAGTACGATGTCTGGCTTGCCATCACCTCTCTACAACCTACCAGCATTTTCAGGTTTGTATTTAATTTATTATTTATGCTTAATAATAAAAGTGAAGTAAACAAATTTTGTGACTTTTAAAATAGTAAATGATTCTAAGCTTTACCAAAAACTGTTGGTCTTAATTTCCTTCCATGTTGGATATTTATGAGTGAGACCATAAATAGAATAATAAATATGTACATCTTAATTTTTTTTTTCAGGATTTATTATTAGATATTAGAAAACATTCGACATTAGATGAAGCCTTGGATTCATTTTTCTCTAGAGAAAGGTTAGAAGACTTAGGATATAAATGTGAAGCATGTAATAAAAAGGTAAGATTCTAGACATTATCTATAAGCTTATGTTTTATGTCATGCATACTAGATTACTCTAGGGTTCATAATAAATTTTAGTGGTGACAAATAATTATATTTTTCAGGTTTCTGCTACAAAACAGTTCTTTGTGGAGCGGGCTCCAATGGTGCTGTGTATAGCTCTTAAGAGATTTTCACTTGTAGGTGGAAAGTTGTCTAAGCATGTGCAGTTCAGAAAGAAAATTTCTCTGAGCAAATATATGTATAATAAAAACAATCCTCAACAATTGGTGAGTACAAAAGCAACAATTCCTCCATTCTTAATTGTTTTAAATATAAGGCACTCAATTCTTTTTTGTTTCTAATGTATTCTGGAATTGCTAGTTAAGTTACAGTCAACTAAAACTTAATCTTTAGGAAATTTAGGGTTAAATAATATGCAATCAGGTATTAAAATTGTATTTACCTCTGTTTTCTTTTCAGTCTTACAAATTGGTGAGTCTTGTAACCCACCTTGGCCCATCACAGAATTGTGGGCACTACACAGCGATAGGCCAGGCACCTAATAGCAATTACTACCAATTTGATGACAGCTGTGTCCGTCCACTTCCACTTTCCACTGTCCTTGGCACAAATGCTTACATTATGTTCTTTGAAAAAGATAACACTCCAGAGGATCACTCGGTACCCACCGCTTCAACCTCTAGTGCTGTGTACGGGCCCCAAATTCCTGATAATATACTTAATAGAGAGAAGAGCCCGCTTAAACTTACACTCTACAGAAACCAGGACAGAAAACCCATCCTTCTAAATAGTGCAACGTCAGAACCACCTAAAACAGAAATTAAACCGATAATTTTGAACAGCACATTAAACAAAACAGAGTCCAGCTCCAACTCCGAGCCGTGGGTTGTCAAACAGAACGGCGAAGTGGAGAAGGTCGCGCCGAAGATACTGAACGGAGATAAAGGCTTAGAAGGAAAGAAGCTGAGCATAGTTTTTAAGAAGAGTGTAGATAAGCGCGAGGACGTCCAGTCTCCGGAGAAGTTTAAGTTGAAAGTGAAGAGTCCGCTTGAGAAGTTGGAGGAGCAGATGAATGGAGGCGGCTTGAGTCGGCTGGCGGCGTACGAGTCGGGCTCGAGCGGGGACGAGCGGCGGGACGAGGCGGGGGCGCGCGGGGACGAGGCGCGGGACGAGGCGGGGGCGCGCGGGGACGAGCGGCCCTCGCGGGGGGGGTCGGCGCGGGCCTGCGTGCGCGAGCGCAGCGCGCCGCTGCTGTCGCCCAGCCTTAATGGGGACACTAGTCACAAGTTAGTACTCTTGATAATACATTCCAGCAGCTTTATTATGAGTACAGATGGAAGAGATGGTTTTTATTTTGGGTTATATTTTGTATACTCTGAGAGGTTAGAGCAGTCTTTCCAAAGTGGGCTATAACGCCCCTTCGTGGAGGAGGCCTGGAAAGGGGCAGTTAAGGCCCCAGAAAAAAATATCGCAACTAATATGCTATTGACATTTTAAAATGTGGTGAAATAAATGGGGGTGCTACCGACTTTCAAAGTGGGCGTTAGACGAAATAAGTTTGCAAATCTCTGGGTTAGAGTATGCTCTTTTGGATAATGTATCAATAAGGTTCTTAAGGATCGATATTTACGTGGTTATGGTATGTGTAGGAAATCTGTGATTGTACTTTTGTGGTCATCCTAGCTTAAATAGTATATTACTTTCTAGAACAAAAGAAAAAGAGGACCGTCGGGACAAGGAACCAAGTCCAAACACGAGCCTTAGTAGCATGTCGCCGTTTAGCGATGGTTCAGGCGCCGCCACAGCCCCGGCTAGTGCTGTCCCGCTCGCACCTGTCAGTACGGGCTCTGGTGTGATAGAGACGGCAAGACACCTCAATAGCGTCTCACATAGAGGATACGGTGCACCTGTTTCCACTTGGAATGGAACACATAGTGCAATCTCAAGACAGGTAAGATACTGACAGACACTTACAGAAAATAATATAATTTGAATACATTTTTTGTATCTTTAATATTAGCATGTTTTATAATTGTTTTATGTTTATTTAACCAGGTGTTTGAGGAAAGGCGCGATGAAAGAAAACGTGCTGCAGAAGCCGTTGATGAAATGGATCATGGAAGAACCAAAAAATTTAAAAAGTTCCATCATTACAACCGGTTTAACAATAATAGGAATGGTTATAATCCCTTCCAGGTATGTATGTGATATTACAGTAGAATTGTTAGAATTTATTTAATTGAGTCTTAAGTTTGTAAGTCACTCACAAACTAGTTTTTGGGCTATTTTGCTTCATAACACTAGATCATATTTTAATGAAAGTATATTTCTTGACTAGGAAAAGCAAAACAAACCTCATTGGAGTTTTAAATACCGTGGAGAGCGTCGTCCACAAAACCACTACAAACATCACAATAAGTACAAGAGGTTCAATGGAAATAACAGGTAAAGAATATATTATTTTTACGTTATTTACTTGGGACAGTTAACAACTGTATACAAAAATACATAGTTAGGTATTGTTTTTAAAGTATAAATAAGTACTATCCACAAGTTACTTAAAAGAAGGTTACACAAGACTATACACCACTGATATATCATTATAATTTTACTATTACTCGAATTTCGCAATTCAGTCAAGATAGAACGAAAGAACGAATTATTAACCAATGTACTTACTCATAATATTTGTAAATCTAATAGAAAAATGGCAATTTGTAAAAATATCAGACTATTCACATCACTACATATTAATAAACAAAGTCTGTCTGTCCCTATGTATGCTTAGATCTTTCAAACTAGGGAACGGATTTTAATGCGGTTTTTTTAAATAGATAGAGTGATTCACGAGGAAGGTTTATAATGTATAATTAGGGACCCGCCCCGGCTTCGCACGGAAGTAATGCACTCTCACGCGGGCGAAGCCGTGGGCGGCCGCTAGTATAAATTAAACATCAATTTTCAAAGAGATTTCTCATGTCTAGGAAGTGGAAAATATTTTTTAATTTTTTACTACAATACGAGTGAGCCAAGTTAATGGCACAGTATGACGTGCGTGAATAAGGAAGACGGTTAACTAATATTACTGCCGTGACCTTGAATGTGTCTGGCTCCTTGGTATATACTTTTGTTTCTTTATGTTTATGATGGCTATATTTATTGTTAGTTCGATGAACTACAGAAGTTGAAAATAAATGGTAAACTAAAAAAATTCTAGGAAAACGAGAACTAAATGTTTATGTAAGAGTTATTCTGACTGAAATTAGCTTTTCTCCTTTGATCAGTCTATTATCTGCCTTTAAATAGATACACATTGGTTACGCGTATACGCGACTTTTGGACGTAATGTATAATGATATCCATATGTTTGTAAAAATATAAATTAAGGGCCTTATAAACCGTGTGTGCGTGTAATATGCAACCTTGAAACACGACATATATCAGCAAAATGTATCGAAAATCCGTCAAATTAAATGTTGATTAGCCTAATCACTGCTTAATATTTTTTATAAGGTCACATGTAAACCTAAACTTAAAATTAGTTCTACCTGTCCCTTTCCCTCTCAACCATTTATGTTAAGAATTGAAAGGGACAGACCTGGCTCAGTTTAAGGGTACCTTTAAGTCTGACGGTCAGAATCGACCATGATAATAAGCATCGGTATTTATATCTACGTGTTCGCCACAGGTACAACAACGGGCACCACTACCCGCGGCACCATTGACGGCGGCTGCACCGGCGCCGCCCCTCGGGGCTCAGTGCGTTGTACATTCACGAGGACTTTTAGACAATCCCTACTCAGCCTTTACTAGATAATGTGGTTGCGCACTGCAGTCCTTTAGTAGCCATTATACTTTATGTGAAGATAGAACTATTAAAACCAAGTGCAGTTTACGCTTTTCAGCTTTTTACGCGGTGCCCCTTAACAAATAATAAAGTGTTAAGTGTGTTAATGTCACATATTTAAATACTTTACTACTTATGCCAATTATAAAAAGCTTGAAAAGGAACTGACTATATTATAGTACTGCCAGATCAGCCTTTTTATATCATGAGAGCAATATAAAACTACATGTTAACATAAAATATATGCATTTCATAATATTAACACTAGAATTACAAGTTCTACTTGTGATCTAATTATGTGAAAGCTCAATGTCATACATAGATTTAAACCTACCTTCATAGACTTTAGCTTCTGTGATTACATTAACTAAAATAGTACCTTGTATTTTATTAGAACATGATTATGTTGTAATTATTATCCTTTACTGAATATTCACACAATATTTGAAGTTTTAAATACATATTCATAGTTTTATACATATTCTGTTCAGGACGTAATTATAAGTTACACGTTTGTTTTATAACAAATGATTAGTTTAATTTATTTTACTGTTTATGTTTTACTGTGTTGTTGGGCAACAACAATGTATATAGGCTGTAGCTATGTCATAACATAACGCATTTCGGCTGTAAGTATGTATGTATATTTTAACTACATAGTGGGCTTGTTATTTTTGTAAACTTAAAGTAGCTCACTAATCATGGTTCAAAACGAGGAATAGATAGTATATTGGTTACGTTTTTTTAGGACCTGAATTAACAAAAGGATATGTTTTATTCAGACCAAACATTTTATATTGGTTACATTACAATTGTGATCAAACTCTATATCCACTCCTTTTCAATAAAATAAATCAGCTTAAGAATGTATTATGTTAAGAGTGATAATTTTTTAAAAATAAGTAATATCAATGTATTTAATTTAACTTTTCAGTAAATTACACACAAATATAAGTATTTGTTTTATAGAAAGAAGGAAAATATGTTTTCATAGAAACGGTCTATGTACATAGGTATTTATTTTATATCTTGTTTTGTGTATAATGTATGTCGTCATAATTGTTTTTCAGTAGTGGATATAGAATTGTGTTTGATTTGACCTAGAGTGTACGTGCTGCTAGTCATGGCACTGTGCGCCTTATTAACTTGTTTGTAGAAATGCGTTATCATTTAATTTAGTTTCATGGACACTAGATTACACCATGAAGATTGTGATACATATACAATAGATTTCATTATTAACATTGCATCCCATTTTTTTCAATATTTCGAGAAAAATCACATCTTTTAGTAGGTATATAAAGAAATTAAGCTTCACTAGTGTGACTTTAGTGTATTTCTTAGATTTAATATAGTGTCTTTGAAAATAAAACATGAAAAAGATAACTATACTTGAAACCATAATTCGAGAGACTTGTTTGACAGTTCATTTTGCATAAATGTTGCCATGGTCGGGGTAATGCTGTTCGAATCGATATTTTTGAATACAGATTGGTATTTTATGTTTATTTTTTTTTTATTAAAATCAAATTGTTAATTAATTTACAGTACGAGGTATAATATAATACAATACAATAAAATTGTTTGTATTTTTGGCGTTCGTAATATTATTTTGCGTATTATAATATATAATATCTTGACTAAGATAAAAACATTGTGCTGAGGGATTCAGCTTTGTTTGCCGAGATTTGGCTTGTGTATAGTTATCGGGATGAAAAAATAACGTTGCCAATAATGTAATTTAGTAAAGAGATGGTAAAATTCGTCATCCGAGTGATCGACCCGGTAGCTCAGTGGTAAGAGCACTGGCACGGAATGCAGAGGTCGTGGGTTCGATTCCCATCCGGGTGAGGAATTTTTTCCATTTAATTAATTTTATTATTTTCTTTTTATTTTGAACGATGAAGTGTCTGAATGATTTTATGTTGCTGATAATGATAACACACTTTTTTCACCAAGTAAACTACTTGACTCTGCTAGAGTATAATACTAGAGAACAAATATTATAAATCAGCCGAAAAACGTAGGTAAAATATTTATTAGCATCACTTATATGGAATGTTTTTGCAATCCGTACAACAGTATTTGGGTTCCAGCATGAGCACTTATTCTTCATTGGAGTTAAAATGAAGTGTAATATGAACTTTTGTCAATTCAAAAATGTATACAGTCAAGTCTTAATATTTATTATAATCACATCGACAATTATCGATATCGACTATAACTACACTATTTAATTTCTTCTATTTATGGTAACCCTTTATCTGTCAATTGTCAAACTAGTCTCTCGAATTATGGTTTTTAGCTAAGAAATATACTAATAACATTTAAGTATATTCGGTTATATTACTTTAAGGAAATGTAAAATATTACTTTTGACATTTGTAAGTTTTAGCTTGTGGATAGCCGGATTCGTAACATCCACAGAATAAAAAGATACATTTTCAAAAAATTGCAGTTTTTTATTTGTGACAAGACACTTTACTCTTTACTGGGTTATTTTTATGTAACCTTTATTGTTGCCTGTTGGTGATCTAAGCCTAGGTTATTACATTGTTTTATCAACATGTAACACTTTTCCTTTATCCTTATCCTTCCGTAGTAAGTTTGTCTTACCAGGTATATGGTACTTGAAGTACCAGGGTAGTAGAAGGTTGTAAGAGGTGTTAATAGACGTGTGCGCAGGTATCGAGAGGAAGAAGGACGCAAGATTAGAGTAAATATATCTAGCTCTTCTCGCGCACTCTTACGACAATGTCAAATTAATATCGGCATACCCACAGGTTTTATCGTCCGTTTCATAGAATAGTTCCTATTCCTGTCCCCCTAGCATGACCACGCATCGTGGATATCGTATTGTCTCTACAAAATTCAACATGGCGGATAAATTTATCGTATTTTGACAGGCTAGATGTCGATAAATCGGTTTATCATATCGTGTTTCGCAGGTCATGCTACTTGTACTGATTTTGGAACTAACATTTTTTGTATGCAGTGATATAGAAAATGTCATACACATAGTAACTAGCGCCATCATCCATCACTATACTGTGAAACTACCCTCAATTTTTATTATAGTACGAGGATCTGTCACTGATAAAAGTTCTTGTTTGTATTTTTCATGTGTGTGTTACTTCATTGACGGTACAAATAACTAATCAAATTGTTATTGTTCTGTTTTTTTTTGTAGGTATACAGGGTGTAACAAAAAGGGTATGTTAAGCGAAAAGCTATGTAAATAGCCCACTATAGAGAACCTGTCTACAAAATTTAAGACTCGAAATCACATTTTTATTTTTCAAGATTGTATGAAAATTCCTGAGATATTTAAAAATTCTCCATACTATGCGGAAAAATAAACATGTGATTTCGGGTCTCAAATTTTGTGGATAGGTTCTCTACAGTGGTCTGTTCATATAGCTTTTCGCTTAACATACCCTTTTTGTAACACGCTGTATAAAATTATATTGAAATAAAAACAATGAATAAAAATAGTAGAAAATACTTTTATTACGAACAATACATTAAGCTTAGTATGTACAATGAAAAATTGACAAGCCAAAACTACATGAAAAACGATAACATAATGTAGAAGTTGACATACTTTCTATCAGTGGGATTGATTAATAATATATCATAAACAGTCTTTGTTCATTTACTCGTATCACCTTACGAACATAAAACAACAATTCCTTCTTTATTTTCCAGAACTAACCAATCGCGTGACGGTAATTCCTGTTTATTATTTTCGGTATAGGTAGTCGCAGAACGTCCCCCTTTTTTTTTTGTTTAGTTTATCCCGAAGGAAAGGCAAGGGGAACTAAGCCCATACAGCCATTTTCTTTAGTAAATGATTGCAGAACGTCCCCTCTTGTTTTAACTTCCTTCTGAAACACAAAAAAGGCAAAGATAATGTCGTATCAGAGCTTTGTAGATAGATAGGATATCTGGGGCGACATTATCTTTGCCTTTTTTGTGTCCTAAAGTTGCCAAACCTGAAACGCGTAGTTTCGTCGCCTGTTGTAGAACCAACATGCTACTCAGCTCCCCGCCTATGGACATTGTGTCATAACACGGGCAGGTAAATTTAAAAATTAAAATATCTTTTAAAGCGATATCAGTAAATCTTTTAAACATTGTGCTGAGGGATTCAGCTTTGTTTGCCGAGATTTGGCTAGTGTATAGCTATCGGGATGAAAAATAACGTTGCCAATATGTAATTTAGAAAAGAGATGGTAAAATTCGTCATCCGAGTAATTGACCCGGTGGCTCAGTGGTTAGAGCACTGACACGCGGAATGCAGATGTAGTGGGTTCGATTCCCACCCGGGTGAGGATTTTTTTCCATTTCTTTATTAATAATTTTATAATATATAATATCTTGACTAAGATAAATTTATAAAAACCCTTCTCCATTAATATAATCCGTTAGGATATGGTTGATCGTTTCATCTTTAAACATTGTGCTGAGGGATTCAGCTTTGTTTGCCGAGATTTGGCTAGTGTATAGCTATCGGGATGAAAAATAACGTTGCCAATATGTAATTTAGAAAAGAGATGGTAAAATTCGTCATCCGAGTAATTGACCCGGTGGCTCAGTGGTTAGAGCACTGACACGCGGAATGCAGAGGTCGTGGGTTCGATTCCCACCAGGGTGAGGATTTTTTTCCATTTCTCTATTAATAATTTTACGATATCAGTAAATTAAACTTCGGCGAAATCCGCGAAATAAAATTCGCGAATGGAAAACAATGATTTTGTCAAAAATATCGCCATATTCGTCAACATGCATAAAACAAATTTCGAGCCACTGCATGTAGAGAGCATGTCGGGTAGTATATGTACGAGTCAGAAACTGTATAGAGCAGTGGTTCCCAAAGTGGTCCAGGTGGACCCCCAGGGGTCCACATGAGACTTGATGGGGGTCTACGTTGACGTGAAAAAAAGGTGGTTTACAATGACTTCGTATGTGTTGTAGGCCTGCAGGGGGTCCACCAGAACCAGTTAACTTTTGAAAGGGGTCTATGAGAAAAAAAGTTTGGGAACCCCTGGTATAGAGCATCAAAAACTCTGCCATGCGCAGTTTTTTGCATGACGTATACCTACTGATTAGTGTACGAGTGGTATCATACGTATAAAAACATGTCACCAATTATCCAAGATACGTTGAATGAAACCTACTTATGTAGAAATAGGAACCAATTCAGACAAATGACAAAATGCAAATAAGGACAGAAGAACGTTGTCAAAATTGTCAGACCATTTAATTTACCTGGATTTTAGAATTTGCGTGGTTGCAATTTTGGTTGCTGTTTGCATAAGTAGGTCCATGTTATGATGGTCATCGATAGTAAACAGTTAAAGTGACGTCATTCACTACCACAAGTTTTAGCACCATTTTGTATAATATACGAAAACACTATTATAAACTATAAATGCAGTAATACCTTACTTTTGCAGTAGTTATTGCTTAATTATAATTAATGTTTATTCTTATTTAATTTTATAAGCTGTAAGTACCAATATTACAAACTTATATATCTATGGAAATTGCATCGTTAACTAATATGCAGGTAAAACAAGTTACTCCAACATTACTTGACTATACAATTTCCAACTGCATAAAGAATCGGTTTTCTGTAGGGCTTGTTTTTAGGGTTCCGTAGCCAATGGGTAACAAACGGAACCCTGTTAATATGCCTCCACTGTCTGTCTGTGCATCCTCTAAGACTAACGGAAATATGTAGATTGACACACTTATTCATAGAATGTGTGTTACTATGGCCACCATCACAATACAACAGATAATCACATCACACAGAGAGCGATACAAGTAACCTTAAAAATTAAGTATGTGCCACGACTCGCACTTGGCCGGTTACTTATTTTATTTATGACTACTTTGTTTTTAATTTTTATTCATTGGCTCATTCATTTGTAAAAATTACGTAAATCTATGACTATGTTTACCACCACATAGCACATTAAGCAGTTTCTTTTTAACATAAACTAAAAGAGACGGCATATGCGCGGAAAAAAAACCTACAGAAGACGCGGAGGATTTTGGCGGCTATGAAGTCCGTGTTAAATAGTTAGATCAAAGACTATATCTTTAGTTAGATTTGTAGACATTCTGTTTGGTTATCGAGAAGCTGTAGAGTCTATTCTCTCTGCGGCGCTAGCTCTCTATTGTGATATTTGTCAGTGTGCAGACTTGTATATTTTACTCTCTAATTTCCTTTATATATAAAATGCTGCCTTGAATGAATGACTGACGGAGCAACGCACAATCTAAACTAAACAGCTTATCGTAGATCTGAAACTTGGAGGCTGGGTCTTATATGACGGACATCCCTATAAATTTGTATCTTTTTCATCAGGTTATGGGTTCTTCGCAGTATATAATATTTATCGCGTGAATGTAGGGGGGGGGGGGAACTGCGCATACGCATAACACGGCAAATTTCGCAGCTGCAAAGATCTGCCGCGACTACTGTATCGATTTTGGAAATAATCTACGGTAAATTATCTCACTGTCACTGGAATGACTTGTGTTGTATGTGCTTGAGGACCTCCTCATCCGGAATGTGTACAGACAAATCTTGATATATATTTTTTGGTAGCACGGTGTATAATTTTCTTCGCTGTGCGTCTTCTACTAATGTACGCCATTGGTTGTGTTTCTGAAAAAGTTAAGACAGTAAGTTTCGGGTGATATCCCAAATCCAAATGGTACGAATGTGATGCTTGAATTGACGATTTTTTTAGATACGTAATTAAGGAAGTGTTCAACGGAAGAATTGATGGTAATAGTGGAAGAGTAAGACCTCACCAGATTTTCACCGATCAAATCGGAGAAATACTAGAGAAAGATCAGTTCAAGAGTAACCTCAACCCACAGATTACCCCCTAGAAGATTCCGCTTACAACGCAGCGGTTGCGCACCACGAGTATATGCAATTCCACTCATGTAAACGCAAACTTCAATTCTTCACACTAGTACCGACCAAGTATTTGATCTGCGTGCGCGTGAGTTCGTTGTATATTCTATAATTAACTTTTTGTATTGTTTTTACGCGTAAAAAAGTAAAAAAATTACAACGTGTTTTCCAAAATGGTGCGGGAAGAATTCCAGAACAAATAGCTATAAGAAAGATGGCATAACTTTTCATTGGTAATTAAAAATATTTTACATTTTATCTCCTACGGAGATCAAGTTACATTGGTCAAAAAAATGTTGCTCAGAAAAATGACAGCTCCCGTTTATGTCTTTTGGAAAAGTCCCTTTCTCTTATTATAATAATTAGTATGTTTATCTCTTTTTCTTTTTCCAGTGTTTGACGTTGACAGAACTAGTGTTGTGACGAATTCAAGAAATAAGTAATGATTTTTAACAAAAAAAAAAACCATAAATTTAATTCCGTTTGTTATTTTATACTGATTATAAACAAGTAATTAATAATGTATACTTATACTTACTAATATACAAAGCTAGAGAGTTTTTTAGCTTAACACGCTAATCTCAGGTTTAATTTGAAAAAATATTTTTGTGTTGGATAGTTCATTCATCTATCGAGGATAGTTATTAATTAATCGAGGAAGGCTAGGTTTTTTTTAGCACTTTACGCTAACGAAGTCGCGGAATAGGTACAGCTAGTCTATACAAATAATTAAAATTGAAGTGTCTATTTGTAACACAATACAAAAAGAAAAAATTTCTAACATCATGTTATTAGGAACTGCAAACGATATCGCGTTCACTCTTGACGCCATCGACATCTATTGGCTGTCTGTTTGTTCACGCAAATCTCTGAATCAGCTGGATCGATTTTGACGTGACTTTTACTGGCAGATAGTTGATGTAATAGGGAGTAACATAGGTTTCTATTTATACTGAGGACAAATCCCAGGATGATTTTTGGCGGGATGAACATAAATTTTCTGTTTTTTCGGTAGTTTACGCGAACGAAGTCACGGGAAACCGCTAGTAATTAATAATTTGCAGAATGTTGTTACACACTTCGGACTTTAGCCGTAACATATAAATTATATGATAAGTATATTGGAATTATTTCGGCCAATCTTAACATTAACATAATTCTAACTTGACCTAACCTACTTATACACTTCGGACTTTAGCCGTAACATATTATGTAAATTATATGATAAGCGGACTATTTAACATAGACATTAAAAAAAGTCAGTTTGATCAGTACCTATTCCTGAGATCATCGCGTTTAAACAATATCATTGTTTATTAAAACACAAAAAAAATGTAAGTAGATAGAAAAAAGCATGATTTTTTGTGTATTTACTATATTTATGATATTATTTCATCAAACAATAGTTTCATCGATATATTTATTGGCACGGCAAATCGATTTGTGTACATCACTATAGGATATTGCTGACCTCGAAAGAACCAATCACAGCACTGCTGTAAGGTACCCCACTGCTCTTCCTACTGCCTAATTTGGTGAGTTTTGTCTAGTGTAAAACAGCAATAATGCGGCATCTTTAGGGGGTAATCTGTGCCTAAGTCTAATCCTAAAAGTCGAGCGTGCATGAAGGATATCACGAATGTAGATAAAGCGAAAGATATCGGTGGAGTTGGTACCGTAGCAAATGGAGATCTGTGATCTTTGCCTACCCCTCCGGGAAAGAAGCGTGGTTTTATGTATGTATAGGTATGTGTATTATGGGGCGGATCTGGTATCACATCACATTGCGACAGTTGTTGCTTGTGATCACAAATGCTCATTTATTCGATGTCACACAACTTATTTGTCAATAGGGAATATGCATGTGATTCAAATAACGGTAATGTTTTTTATATATGTAATCTCTATTAATTGAGATTTACGTACATTAAATAAGAGGGAAATTCAAATCACTTGAAACTCAACGCTATTGGACAAAATAATCATGAATGAAATGTGACGTCAAAGTCTGTGTGCACCAAAAAATGTTTGAACATTTTGATCTTTCTCTTGTCAAATCGGTCAAACTAATAAATATTATATAGACTGTGCCAGTAAGGGTCAAGCAAGACACACGCCGCGTTACACACAGTCACACACGAGGGTCGCGTGTTAACAGTGTGTCGTGACCATTTTCTGTGTATCTTTTTTAGAAAAGTTTTTCAAAACAAATATTCATATTGATAAAATGAGTATACTACAGAATAAAACCGGCCCGATTCATGGGAGCTTCAATCGCCAATGCACTATTTTTTCTAACCTAGCCCAGTGCGCGATGACGACAGGTTGAATGCGAAATTGGATCGTGAGTAGCCAGCTTTACTTACTTGATGAATGTTTGATCACGGTGTTTGACTGTACAGACTTCGACGTCACGAAAAGCGTTAAAAACCTGTTTTTAGCCCACTATTTTAAAACAATTTATTTTATACTAAATATTGTATTTATGGTGCCAATTTTTTTTACACATTTGTAATAATGTAAATAATCATTTAATATCATTAGAAAAATAATTGTGCATATTCCCTATTGTTATTTTTTTATGTTATTTAAATATATCACAATCACGAGTCGTCAAGTTGGCTCAGTGTGTGAACATCAGTTGTGAACAGTGTAATAGAGTCGTCAGATTATAGGATTGTCAAGATATAGGGCTTGTGGGCGAACAATAATTGTAAACAATGTAGCACAAGTTGTAAACAGTGTAACATATTGATTACCAGTATAGCATGCGGGTTGAGACACACAATGAGCGCATGTTTGGCCCTCGTTAGCATGACGTTCATGCGACCCGCGTCCGTCAGGAAGCCGACGCCCTGACTCCGCGCTAGCGACACCACCACCACGTCTCGCTCCTGGCCTTGGAAGCTGTCCACTGTGTTCACCTCTACTGGCGGTGACGATCTGTAACCAGATACCAAGTTTTTATAATTCTTTTTAATTTACGGGATTATGGAGTCCCTGTCTTTTGAAAGGCGCACAGGACGTGGAGGTCTTTTTAAGAGAACTTGGCGGATACCGTGACTGAGCGCACAATCATATATCCGGTGATGGAGCGCCATCTAGGCCGTTGCTCTCGTATTGTTATGTCCTTGCCCGTCCAGAACCCAACCTGCTATTGTGTCCTTATCCGTCCTGTACCCTGATTACTGTTGCGTCCTCACCCGTCCTGTACCCTGCCTGTTCTGTGCTTTAACCCGCAGCGCGTCCGCCCGTACCCTGCCTCCTTACCCGTCCTGCAGGCGCGCGAGGTGGCGGCGCACGAGGTCGCGGTGCGCGGCGTACGGCGTGAGGACGGCAAGGCTGAGCGCTCGCTCGCCCGCGCTCGCCCGCAGCGCGCACACGAGCCGCGCCACGCCGCACGCCTCCGTGTCGTTCGCACCAGACACTTCTGGAAAAATTCGCTTTCATTGTATCTTACAGTGCGTTTCATGAAATAGTAGCTTCGTTTGATGGCGCTAGTTACAACCCAGTAAACGCTGCTTCGAAATAGCAAACCTTCCTACCTATTCGATTACCTGTATGAAATTTTTATAATCAAAATTACTTTTAAACCTTTGACTGCATCCGATTGGGCTATGGTGTGTTTGAGAACATTGCCGGAACATTGCTATGGTAATGTTTTCATTTTTAGATAGTAAGTCATTTGCTCGTATTAAAAATACACCCGTCATTCTGATATCAAGCTGGTGGCTCATTAACTTTCTGAAATAACCCTTGTTTTTTAAAAGCACATTGCTTCAAATTTTACGAACATTCCTCACATTGCTATAACATTGCTTTCATGTGTATACCTATAGAATCACAATTTTTTTACGTTCACCCGTCATTCTGTAATTTACGCTTGATGGATGTGTGTGTATGTTTCTTACTGTTTTAGGCAAAAACTACTGACCGGATATTGATAAAACTTGACAGTATAGCTTATACTACATCAGAATAACACATCCTTACTAATATTGTAAATGCGAAAGTAGCTTTGCTGTCTGTCTCGCTTTCACGCCAAAACTACTGAACCGATTTATACTCTGATTTTTAATGCCGTAGAATTCTGACGTTTCTAAATGTTACTAGTAATAAAAAAAACATAATTTAAAAATACAAAAACCCAACTGCTTAAAAAAGAACCAAATAATTAACATAATAAAAAAACTGAAAAGAAAAAAAACAACTTAGATGTCCGGTGGTCTAGAATTCTATAATATTATTATGGAATGAATACTATTGAAGAACATAAAATATTTTCTAATGATCGTAACATAACAACTGAACAGATAATGGATCCCGACTGTTCAGTTGTTATGTTACGATCATTAGAAAATATTTTATGTTCTTCAATAGTATTCATTCAGTAGTCTTTAGTGACACTCCCCGAACTAAGAGGAATCGATTGATGTATGAATCATAAAAATCGGTCGAGGTGTTTGGTCTATGTAGTGCTTCAAAGGAAACATATATACATACATAGGCTGTTAAACACAATACCACTCCTTTGCGTCGCGCAGTCGGGTAAAAACAATGTTCCCTTAATGTGAGGTAATAATTTCAAATTAGACAAAATGACGACGATGTTATTTATTGCCCATAAATGCAAAAAAGGTTAGACTACATTAATTGTTATATATAAATAAATTTGCAGATATTGAAGCTTTGTGTCCGAGTCCGTCCCGTACCGTTGCTCAAACATCTCCCGAATGCGAACTAGCACCTTTGGCATAACAATGAATAACAATAAATATGACCATTCCTTGATTGGTAATTTTAGCTTTTCCAAAGCTAGAATGCTTTCGCTAAGTGGGTCATAAAGTTTTGACTGAAGACCACTCGAATTATTAGTAATGGATGGTAAATTGATTATTCGGTCTATATAGGTATCCAACAACACCCTGTTGTTCTGATATATATCCTTGAGCAGTTTGAGGGCCACTGAATAATTTGCATCATCCATTGGCAGCTGTCTGAAGAGTGACAGTGCTTCCTCTTGCAGTGAAGAACGCAGATAATAATGTTTCTCTGCATCTGAAATGTCCCTACTATCCACTAGGGATATAAATAAATCATGAAATGACAACCATTCCTCCAGGCTGCCTGAAAACTTGGGTACCTCTATTACTGGTAATCTAGTCATTACTTGGGTATGTGCTCCTTTGGCTTCAGATATGGAACCATCAAGCCCTGACTCAGCGGCCTGTTCTATTGTAACCATAATGACATGAAACATAAACATTTGGTATCACATTATAAAATGATTACATTCACTGACAAAATCTATACAAAATCAAATCCATACATTTTAAAATTTACAGACTGAGTTGTTTATAGCATGGTCAAACAGTGAAACAAGAAAATTTTTGTAAACATACCGCCCATACTTAACCTAAAAAGTACTTTTTTTTTTATTATAGATGCGTATTGTAAAAAAGCTGCACCCGGCCAAAAAGGTTTGTAATCTCTGATATGTCAAAATGTGACAGCTGTCAGAATTCTACAGAATTAAAAACCAGAGTATAAATTAAATTAGGTACACAGGTAGTCCGGAGTCTGAGGACGGACATAGTCAACTTTTTATCCTTATTATATATTTTTTTCTGCATTTCACGCGGACGACGTCTCAAATAAAACTAATCTAACACTAACCTTGCCCCTTATCCCCGCTAGTAATCCCCACGATGACGTAGGGCGGTATTCCCAGGTCGGGGGGCGTGGCCACCATGGTGCGTATCTTGCCCGCATAGAACGCCCGGTTGGGGTAGTCTGCGATCTCGCGGTGCATGCGGTATTGCTGGTCTAATAACACCACGGGACTAGACGGCCATAGCTCGGAACTCGATGTGAGACGAGAGAATAGACTCTCGCCCAGACCGTGCTGTTTCGCGCGCTGTAATAATAACACATACATTGAAAGTTGTTTTCAAAATTAGTTACTTGTTTTTGACATGAGACTACCGACTAATAGGTTGGTAAAAAGAAACAAGTCTGACTATGGGACCAACTCTGAAATAGGCTATTTGACAAATAGAATTAAAGGATATAACAGAAAATTTTGCTTAACAATAATACCGAAAGAAACTGTTATCGTAATCGTAACCAAAAAAGCAGCAGAATTCTAATATCATTAATGACATTTATATCATACTGTATTTGATTAGGTACATACCTATAATTAATGGTGATAGGTACTTAGTAAATAAATGTTAATATAATTCTTTCCAAAAGGGCTCTAAATTCTTGTGTGCCCAAGGGCCCCAGCCTAGTTTAAGACGGCATTGCTTATTACAGTAATTGACAATTTATTTTTCGCATTGTTAAAATCTGCTGTGACATACAAACTTGACTATCTACTGCACTAAAATGTATGGAACCACTGTTTTTTTTCACTATTTGGACATACACGGACGAAGAGGCAGCTGATGACGATCTTATCTCAGAGATTATTTTACAGCAGACCAGTTGGCATAAAGAAAATATATAGTGTGTAAAATATGCTTAAAAAATATGGTTTATAGGCCAATGAGCAAATGTTAGCCGCACATGAGTGAATGTTAGCCGCGTATGAGCAAATAATAGTAGTTACCTGTGAGCAGATGAACCCAGGCAACTGCTGTGGGTCTCCAATGAGCGCTAAATGAGTGACGTCGAGTGTGAGCGGGATGAGAGCCTCGGGCTCGATGGCCTGGCCCGCCTCGTCCACTATACATAGAGCTATCCGCCCCTTCAACCTGTAAGTTATGTAGTTCTTATGTGGTTTTGTATTTAACGGTAACAAATAACTAGCGAGTCATACATGTAAATAAAATTAATATAGAACAGAAGAAGTAATTTTTTATCGTTTAGATAGGCTCAGACCATTGGAAAAAGGCCCTCATGGAAATCATTTCTTTTTATTATTGAAAATCAATATGTGAAAGTTAGCAATGTCATGCTCAGTCACCCCTTGCCTGCCTACTTCTTCCGCGCATACTTGAATTATGTTCTAATTAATTTCGCGGTCGCGGCTACAGTAGGTATCTAAGAAATAAATAAACAAATGAGGATACCCTTTCATCTTGTGGTTGAAGGCGCTACTGAGCGTGGTGACGACGATGTGCGCGCCCTCTATGATCATGCGCTCGGCGCGCGAGAGATCCTCCGCGCGGTAATCGTCACCGCCGCCGGACGCGCCGCCGCCGCTGCGAAACTGTGCCACAGAGTATACACATTTTAATCTCGTCACAGGGGGTGTCCACCTACTGCCGTCACCGCGAAGCTGTGCCACAGACTATATGATTTTATTCTCGTTAAACGGTATGTTATAGCCACTAGCCCTGCAACATTGCCACAGATTATAAACATTTTAATCTCATTAGTCTTGTGCTGATGCGGGGCTTTACTAGAATACATATTACATCTCTTATCATATTACATGTTTTTTCGTGGCCACCCTTAACGAAGGGTACGTACTCTATACATCAAATAAAGTAAGTTTATGCCAAAAAAACATTTTTTTGAGAATTGTTTTTTTATTACTCGATCAGGCGAAATTTATAGTGTCCAGTGTTTATGCTAGTTTTTTCATAGACAGATATTAATTATTTCTCGTGAAAAAATCTTGCTATACTTCGATTTTTAATTATGTAGACTAAAATGACATTTGGAGTGTTGCCACTTTATCGTAATAAAAAAATAGTGTTGGTCATAATTAATCGAATAGTTCAACTGAATATTTCGATTAATTTCATGTATATTTATGTTACGGCGAATGTCTGAATTCCGAATGGTTAAAAATGTATTCGATAAGTTTAAAATCTGTATTAAGCTTTTTCACTCAATCTAACCTTACTCATAAAACTTTTAAAAAATAAAAGCTACTTTGTGGGTTTGAAAAAAAAAACTAGCTATTTTATTAGATTTATAAAAATCTATATTGGAAAAAATGAAACATAAAAATTTTCTTAATCACTATTTATTTCTGAATAAGAACTATTAGAGTCAGAGTCCGTAACATTTATAATTAATGTATCTGTCACCTCATCAATGAGGTGATCGAGTTGCATCATTTTGTTTTCTTCTTTTATAACATGCTCGATACAACTCGACCACCGTTGCGGTGTCACCAACTTTAGCCCGTCAATGAATAAATTTTAAATTTCAGCCATTTTAAAATTTTTGTTATTTCTGGCGACGTACCTCTTTACCTGTGCCCATACTAATTCTATGGGATTCAATTCACAGTGGTAAGGGGGCAGTCTTAAGATGGTGACACCATACTCGGCAGCAAGCTCATCAATATTTTTTTTTTTATAATTAGGTTTTTCTTTGTTAACAATTTCCATTAGTTCTGCTTTGATCATTTTGTCTTCGAAGTTTAAATTCTTTGATTTCAACCACTCTTGAATTTGGGATTTACGCCACGACATAGATGGAGTTTTTTCTACATTACGTGAGTGGTAAGGGCCATTATCTAATACTAACACCGAATCATTTTTTAATTTCGGCAAAATTCCCCTTAACCACTCCTCAAAATGTTCTGCATTCATTTCATTGTGGTAATCACTTGAATCTGTTTTTGACTCGAACATCAACAAACCTCCATCTACAAAGCCTTCCTCGCTTCCAATGTGGCTGATTATAAGGCGTCTTCCTTTTCCTGTAGGAGCTTTAAGCCCCGTTGTCAGACCTGCAAGGAAGGCTTGTCGTGGCGTTTTTATATTTTTATCCACCCAAGACTTGTTTAAAGTGTGCCCTTCATTCACCCACGTCTCATCTTGGTAATAGATAGTTTTCCCTTGTCTACGATATTCTTTTATTGCAAGTAAATATTTCTTCCGCCACAAAATTATATCTTGTCTGTCGATTAAAGAGCTGCATCGTCTGCGATTTCCATATTTAAAATTTAAATGTTTAAGAACTCGCCTCACTGTGCTCTTCGAAAGGTTGGGTAAGTCAGGATCTTCATTAACAGCGTTTGTGATCTAAAAGCAAAGAATAACATATCTTCTTGTAATTTGTATGTGGCTTTGCTGCGATATGTTAAGACAGCATAAATGTAAACTCGTTATTGCATAAAATAACAAAGAAAAGACAATTATTTACAGACATGTCTACCAATTTGGAACTGGTGATCGATTCAGTAAATTCGTAAATTCAAATAACTTACGAACACAATAAGCAAATTATTTAGGTGACGCTCTCAAAACATGACATATGCGTGACATCTGTCAAAATATTGGAACATTGAAAGGGATGGTCACATTGGTCACAAAACTTTTATAGGTGACGCTGATACCGCCCTAACTCTATACATGGTGTAAAAGTGGTATATTACGCGAATTTCACTTAAAACATAACACTTTTTATCTATGGACAAACTGTTTAAGAAAACGTATGGAAAATCTACTAACCTTTTCAATTGTAGGAGCTTCTTTGTTATGAAAAAAGCCGTGCACTTTGCGCTTGATAGCCGAAAGAGTAAATTCATCAAATTTGTCTTTGAATGTCTGCTTCGGTCCAGATCTTTTTGGTGGGGTGGGCGAGTCATTCTCATTAATGTCTTTCAAAACGTTATAGACAGTGGCAGTTCCGATCCCCAATATATCTGCTGTTTTTTGAGCACAGAGGCGCTTGGACGGTTTTTCGTTCAAATGTGAATCTAATTTCGTTGCCTCTTCGTTAAACACATATTTAAATACGTTTTGCACCATTACTTTCTCTGTGACAGTCAGAGAAGCTTGGCGTCTCCTTTTCCTAGGAGACATAACTGCACCCGAGGTACTCGGTTGAGCGTCCATGGTGTTTTAAGAAAAACAACAAACAGGAACAACAAGACAAACAAAAAACGTAACACAAACTTAACAGCAAATAACAACAAAAACGTAACAGCAAATAACAAAGGAACTGGCGTTAAGAGCGCAAGGGATATTCGTACAACCAATCGTGAGCGAAGATGGGAAACGAATGCCTGAAAATCCTGGCGTCGCCAGGCTGGCGATGCAAAAAATGTCAGATGCCAAAAGGTTACCATGATTTCAATATTTTTTTTTACTCAGGCAATGTTACTTTTACACGATACTTATAAATTTCATTATTATTTCTAATAAATATTTATTTGTAAAGAAACAGAGCTCATTTATTTCAAACTACATTTTATCGATTTTATGTATTTTATTGTCAATCTCATTAAATAATAAAATAGCTGTTTTATAGATTGAGTTTATTTATATACATATATATATTCATATAGATTAGTCTATTGAGTAAAATCACGTTGTCGAAAGTTCATATCACCAATTCAATTAATCGCTCACAATAAAATATTACAACACTAATTGCATTATGCTGGCAACATTAAAAAAAAAGCTCGATTGTAGCTGTCATTTTTGTCTACATAATAAAAAATCAAAGTATACACGCGTCAATGTGCATTTATGCTGAAAAACGTTGTCTATTTGGACAACTTTGGACCCTAATATTTTCGCACCCAGGCCTCAGACTATACATTTTAATTGGTTAAAGGGAGTGACACAGCTAGCTACTTATGCCGCCGCTATGCCACAGATTATATACATTTCAAGATTGTTAGGGGGGTGCCTTATAGCTACTAGAATAGTGGTGCCTTTGCGAAGATATGCCACAGATTATATACAATTTATTCTCGTAAAAGATGTAAATCATCAAGTATCGAGAAAGTAGTTAATTGGACGTTACCAGTGCGATTCTCTTGTAGATCTGCTGCGCTCGGTCCTGGCAGTAGGCGACGCGCACCGGGTCCTTCGCGTCCTGCGCCGCCGTGCGCCACATATTCATCTTAGCCTCCAGGTGACTTATCTAACAAAAGAGGTCTTGTGTTAGGACCAAGGGTAATGGGGTCAATATAAAAGATTGTGAGACTGTGAAGATGTTTAGACACTTGATAGGACTTGGCAAGCGCCAGAAAGCG
The DNA here is from genome assembly GCA_014607495.2 of Carposina sasakii. Lineage (NCBI taxonomy): Eukaryota > Metazoa > Arthropoda > Insecta > Lepidoptera > Carposinidae > Carposina > Carposina sasakii. Next base: position 6,598,009 of record CP053155.1, on the reverse strand, counting down.
CTGCGTGTGTACGTACCTCCTCCCCTCCCCTCCTCCCCGGCCGCGCGGGCTCGGTCATGCGCTTGGCCAGCTGTCGCTGCGTGTGACGTCACGCGGCGTGTGTACGTACCTCCTCTCCGAGCCCCGGCCGCGCGGGCTCGGTCACGCGCTTGGCCAGCTGTCGCTGCGTGTGACGTCACGCGGCGTGTGTACGTACCTCCTCCCCGAGCCCCGGCCGCGCGGGCTCGGTCACGCGCTTGGCCAGCTGTCGCTGCGTGTGACGTCACGCGGCGTGTGTACGTACCTCCTCTCCGAGCCCCGGCCGCGCGGGCTCGGTCACGCGCTTGGCCAGCTGTCGCTGCGTGTGACGTCACGCGGCGTGTGTACGTACCTCCTCCCCGAGCCCCGCCGCGCGGGCTCGGTCACGCGCTTGGCCAGCTGTCGCTGCGTGTGACGTCACGCGGCGTGTGTACGTACCTCCTCCCCGAGCCCCGGCCGCGCGGGCTCGCTGTCGCTGCGTGTGACGTCACGCGGCGTGTGTACGTACCTCCTCCCCGAGCTGTCGCTGCGTGTGACGCGCTTGGCCAGCTGTCGCTGCGTGTGACGTCACGCGGCGTGTGTACGTACCTCCTCCCCGAGCCCCGGCCGCGCGGGCTCGGTCACGCGCTTGGCCAGCTGTCGCTGCGTGTGACGTCACGCGGCGTGTGTACGTACCTCCTCCCCGAGCCCCGGCCGCGCGGGCTCGGTCACGCGCTTGGCCAGCTGTCGCTGCGTGTGACGTCACGCGGCGTGTGTACGTACCTCCTCCCCGAGCCCCGGCCGCGCGGGCTCGGTCACACGTCTTGGCGTCAGCTGTGTACGTACCTGCGTGTGCGCTTGGCCACGTCGGTCACGCGGCGTGTGTACGTACCTCCTCCCCCCTCCCCTCCTCCCCGGCCGCGCGGGCTCGGTCAGCCTTGGCCGGCCGCGTGTGACGTCACGGCTGTGTACGTACCTCCTCCCCGAGCCCCGGCCGCGCGGGCTCGGTCACGCGCTTGGCCAGCTGTCGCTGCGCGAGCGGCGTCGCTGTGAGCGCTTGGCCAGCTGTCTGACGTTATGCGCACTTGCATGTCGCTGCGTGTGACATGGACTCCGCTCGACCTTGGCACGCGTACCATATCGAAACGCTCGCCTATAAAGACATACTGAATGTTATTGCAAGGCACACGAAAATAAGGTATAGAGATAAAATCACCAGTGTGTCTTCCTACTGCTTCTTTGCCGTGGCTTAGTACAAGTTATGGCTAACTTATGATGTCAACATTTGTATAGTTCCATAATGGCATGTCTTTATGTATTAACACCAGACTACCGAGTGAGAAAGACATGTCTTGCTACTAGTTGAGTTCCACAGTGGCATGTCTTTATGTCTTAACACCAAAGACTACCGAGTGAGAACAACATGTCTTGATTGCTACTATTAACCTCTATTGTTTGTTTTGTTTCTAATGTAGATAAAGCTCCCGCTTATTTTAATCTTACCTTTGGGCAGGGACTGTCTTATCTTCAGTAACCTAATGACTAGTTCATCGACCGCGGCGTTGCTCGTCGCACAGATCAGTATCTTTCCTCGGTTGTTCTGCCGTCTGCCTTCCACGTCGTAAAAATATGACATGACTATTGCGCAAATGACACTGGATTTGCCTGCAAACAAGAATTGCAAAGTAAATATCACAGTGTTATAAGTCTGCTTATAAATTTCCTATTTTACATCTGAGCTTGTATTTTTTAATATTCTAGGCTGTATTTTTTGTACCAGAGAGATTCACAATGACTGTTAACAAATTTTTAAATAGGGTAACCAAAACTCTAGAATCATAAATAATCAGTGAAAAATCGCTAGATTATCTCCTGAGAATGACCGAGTTTAGTCGCCTAACGGGGCCCCGCAGAGCTTTTAGCTAATTTGCAGTAGCAAAGCCGAAGCAATGCGATAGCGAAAATTTTTTGTGTGTGCGCGGGACGAGTGCGAGGCGTCCTCCCGCGCTCCGCCCCCTTATTACCTATCTAGCAAAAGCAAAGCGATAGCAAAAAATGTACTAAATTCGCTGATTGCTTGTCAAATTCGTATTAAGTACATAAAATTAATTTAAAAAGGAATTTTGTCATTTCAATAACGAATATTGTACAATTTTCGCTATCGCGCTGCTTCGGCTTTGCAGTTGCAATATTATATAATATTAGTAATTTTATAATAATAGTAATTTTACGAGATAGTTGACGACCAATTAATTGACGCCATAGGTCTTGGGTTCGGATTCCGGTAGGTGCAAATATTGATATGATAAACAAAGATCGATCTTTTTTCAGAGTCATGGATATTTATAAATATACTTATCTATGTATTTATATACCGTTGCTTAGTATCCACGACACAAGACCTTAGGGATCTTAGTGTGGACTAGTTCAATGTGTTGTGTAGTGTGTGAATATTTATTTATTTTATTTAGTTACCGGTCCCCGGAGGTCCCTGTACCATCTGTATGGCCGGTCGCTCGCTGAGGGCGATACCGACAGACGCGCTCACGGCAGCTTGCTGACTCGGGTTCAGTGTCGCCGTCCACTGTGCGTGCAAACACGCCAATTGATACCTCACTTAATTTACTATTTAATGCCTTATATAACTCAAGAATATTCTGTCAACTGTACTAAAAATTCTTTATATGTCTAAATCAAAGGTTAGATAAGATAAAATTTATTGTTATAACTGTGTACATAAGTTAGTTCCCGAATTAAATTGGTTTAACGCACATTTTGAAAATCAGTTATTTTGTTGTGTTTTGCAAATGGGCAACCACCTTCTAAGGCCCATCGCCCACTTTGAGATAGACTGGTAATAACTTTTGGGTAAATTGTACTTTTCCTTCACCACTGACCACTAGACTGATCAATGTTGAATCTAACTTAGATTCAATTTATCTAATTTACTGTTAGACCTAGCTGAGATTGTTGCCTATATATCAGATGTTACAATGTGTGACATTTCTCTTACAAACAAGATAAAACAGGGAAATATAACAGTAAACAGTAAGCATATAAAATTTCTGCTTGCAATTCCAAACCGGTAACCAATAACTCACCTTAGATTGTATAAAATGCTCTGCAGTGATTTCCGGTTTGGGGAAGTGTTGGGGTTCAGGCCTGAGGATGGCAGCACTGAGCGGAGACCCCACCAAGTACTCTATCGCTTCAAACAGCATCAACTCGTTGTTAATATAGGCCAGACTTTTCGCCACCATAACCTCACCGGGCCTTAGCATTCGCATCCTCTCTGTGAATGTTGCGTGGAGCGAAATGCTGAAGAACGAATGTATGTTGTCTGAAAAGATTAAAATAAGTATATATAATTGTTATGATGTATTTGTATTAGGTATATTGCAAAAAAGTACAGCATTTACTCACTTGGTGGCGACGGAAGTCTTCTAACATTATGTACAAAGAAGAATCGTAGGTTTCCTGAATTTTCTGGTCCAAAACTGACTTGCAAAATCTCTCCAACTCTGGGGACGCTTTTTATTTCCGTAGTTGGTACAGACACTGAAAGGTTGAGACATAGTAAAGGCATCTAATGAAAATATTTTAATTTAATTTAGCTTACAAGATTTACCAAGGCAACATTACAGAATTAATTTCATGTCACTCTTCTCTACAAAGTTTTCTTTCTTTTCACTATGCAAGGGATTCTAATTTTAACATAAAATTTTAATAGAATATACTTCGGTTGCCGATACTAGCAGCGCTATATGGTAACTTGGCAAATAGCTTGGCAACAAATATATTTATATTATAAATAAACATTTATAATATAATTTGTGAAAACTTTACTGTGTACAATAAGTAAAGCATAATAATAATAAGCCCGCAGGCCAGCTTGTGGCGAGCTGTTGGGAGGTAGTGTTCCCACGGACCTGAAGTACTCCCGGGGGAAGACACTGTTCCTCATCTCCGGCGCCGGAGTGAGGTCTGACGAGGAACATTTCCCCCGCCTCTGCCTTGCCTTCGCCGGCTGGGCAGAGTGGACTAGCAAGAAGGTGGACGTGCCCATCCGTAAGTGGCGAGTTGGCCTCGGTTTAAAGTCCAGGGGCACCCCTCCACCCTAGCTGCCTTTGTCACTGTGTGTGCGGCCGTTTCAGGGGACCCATTAAATGAGTCGGCGAGTCACCGCCTGCCACCAAACAATTGAGACTTGGTAGTAATGTAATGGCAGGCGTCCCTATAATCCCGAGAATTTCAAAAGAGATACAAATAATAATAACATGTATATAAACACACCATTCACACTCATGTTGTATAATTCTAAACATCTATCCGCCACTGGAGCTGGTGGAAGAGATTCAATCCTCATTTGGATCCCATTCTTTTGTGTATGAATCTTCTTGTAACCTTGAGTTAAACACTCCCAAATCTCCATAAGAAGTAAATCACCTACCAACCTAAAAATGTGAGGTCATTCATCATTAAATTTATTGTATCAATGGGTTTAAATATAATTGCCATTTGTTTCTTAGGTTTTCATAATTATTAATATTATCACCTTAGGTAAGGTGATAATCATGACCAGAAATTGAGATTTCCAAACTTTTTATTCACAAATATTTCATTTAATCATGGCAAACCCATAGTAAAGTGAATGAGAGAAAAAGTTGAGTTACTTACTGAACATATTGATTGTGGCTCCTAAAAGAATGTAATAAAGCCATTGGATTACTATGGCCAAGTATTGGAGGTGGTTCCTTATTGTTCATTTGTTCCTTAAGCCAACTAGGATTCCATCTGAGAATTTTAATCAACATGATCTTTTCTAAAGAGTACATACGATTTGGACACAGCTGGTCTACCAATGTAGTTTTAACTTAGACTTGTCTTCTTCATCCTGTTGCCTGGCTGAATTTCAAAAATATGTACTCTTGGTGGAGCTTCAGAAAATCGAACAGATTTCTTAGGTTTTGCTGGAGGCAATGGTACTACTTTTGAAAATGGTTTCCCTGAAAAGCTCTCCTCACTCTCTGACAATGGTTTTAAACTTTTTAAGGGTAATTTTGTACCATTGTTTACAGAATCAGACTTTTCTGCTTTTGAATGAGATTTACGTTTAGTGCTGTGGTGTCTGTCTTTATGTTTAGAAATTTTACTATCTGAAATTTTAGATTTTGATGAATGTTTTTTATCTTTAGCATGATCAATGTCACCGTTGCTTATGTCTGGTGAGACAACAGAAGTATTTGATTCCTTAGGTGATTTTTCAGAGGATTTGTCCTTCTTATGTGAACTGGGACTTTCTTTTCTCTTTGTTGGTTTTACTATTTGGACACTGTCTGTCAAAAATGCACCACGATTACAATTTGTGACTTTAACATTGACTTTTTGCTTGCTTGAATTATTTGATGCATTCTTGTTTAAATTATTGTCCACCATTTCTTTCTCTTTGACAGCAAGTTCTTTTAATTTCTTTTTACGCTCTTCCTTTTGTGAATGACTAATAACTTTTTTGGAGGATGAATGTTTTTTGTCCTTTCCGCTAGATTTTTTAGATTTACCTGAAAATAAATATATATGTATTAATGACAGGTGTGATATTAAAAATGAGAAAAAGCAGGAATACATTATAGATAGCATACTATGTGTTGAAGATGAATGAGCTTTTCTTTGTGGTTTCTCTAAGGGATGTATAATTTGAGTTTTCTTTGAAGTATCACATAGAATATCATTAACAGCTGGCTTAGCTCCTTCTAATATTTTAAAATTACAATCAGTGTTTACTCCATCAATAACATCTCTAGAAGTTTGGTCAGAATGTTTTGATTGTAATTCATTTAGATTTGTTTCAGGTATTTGGATAAAATCTTCTTCATTAGTAATATCAGGGAGCTTATTTGTGGGGTAAGTTTCATTACTTATATCAGGAAGCTTGCTAGTTACACCTGTCTCCACTTTCTCTTGTACAGCAGGGTCATTTTTGTTAGGTGGCTCAGAAGGTATGTAAATTAAGTCATCTAAATAGTCATCCTCATGATCATCCAGCAAACTATCATTCATTGGGTCATCTATCTGACTATAAGAACTATCATCTGCCTTAATTTCCTTTTTAGTAACCTTAATAAAAGGTTTTCCAGGAGAACTTTGGGATAATCTTAAGAACCAATGGTCAGATTCACTTTCACTATCACTATCAACTTCTATGGCTTCATCATCATATCCTAAATACTCCTGTTTGATATTAAAAGCTTCAAATTCAACATCATTTTCAATTTTTATTGGTTCCTGTTTAATTGCAGGTACTAATTGTATATCGCTATCACTATCAGTTATGCTAATTACATCTTCTTTTTGTTTTTTAATGTAACTCTTTTTGATGGCTGTTTTATCTGAATTTTCATCTGAATCATCTATATCATGTTTTCTTTTGTTACTTGTATCTGAAAATAACTTTTTCTTAGGTTCTTCTTTCAGTAATGTTGGAATGGTTTCAATACAATCTGTTGCATCAATTTCATCTTCAATTTTTAATCTTTTAAGTAGTGGACTATTTTGCTTCACTAGCTTAAACACATATTTTTCATTATCATCAATGTTAACTAGAGGGGCACCTTTAGTCCACCCCAAGCCAACAATATCATTATCTTTTAAAGTATAGGGTGAGTTAACTGGTATTTTAGTAAGTCCAACATAAACCCCATTTGAGCTCTGGAAAATAAATTTACATCAATAAAACTCTTCATTTATTGTATGATGATAAATGAGTAACTGATGGCAAAAAAACTACTATGTGCATAGGAACATCAGAAGTGTACGGAAATACTCAGAGATCTCAAGTGATATAAGAGGTCTAAAGATACATAGAAGTAGGTAATTAAAGTAATTATTTTTACATTACACTAATATGAAAGTATCACATAATAATTTGTTTTTGCCTGTTGTTAGTGAGATTTTTGTTTAAGTTAATTTAAAACATCAATTTTTTAAAGAGACCCAATTCTTTTCTCAAACTATATTGTTTTTTTTTTGTTAAATTTTTATCATGAATGATTCAGGAGGCTTTAACATGAGTCATGGGCACATTGGACAAAAACTGCTCCCAGTATGGCATGCAACATGTAGCATTTGTCGTTTCATATAGTTTTTAACCATGATATCATCTAATCAACCAATGTATGAGTGTTTATTGTAGACAAACAAACCAATGAAAAACCTTGCATAATTGAAAGATAGGTTTGGCTGGCTGAAGGTAAAGGTTCAACCCATAAAGTTTTTTAATGTAATATTTTATGCTGTTTTAAAATGCACGCGTGCAAATAATACTTATTTCGATTGTAAAACCGAAATTTTTTCTAGTAAATAAACAGTTATACTTAACCTTTAAATCCGTAATTACAACTTTATTATTATGTAGTTCAATAAGGCAATGATTTCTAGATATTACAATACTTGATAATGTTATTGTATTATCGAATGCTCTGCCTATAGAAATCTTTTCTCCATCCGTAAAGGTGTATTCTTCGTTCCCAAAAAATTGTCGGCAGAATTTCCATTTGGCCATTTTTATTAAATTAATATGTCTTACTAATTCTATGTCTTAAATGAGTAGCATATCTGAAAGTTCATTACACCTTAAATAGATACTTTTACATAATAGACTGCAGTTATGAATGGAAAATTAAACACAAAAGAAAAGAAAAATAACGAACCGCACCGCAAAAAATCCAAAATGTTTCTCAACAAACAAACGTCAATGTCATTTTTTTTTGTCTTTTTTCCGAAGAAAAAGCAAGGGGAACTAAGCCCATACAGCCATTGTCTTTAGTAAATGATTTCTGAATTTATGACGGATGATAATGATGATGATGAATGGAAACGTCGGGAAAATCCTCAAGAATGGGTGTGAAATTAGTCAAAAATTCAAAATGAATTGCAGAAACAACTTACATGAGCCCATGAAGAGATCGTATTCCGACTAAAGTTTTACATAGCTTACCCGCATATAAAACCATGCACACGCACTAGATTCTCATCACAAGTAAACAAAATATAACTTATCTACCAGAAAACATCACTTTACGGACACATGCAAGCCATCTACAAACAAATTTTGATTTTCACAAGAAAATTACACCCACTCCCTTCCAGTTTTTCCCGCTGAATCAACGTCAAAGTCAGCCAGCAGTAATTTTTTTTAAATAGTTTATCCCGCTAAGATCCCGACGTAAAGGCAAGGGGAACTATGCCCATACAGCCATTGTCTTTAGTAAATGATTTCTGATATTGATGATGATATTGATGAATCCTCATATCGTATCGTCTCTATACAAAATTCAACATGGCGGATATATTTATCGTATGTAGACAGGCTAAATGTCTTTAAATCGGTTTATCATATCGTGTTTTACAGGTCATGCTACTAGAGCTGGTAGGCTAAGTAAAACTTTAGTCGGAATACGATCTCTTCATGGGCTCATGTAAGTTGTTTCTGCAATTCTTTTTGATCTTTACTAATTTTACACCCATTCATCATCATCATTATCATCCTTCATAAAATCAGAAAACATTACTAAAGGCAATGGCTGTATGGGCTTAGTTCCCCTTGCCTTTCCTTCGGGATAAAAAAAACCTCTATGGTCGTCTATGGTTGTGTTGAGATTCGAGATTCGGCGGGAAAAGCTGGAGGGAAGCGGGTGTAATTTTCCTGTGAAAATCAAAATTTATTTGTAAATGGCTTGCATGCGTAGAAAGAAAGCTTGCATATGTTCGTGAAGTGATGTTTTCTCGTAGATAACTTATATTTTGTTTACTTGTTATGTGAATCTAGTACGTGTGCATGATTTTATATGCAGGTAATCTGAGTAAAACTTTAGTCGGAATCCGATCTCTTCAAGGGCTTATGTAAGCTGTTTATGCAATTATTTTTGATTTTGACCGTTTCATTTTACTATTAGAATGAAAGGAATACTTCTAGAGCTAAACCAAATTGCTAGCGACCATATCTTGCATGAAGTTTTATTGCTTGTAACGTTAACTTCGTCTTCAGCCTATTGCAGTCCACTGCTGGACGTAGGCCTCCCCCAGGGCATGCCACAAGGCTACTGCCACAGGGGGGATTTGCCCATAGTCACCACGCTGGGCAGGCGGGTCGGTGACCGCAATGTAATTAGAATAGAAATAGTCCGAACTATGTTGTCAGCAAGGGAGGCGCTGCTGCCCGTTTCCCGGAAATCCTTAATCGTCTCGTACGATACCCACGGGCAGGCATGGGGTGGTACAAACTCTACTCTGCCGGCACCACGCGGCTAACTTGCGTGTAACGTATTACCAAGAATTTGTGGAGTTTACGAGCCAAATAATAGAAAACAAGTAGTAACAAGTATGAAATAAAAGCGCGAGCGAGGCGAGCACTAAGCTATGTGCCAATTACTAGGTAAGGTGCGTTTCACTTCAAAATGCAAGTTCTACTGAGAATCGGAAAAGACAATAGAAATATTTCGTCCGAAGTCCAATAGACTTCTTGAAGACTTCTTTAAAGCACAGCTCTAAATGCGGAAATGGGATTAAGTGCCTCAAGTTCCTGGTGCCTTATTCACACAACACCAGGCTTTACGGCCCTATATCCTCCCCTCCCTCCTCCTTCTAGTCAATAAGCCTAATAAAAAATTGTCTCTATTTAGACGATACTTTGATATTGGCTTAGCTATTGTCTTGGCTTGCTGGATTGTCTCGGCTATCGGCCTCGTGTAAATGCCCCATTGGTGTAATTCGTTGCTGAAGTTCCAGTACCCGTCCTCTTGCCCCACACAATAGGTAGTAACTACCTATATTCGGCTATAGTGTATGACGTAGGCACCTATGACGTAGGTAATGTTGAAGTTAAAGATCGTAAGTAGTACGAGCAGATTCGAAAAAGCAGACGGAGCTTTTTTAACACGAAAGTCCTGCCCCCCTAGCATGGCTTCGCATCGTTGATATCGTATCATATTCAACATGGCGGCTATAATTATCGTATTTTGACAGGCTAAATGTCGATAACTCGGTTTATCATAACGTGTTTCGCAGGTCATGCTACTGCAACAGGTGTCCAAGAAGATCGACTGATAACATCATCTATCAATGCGATCCAGAATGATGTATTTATAGGAAGGTACGATAGTAGGTACCTACTGAGGGTTTAGACAATGTCATAGCTATTTTATTAGCGACAACGTAGTTCGCAACGAAGCATTTCCTCGAATAGGAAGCTTTTATTTAGCGAAGTCGATCGGCTATGGTGTAAATCAGTGGTTCCCAAAGTGGTCCTGGTGGATCCCCAGGGGTCCACAGGTGACTCGATGGGGGTCTACGTTGGCGTGAAAAAATGGGGGTTTACAATTACTTTATATATGGTGTAGGCCTGTAGGGGGGTCCACCAGAACCAATTAAATTTTAAAAGGGGTCTATGAGTAAAAAAGTTTGGGACCCCGGGTGTAAATGTTTGTTATAGGTAGCTAAGTATTTGCAAACTTGAAATTGTTCTATTGTCTAAGCCGCCTTGTATAGGCTTTAAGCAGTTCTTTGTTCTGACTCGCAAATACTCGCAATCCTCCTGGTAGCTACTTGTTTCCTTAATTCAGATTTTCTTTCTACTCGTGAACTACTTACAATAAACATTAAATAATAACACACCACACACAGAAGCAAATAATCACAATTTCTTTACATTACATACCTCTTTCATCAGGCAAGCTTACACCACAAAGAGGTTTCTTCGGTGTACTCTAAAAGTAAGCAAATAAACAAAACATAATTAAAGGTATATGTACCCACTAGAATCAGTAAAAAAGTTTATAAACCGCGTCACAAAGGCTGCTACTGAAAACTTTAAGGCACCGTGACAGCTTTTCGTAGTTGCGCCGCGCAGGGAAAGGTCCGGGCGTTGCGGGGGCGGCGCAAATAGCAGCGCTGCGAGAGACGAGCGGGCCAGTGCGTGCCCGAGCTCCTCGCCTCCAGCCCGTGCGGCACCCACTTACGTAGACCTATCTTCGATCGCGCGCGAGCCCGACCGGCTACCTAGCAACGCTACCGACGCGAAGTGAATCAGTGCAGTGCTCACAGCAAAGACTGGACCTATTCCCACCACGCTAGGTCCTGGTGGACCCTTAAGCACGTGGACGAGGATCGATATAGCCTCTCTACAGGATATCCACCTCCTCAAGGTCACACGGGGAGGTAAACATAATCTACTTTAATTCATAATTTATAACGATAAAATTGGAATGTGATTGCACCACATTTGGAGGTCTTTTTAAGACGCCTGCACAACGAGAGCAAAGTGAATCGGTAAAAGACAAAGGTTTATTACACACCTAAAAGAATTCTCATTTACAGCAGAGAATACAATAGATATCTTAAGAGTTTTCTTTGTCGATTAGTGAAGTGCATGACATCCATCCAGCGACCCATTTTCGCAACATTCGACAACGTTTGGCAATAGGTAGGTGAGACAATTTGGCCGTTCGCAATTCTTAGATATTTTAAGATGTTACTAATATAAAATGATACCAGCGCTGTATAATATTAGACTCGTTTAATTATGCATCTCATTTATTTTGAGCAGGAGATGTAATCTCGAGGACCATCTAACTTTCCTAGCTTTTGTAAAAGCTCACACAAATGATTCGTTAACATTGAAGGAAGAATTATTGACAAATTAACAAGAGCTTTTAAATACAAATAAAAAAATCCATTTACCATCTATCTCGGTACTTAATTATCTATTATATTCTATTCTTCTATCTCTTTGTGCACGCTAATCTCAGAAACGGCTGAACCGATTTCGTTGCAGTTTTCAGGAATACGAGTATATTGCGACAGATCCCACTTAACATATAGGCTACTTTTTATCCCGGGAAACATTTTCCCGGATAATTTTATCCTGGATTATTTCGACATTTTGTTTTTTTTCTGCAGTCCACGCGGACAGAGTCACGGGCTTCCGCTAGTGTAGAAATAAGTATATTATTTAATATAACTTAATTGATTGCAATTATTTTACTGAAATTACCGAATCGAATAAATTTTGCTTACTAACTGCATAGAAATAGAGAGCTAGGTAAAAGTATCGTACCTAGTTACTATTCGATTTCGAACCACAAAGACCCTGATCAAATATTTCTGTATGTAAGTAGAGTTTATCTTAGCGGCTCTGTTTATCAGAGCTAAATAGACCATTCTTTCTAATCGGTCGATTGGAAGTCCCACTTGCAGGTAGGTACACAACTGGGTAGATACATAAAATAACTGAAATAAGATAAAAAGCGGTCGACTAAATATAAAAAAAAATATTTCGAATATTCCACTCAAATATTGTGTTAAATACATTTTATGTAGCTTATTTTGAATGGGAAAAAGAATAAGAAGGGGGAGAAGGACAGGTAAATAACGACGTTAGTGAATACAACTTTCTTTTTTATTTAAGTATCTATATTAAGGTTAAAGTTAGGTACCTACCTACCTATAAAACAAATATTAAATTTTAGTAACTCAAAAATATTATAAAGCCTTTGTGGCTGCATTGCAAACTTAAATCTGTTTATAATAAAATGGATCTGATAAATAAACAATATTAAAAGATCTGTCGCTACATCCACTATTTAGTATTCCAAAAGAGGCTGTAGGAGACTTATTGGTAGGAAGATATTTTGGCAAGTCTCCAACTAAAGCCACCCCTGACCCAATTTCATATATAAGAAATAGCCCTTAATCTTAGTCCTTCTATTCACTCCTTTAATAATTATGTTTGTATTGTTGACATTTAAGTATATAATTAGTACGAGTGATATCTTCTATCAATGTTTTTTTGACCTACCAATCTTAATAAAAAAAAAAAAATATTATCTAGTTACGATAATCACGGTTCATGAGGTAGGAATAGGTTCCTATCCTGGTAACGGACGGACAAACAATAGAGGATCCCGTCTAGATCCTTCGGGTACGGAACCCTATAAATAGTAGGTATTTATAGATTCTGAATACTCGAAAAATATATAAATTGCTCCTTACGTCTTCCCATAGAGCCACCACAGGATATCTGGGAATATTCCTAAAAAAACGGTTGTTGGTTATCCCAGAAACAACGTAGGTACTAAATTCGAAATAGACGATATAGGCGCGACGAAAAACCAAAGTTCACTAAAGAACATTACACGAAAATCCTTTGTTTTTAATCAATTTAAGCTGGGCAAAGCGTTTGCAAATTAAATGTGGATAAGCACAGGAGGGGCGGCTATCAACATTTGGCCAGTATCCAGCTTGCGGTGTTTTGACCCGCTTGTGCTACACCCGTGTAATGTCTCTGCCTTTTGTAATCAAATAAAGATATCAGACGAATTCCTTACGTCGTCGCTGTACCCTATCGCGAAAAGCGCTCTATGTAGCTATCTCACTCAAGGCAAATAAAATTTGTTTGATCAGCAGTTAAGCTTAATATTTTAGTTAAAAACGTCTGTAAAGCTATAGTACTTTTGATGTTTTTGACAAATAAGTTGTAAGCTTGATTACGTTGATTAACGGTCGGTACCTTACTAACATACTCGTATTCTCTCTTAAAAATATTATACTACTTAAAACAAATTCTTAGAACCGCATTTATCGCGGTTATTTCATAAATAATTTCAATTCTGTTCCATTTCACGAGCATTTTGCAACAACACAGAATAAGTAGGTACAAGGAAATGTTTTGACAATCCACTATTTTCAATAAGTTAGGTGATATGAAACTCATCTGTAGTATAAAACAAACAAAATCAGCATTTTTGTTTTTTTTAAATATAATTTGCTAAAATTAGAATGTTTGAAATGTTTTAAATTTTGTTAGAGTTGGAGACGTTTTCTAGGTAAATGTACCTATTGCTTAGTATCATGGTTGACAATGATAATGTAAAGTTTTATGAATAAATAATGTTTAAACCTCGTTACAAAATAGATAGAGCATTTTGACCAAACGGGAAACAAAATATCTACCTAACTTCTCAATGTAATGTGTTTCAAATGTTAGAGAATAGGTTTACTAGAGCGAAATAGGATTAGTCGTGTTAAATGTTGTTTAAATAGGTAGATAATTAATTATAGTGTTAAGTTTAGCGTTAATCTACATATTTTATTGATATTACAGACAATAATATTTAGTGGGTAGATACTTGATTACTTGAGCTAATTACTACGCGATTAGCTACGATAAATAATTACTACGCGGGTGCTATCCGTAGCTACGTTCTACGAACCCATAGGAAGCTACTTCATATAAAAAGTATAACTACTAGGTACTTTGAAATTACAATAAATTTATTTTATTTACCTATGTTAGTACTTACTATTAATAAATTAGTTGTAATAGATTTAAAACAGAAAATAACACTGAAATGATAACTAAGGTAAGAAAAAGAAATCCACGATGATTCACCCTTTAAATTTTCGTTACGATAGTGCAACTTGCATACCCGAGCAATAAAATTTAAATCTCGACCTTTATATTGTTACGTACTGGGTACGGGTGATTCGGAGCTGCCGATTAAAAGGGAGGCGTAGGTGTTAGAACTCTATATTGGGTGGAGGAGGTTACAAAATTCCAGCACTTATCACTAAACTATCACTTCTTCACTATCGCCATTTATCGCTTGTTTAGCTTCGACTCAATTAAGACTGACTCCGTCGGCCGAGATCCGTCGTATTTATACGGCTCGACGTTCGGTCCCGAACAATCGGGAATATACCCAAGCGACCCATCTACAAAAACCCCGTAGGTGTTATCCAGGCAAGCCTGGAACGTTCTCGGGCGTTCATTCAACGACACATAGATTAAACACGCCGAGACTACAACAGAACATGCTAGTAAACGATATCGCGTTCTACTCTGCTACTAGCGACATCTAGTGAGCCAATGGGTAAACTCCCCGGTCGTAACACTGCCCCCTTCCTAGAGATGTTCGTCCCGAACATCATCGCTGCCGCCACAAAGAGCATCCGGTCATCACATCTTTTTCTTACTGCATCCTGCGACCGCCGTCGGGCAACTACTCTGCTCGGCATATACCATATCTTCCATAAATCAGGTGCCTTCTCTTTACGCCGCACAGGATGATGCAGCCACACAAACGATCCCGCAGTTCTTCTGCGTCTAACCTTCCAGTTGCTTACAGTCTCCACATATGCACTCAACATCAAACCAATACTCCCACTTGTTGAGCAGCAAACACCATTCAAGCGCATTCCAATTTCCCGTTCCTTGTTCAAAGGCAATATTCTCAAATCCTGTTTCCTCCATGTCTTCGCTTTTCTGCAGCGCTCGTCATCCATCCGATCTTCTATCTGTAGACCATCACTGTTCCAGTCCATTTCACATATCCTTCTTCCATTAGCCATAACTATTACTCCATCACTCTTCTGTTCAGGATCTTCCACCTGTTTCACATCACCAGCAGGTGCCTCTGACTCGTCACCACAATCATTACTCCTTTTCGTCGCAATCACTTCATTCTCCTCGCAGCCAATTCCCATGTGGTCAAGCTCACTGCAGCCAACACTGATAGAGCCAAATCCTCCATCCACCTCGGTCTGCCTCATCTCCTTGACCACATCACGCACTTCTCCCGAGTGCGGCTCCTGGCGTACGATCTCCACCTCCGACTCCATCACGTCCATGCGGATGTCTTCACATTCGCTGTCGACCTTGACTATTGAGGTAAGTCTTCCTCCGGATCCACTATCCATGTCAACCCGTTTCACCCCCTCAGCCGCCCCGTGCACTTCCTCCGAGTGCGGCTCCTGGTGAACGTCCTTCACTATCGACTTTGCCTCAACGTCTGTGCAGATGTTAGCACACGGGTCGTCCAGCTCAGAGACCACTTTCTCGATATTCCTAACATTCGACTTAATCCCAAAGGTCTTGCAGTAGTTCGCATAAGTATTGTCCAGCTCGTTGAAATGTTTGTCGATTACGCTAAGCCCCTCCACCATTTCCATCTTCATTTGCATTAGTTGACTAAAACATTCTCGAAGCATAGCATTCACCGAAGGTGATGTCGCCGCTGCTACTGCTGCACGAGCAGATTCCACGGTCTCCGGCTCACCGACAATGCTACTTCTTCGCTCCATGCCTTCCTTGTTGACAATCGACATTCTACTCCAAATCCTCACTTCTGACACCAATTGTTACGTACTGGGTACGGGTGATTCGGAGCTGTCGATTAAAAGGGAGGCGTAGGTGTTAGAACTCTATATTGGGTGGAGGAGGTTACAAAATTCCAGCACTTATCACTAAACTATCACTTCTTCACTATCGCCATTTATCGCTTGTTTAGCTTCGACTCAATTAAGACTGACTCCGTCGGCCGAGATCCGTCGTATTTATACGGCTCGACGTTCGGTCCCGAACAATCGGGAATATACCCAAGCGACCCATCTACAAAAACCCCGTAGGTGTTATCCAGGCAAGCCTGGAACGTTCTCGGGCGTTCATTCAACGACACATAGATTAAACACGCCGAGACTACAACAGAACATGCTAGTAAACGATATCGCGTTCTACTCTGCTACTAGCGACATCTAGTGAGCCAATGGGTAAACTCCCCGGTCGTAACAATATGATGAAGAAAGGATACTTTTTCAGTTGAATGAGCATGTAAAGGAAATTATTTTGAGCAATTAACGTAAGCTTCCAGACGATAATTTTGAGCTTCTAATTCGATATCAAGACACTTTTTAATTGGGCCTAGAGCGATGACAGTGAGTGTATCTCAGCTCTGTGTAGCAATTTCGTCATTTTGCGGCGTGCCCTGGGGAAGGCCTACGTCCAGCAGTTGACTGCAATAGGATGTTGCAGTGTGATTAATCTATACATTTAATACCTATGCATTATCCGGTATATTTTTATATGCAATTACCTACAACCCAACTGGCTGCTATCGTGGGTAGATATTGATCGCGCGGCGCGGTGAGAACAAAGGGCAGCTTTGTGCCCCGCCGCCGCTCTGTCGGTCAAAACACTGAACTTTCTGAGCACCTAATAACTTAATGCACTAGTTACATATTTAAGTAGGAGGTTAAATTATGGTAGGTAGGTATCCAAGTTATGTAAAAATATTTAGTGTGGATTGTTGTTTTGAAACGAAAAGTAGAGCGACGCACGCACAGACGTAACTTTACATGTATAATATAATAATGCTGAGAGCTCTTTATAAATAAAATTGAATAAAAATAGAAAATAACTTAGTAGGTACTGTGGTCTGCCGATCAAATAAAAATAAAATAAAAGGTGAGAGTACGTATGATATCCAGATATCCATACATTGGCTCGCAGAATGGCAAATATGTCGTTCTTTGATCAGAATTTTGGGAATAAACGAGCGGAACACAACGAGCCTGCGAAGTTTTTGTAATTTTGTATAGGTTATACTTATTTACGGAATAAATAAACACTTTGTTCTGAATTTTTTATAACTAAAAATGAGATGGAAAGTCGAGAAAGGAAAATTTTGTTACCTTGTTTCGTGTTTTTATTTACGTGATGCCAAGTAAGTAACGTCCCTCGAGAATACATTTTATTCAGACATCTCAGTCTTACAGATGTTCTGTGAAATTCTCTTTGTGTATTTTATACTTAGAACGGGCACTAGATTTAAAACACCTAAATACATTATTATTAATTTATTAGGTACTATTTTAACGTCATTTCAATTTAATAAAAAGATTTTAAGAATTAATCAAAGGAGTTGGTGGAAGTGGGGGCTTAAAATAGTAAGATTGAATGATGATGTTTTATCGCGAAATAACACATTTACATCATCGACTGTTTTGTACATCCCAGCCCACGCTTTAAATATCGACATTGAATATATTGAGAAATATAATTGCTTTACTTCGTTCCTGAATACTAATCTATGTTTATGTAAAAATATTAAGGCCCATGTTCATCAACGTTTGATTAAGCAAAATGTCCGATTAACGTTTTTGAAAGGGTTTATTGACGCTTTTTCATATGAATAATGTTGTTAATTAAATATTTATTATTTGTTAATAGTTTTACATGCGTTTAATGGTAATAATCTTAAATTGTACAAAAATGACAAAACCTACAGTTGGTTCTGCTTATACCAAGCAGTTATTTTATGTTTATCTAATACCTATACGCCTTTGTTTCCATAACGAGATAACCAACAATCTGCAGGGTTACGTAGGAAATCCTCCAGCCACGTTTATCATAGCGTGCATGTGCATAGTCTACCTACTCTTATGACGTACACGGAAGGAGATGCAGTTTACGTATTCTAATCAAGCCCCGGATCAGCACAGGATAAACAATATATAAACGAACTACTTAGGTACATTATTTTTATCCTAAAAAAATAAGAAAAAGTCGGAAAATTTTGAAATAATCCTGCAGAAATTTTCAGTGGATTGCGCCTCAGTATCATGGTTTGAAGTCAGCATATAAATGTCTCCACGAAAAAAGATCTACCCCATAACGGAAATCGATCTCCTCAATACGAGTATTCAAAGATATCATTTCACGCAGAAGTGCGTAGTTTCACCTAGTATCTATCAATATGTAACTGCTGCCCTACCATTACACGAAAATGTTTATATTAAGCCTACATGTTTATTTTCCTATCAGTTTTATTGGATAACAAGTAGGAGTGAAAGAGTTTATTACAAACATCATTAATTTATGGTAGGTAGATAGATAATTCTAGCGGCCGATCCCGACTTTTTAACGTATCTATTAATTAGATGGGCCGTAGGTACCTACCTTACCTAGGCAGATAGGCTCGGCACATTCTGACTAAAATATTCATATACACATGCTGTAATGATTATGTTACTATTCCCCTGTACGCTGCCGCCCTCGCAGTAGTTCTTTCATTTCATACATAAAACGAATTACCAAATACTCGTACTTGTCTGCTATTACAGAGATGATTTGACAAACTGATTTTTTTTCTATACCTAATCAATATTCTATGCTATTTTTATTAACTTTCCACAGAAAGAACATATATTATTTTGTAATAGGCGTAAGCATAGAGGAATAAAAGACTCCTCTATGGCGTAAGTACCAGTAAATATTTTGATATAAGTTTAGCAGTGATCTTAGGGAAAAGTACCGAGCCTAAGTAAAGTCGCTTCTCCATGGTATATTATCCTAAATGATCGTAGCAGCCGGCAAAGTTTCCATGAGCACACGCCATTGAAGAGGCTCATAAAGTGACTCTAAACTGATAAACATATTTGTCGATATAAGCTCGGGATGTCGACCACATTCCGGCGGAGCCGTGCCAACTCACTCATGTTTACATGCATAACATCAAGGTTGCGTTTTTTAATAGCACTATATAGAGGAAGTTAGATCGACTATTTTAAAACGTAGTAACTGAAATAGCCCTTTCGATGATATGATCGCACGGTTGTGATCATAGACATTTCAATGAATGTGTTTTTGTAAAGTTCAGTTTCGGAATGGTTAGTTGTTACTGAGACTGTTATAATTTTACTATAAAATGTATGATTTTATACGCTTACATTTTAAATTCCATGCAGAATTTCTTTATCCAAAAAGGAATTTAGACCGTATGAATGGAATTCGCCCGCCGCAATGTCCAACCCAAATACCTTAACGTGACCGTATTCTTATATTGCAAAAATACGAACATAATCTGTGTTACCCGTCTGCCCAGCCTGGTGACTATGGGTAAAACCCCCCTATAGCAGTAGCCTTGTGGCGTGGCCTGGGGAAGGCCTACGTCCAGCAGTGGACTGCAATAGGCTGAACAAGAATCTGTGTTAACAATTTATTTGAAATCTACTAACTTCGAACGAACATTATTGAGTTTGGATGTATAAATGTAAGGGCTTCGGAAATTATTTACGTACCCATTACGTATTCCATTAAAAATTCGTTCGTCTGTAGGTACCTAGTGTTAATTCTCTCCCGAAAAGAATACACAGGTTACTTTTATCCCGGGATTTGCGATTATTCAAAGTAAGACTGGTGATAATAAAAGAATAATAATTTATTCATAATTTTATAATAAAAGAATAGCCAAGTAAACACGATTAACTTGTAAAAAAAGTTCAATCTGTTGGTCAACACATTAGCGCCTTGTACCGGCGTTTGAGTGGAGATAAGGGCGCAATTTGCTTATCAGTGACGTGGCCAATACATTTCATATTATGAGCTGATGCAGTAGATTGTCTGGAAAATAGTGGAGCCCGCTATCACACTATTAACTCCTGATAGCGCCAATCATGCTGATGCGTGATTAGAAAATGGATATACATATATACATTTTTACTTATATATTGTTGCCTGTTATGGTATATCTTCCCGTAAGTAGATGTAGAAATGGTTATCGATACATACGTAGACACGGCCGTGTTCCCAAAATGGGGTGGGTAGAACTGCAGGATCACGAAGGAGATCCATAGCCAAGTTTAGCATAGCGAGCTGTAAAAGATTAGCTTCCCCGATCTAAGCTCGAGTCGTAACGATTGAGCCGAAACTTTTTAGTGAACTCTACATAATATATCTATCTATTATATTATTATGCGATTACCGAAAACAACTTTATTAAATTACAATTTTGTGTAACATAACTTTGGTATCTTATTTAGACTTGACTGGGCACCGAGGTAGGTTGTTGGCGCGGCGCCCACACTCGCTGCCAGAAATGCTTCAGGATATCAAGGAACTTGCTGAATTTTGTGGTCGAACGGTTTCGGGGCGAATGCCATCTAACTTAAGTATAAATAAAGAATTAAAATACTTATATACTTAGATTATATACGAACCAACTTAGATTTGAATTGTTTTTGTAAATGTTCGTAGCTTCGTAGCAGGCTGCTACGAAAAGTATATCTTCTTCTTCTAATATATAAAATTCTCGTGTCACGGTGTTAGAAGTTAAACTCCTCCGAAACAATTTTCGTAACATGCAATTTAGAAGAATCGGACAACATCTAGTTAAACCCTTCAAATATTCAGCATAGAAAAAACACGGCAAAACAACGTTTGCCGGGTCAGCTAGTTGGGTGTAAAAAGACAACGTTGTTCTTTTAATACCTTGTATTCTTTGTAACATCACGATAATTTTTTTCTAGGTTTCCCAGGAGAACCACGGGTTTCCAAGATATTGAGATCCAAAGTTACATTAATATATTCCTTTTTTTTACATAAATTCATCTGGAATCGGTTAACTAACATTTTTTTCAAAGATACCATGTCATAAAATGTTAGTTTTGTAGGTATATTTGTACTTTGCGCATCAAATTAATACATTGCTTGCAATATATATATATATATATATTTCATTTTTCTATCTATCTATTCTATACCTATACATATAGGTATAATAAAAATATGATCGCTGCGTGTACATAGAAGATATATGAGAAAAAATATTATAGGAGACCTTTATTAACGCAATAGTACCCAAAAGAATGATTTTTGGAATTTTTGTCTGTCGGTTTGTCTGTGTGTTTGTGCACGCTAATCTCAGAAACGGCTTAACCGATTTCGATGCAGTTTTCAGGAATATATTGTGACAGGTCCTACTTAACATATAGGCTACTATTTATCCTGGGAAAATGATTTTATCCCGGATAATTTCGTCATTTTTTTTCTGGAGCCCACGCGGACGAAGTCGCGGGCGTTCACTATATTATATATTGCCGTTGTAGAAAAAAAAGGATATTTTAATAAATAATTACATACTCCAAACGGATGCAAACAGAACTTATATGAATTTTGTACAAAACAGTTCATATAATAGTAGGAGTGTAAACGAAAACTCCTACCTAAACCTATGCTTCTACCGTATTATGTTCGTAGTTCGTAGCATCTGCTAAGCGGTAGGTGCGCTCGAGTCGTAAATGCCAGTAAGTATAACTTATGAAATTGGTGATTTACATACCCACATATAGGTTGTTACATAACACACTAATTCACAGTCGTACTACTCACTCATGAAGTGCCTGCTGTAGATGAGCTGTGAGATTGGCTTTTGTACATTGACATGTACTATGCTGTATGTTCTTTAGATAAATAAATAAACAATAAAAGGTGAAGTAAGGGCGCGTCTGCAATACTTTACAAGACTTTTATGACTTCGATGATGCTCTCATGTTATCTCATGAAATGGTTATAAAAATATTATATGGGAAAGTCCGAATGGTCATAGGTAAATTGGATATCTATAGGTTTTTATTGCTTCTGTATCAATCAGCAGTTAATCGTCTATCTTCAGACATAGAGTTCAGGACATTACGGTGTAAAAGTAGTTGTATATTTTGAGTCTTCTTTGTTTTTGATGCAACAAAATTCGGTACGAAAAATTTTAGAGACAAAAGAGCCCGTTCATGATGAATCATAAAATCAAGCGGATCTCGAAAATGCATAGGTACCTTGTCAATATGAATTATTGTGAAACGTTTTGATTATGATCGTGTTTCAAGAAGACTTAATATAATAATAATAATTATAAAAGCATTTATTTCGAAAAAACTAAACATATAAATTCACGTCATCAAAACATCACTTATTTTACCGCGCGCCCGACAAAGTCTTCTTCAATGATGGTATGATGAAGCGAAAGCGGTATATCGAGAAATTAGTACATGTAACTGTAATGTAATCTTCTTCCATCTCTCCGAAAGGGATACCGTTATTTTATGTTTGCATATATTTGAATACCTAGAACATACATGGAATTATGAAAATATCAAAAGTTTTTACAAAACAAATTGTTAAAGATTCATATTCGAATCCAGGATACCTACCTAATTCTGGATTCGTATATGCACCTTTAACATTTTCCAAGGATGTTTCGCTGTTTTCCTACCCATTTGTTTTTTGCTGGCAGCCCTGACCCACATCCGGGGCCTTCGGAGATGGCTTGCGTCAGATATGGTCTACGTCTACCAATTTATTAGCGCTCCCGGCGGCGCACGCTTCACAGTTATCAGAATGACCTTTCGAAACTGCTATCGTGGGAAAGGCATCACTTGGACAATTATTGAACGTTATTAAGATTACTGGGCAAAACACTGATGTTTGGATGAAACGGAAAATTAAAAGCCAAGTCTATGTTTTTTAGTTTTTATAAACAGTCTGGTCATAACAATATTTCTAGATATTTAGAACAAGAATGATATTACAGATCTTATTTATAACAGTCTTAATTATAATAGGCTCATTTAACTATCTATAAGTACCTACAAGAAATTGTTTAAATATCATATCAGTTAATAGTAGAATACAACTTTGCTACGCGTTGTTAACTAGTTTGCGAACTTAAATTGAGTTTGGTGCAATTTCCTCTGGCGGTATATCTACTTCTTAGGCCGAGGAAAAACTTTTAAGTGCTTTAAACGTTTATCTATTTCTGTAGGCATTTCGAGTGTTGCTGAAAAAACTCTTTACTTTAACTTAAAGTATTTATTTTGTGATTAAAGATTATGAATCATATCATTTCTTTCTGTCCAGCTTGGTTCGGCGCAATATGTACTCTTCTTCCATACATTCCTATAATCCGTCATCTCGCTACTCACTCTCAGTACATCCTCTATCACACAGTATCAAACACTTCTTATCCATCCATGTTTGTGTGGTGTGTATGTGCTCATCCAAGGCTCTGTAAGGTATGCATTTCATTCTATCGCTTTACATATCCGTACCAAGTCAAAAGGTTACTTTAAAACTTATTTGTGATTGGCTTTCAAACTTTCTCTTATATATTAATAACATCATCTTTTTAAAAAAGTAGTTGCTATTTGTACTGAAAAGTTACATCGAAGCTCGGTCGGTCACGCCTAGTCACTTATCTTTCATATGCGATAGATCTAAGACTTATCTAACAACTGAAGAATCGACATTGAGGTCAAATCCAGGGAAACCCGGTCACAAGGTAATACTACACATAGTACAGGGTATCAGAATCGATAGTAGGTACAGTATACATTGTCCAAATGTATACCAAACTAAATTTTAAAATGATAAGGTGAGCGCGCAGGGGTCTTTGTGGTGCACTGTCGAGTAGTTCACCTAGTTGGCAGCCATGCTGGCAACTGACCAGTCTCGGGTCTGTACCTGCATTATTTTTAGCATAGACATCATACTATTTTGATATGATAGGGCATCTTGTTACGCGTAGTAATTTTATTTATAAAACTGTAAATACTATTTACATGACAATAAGTTACAAAATTATTAATAAAGAAAATGGAAAAAATTCTTCACCCGAGTGGGAACCGAACCCACGACCACTGCAAACCGTGCCAGCCGCTATAACCACTAAGCCACCGGGTCAATACTCGGATGACGAATTTTACCATCTCTTTCTAAATTACATATTGGCAACGATATTCTTCATCCCGATAGCTATACACTAGCCAAATCTCGGCAAACAAAGCTGAATCTCTCAGCACAATGTTTAAAGATGAAACGATCAATCATATCCTAACGGATTATAATAATGGAGAAGTGTTTTTATAAATTTATCTTAGTCAAGATATTATATATTATAAAATTATTAACAAAGAAAATGGAAAAATTCTTCACCCGAGTGGGAATCGAACCCACGACCACTGCAAACCGTGCCAGCCGCTATAACCACTAAGCCACCGGGTCAATTTTACGGATGACAAATTTTACCATCTCTTTTCTAAATTACATATTGGCAACGTTATTCTTCATCCCGATAGCTATACACTAGCCAAATCTCGGCAAACAAAGCTGAATCCCTCAGCACAATGTTTAAAAATGAAACGATCAACCATATCCTAACGGATTATATAAATGGAGAAGTAGTGTTTTTATAAATTTATCTTAGTTAAGATATTATATATTATAAAATTATTAATCTATTTAAAATTATTAAAATTCTTCACACGAGTGGGAATCGAAACCACGACCACTGCAAACCGTGCCAGCCGCTATAACCATAAGACAATAAGTACTTACATATTGGTCTGTAATATGTATTTATGTTTTGCTTGTACTGAAATATACATATGTGCAGTGGTTATTATATAGGTAGTCTTCACGTTAAGCGGCTGATAATTTCAGCAATAGCTATTGAATTTACCAGTATATTCGTTTTACACAATCAATACTTTTTGAATGAAAATAAATAAGATTAGCCAAGTAAATTATAAAACTTCAGGTCAACGCTGTTGGAATTATAATGAGCCGAACTTGACAAGTTGGGAAACATTAGATTATAAAATCATTAAGTTATAGATAAACTGAATTAACCTAGTCCTAAAATTATACAGGGTGTAACAAAAAGGGTATGTTAAGTGAGAAGTTACGTAAATAACCCAATGTAAAGAACCTATCCACAAAATTTGATACTCGAAATCACATATTTATTTTTCCGGATAGTATGAAGAATTTTTTAATATCTCAGGAATTTTCATACAATCTTGAAAAATAAACATGTGATTTCGAGTCTCAAATTTTGTGGATAGGTTCTCGACACTGTGGACTATTTACGTAGCTTTTCGCTTAACATACCCTTTTTGTTACACCCTGTATTTAGATAATACTACCTATATAACTCGATCGTACTTACGACTGGTTAATGCCAGGAAGGTAGATTATATAAATAGAATGATCTAACAATATTGTTAGAGGTTGTATCAAGAATAGACGTCCGCTAGGTGTTAACGTTTTAGAATACTTATGATTGAATTTAGAACATGTTACAATGTCATATTATGGAGATAGCGATAGAGGTAGAGCAGTGTCTCTCTTAGTCCGTAGGTCATCGTCATCATATTCCTACCCTTATCTCCTTATTTATGTGGTCGGCACATATGGTTTCTTCCGAATCTTATATTGCCAAGTTTTCCCGTTAACCCATTTATTTATTCCTCAAATAATAAACCTATAGATATTATTCTAAACTACTCAGCTTTGATATCATAATTAATTTACGAAATAAGCTCATGAATATGAAATAAGCACAATATTACTGTATCAAAAAGTGGAAGGCGGAAAGTGCCTGTCGGCTGTCGCCCAGCTATTGCCATTTTACTTGCAAATACGTGTCTTGGCTTTATTGAGGCTATTCCTTTTCCCGCCCGGACGGCTCTTTATAAAATGTCGGTGTAGCTCGTGGCAGGTTTAGTGCATTGATGCTCTACCCACTAGACGCGAAATTATTTCAGAGTTAATAAACTAATTCTGCTCTTTAACTCGTTGCATATAGGTAGACAAACAAATAATAATCAAATAGTCTCATTAATTTAGGCATCTTAAGGCCCGAGTTCGCCAACAGTTGATTAAATTTTAAACGACGGTTTTACCTTAATCAGTTGTTTTACGATGTTTTTGCTGTTCACCCACCATGTACCTACTAACCAACACTTTAGTGTAAGGTTTGTAAATATTTATTTATTTATATTCTTATTTTCCTACCTCTTATATAAAAGGCTCCGGTAGATATTCTAGATACAGTTTTGTTATATGCATTACATTTTTATCATACAAATTTTCCTCTCATAAAATTTCCAAAGTAGGTAGTCTTGCAAATGATAGTATAATTTCTCTAGCGATGGCAATATTATGGTATACACTACATATCACAATTTATGATAAAGTTTGTGTAATAAAATAAAATTGGGGTGCGTATAGGGGTTGTAACGTTCCCGAAGCTCTGTCGGAGGGATGTTTTACCTATGCCTGTGTATCCAGAGTTGGCTGCTCGCCAAGAATGCCCACTTCCGAAGCTTTTCCATATTTCTTTCAAACATCGGCCGGCGGCGGTTTGGCGTTCCGCTTTGATTGAGGAAATAAACACTCTTCTATTTGATCAAAGTAATGAGTGAGGAGTACCTATTAATTATTATGAAGTCTTGGATGTTTAATTAATGTTATTTAGTTATTGAGTGTATACTTGTGTACCCGTGATTACCTATACATATACCGAGTAACTTTAAATCGTTTAGGTATCTATTACAATTGGGTAATATGTAGATTCTATTATTTCATACCTATATAGGTATGAAATATATATACGTATAAAACTTTTAAGTCGATAGTTTTATTAACAGATAAAGTACTAATATCGTAAGGATTCAGTTTAATTTACCATTTTAACGTGGATCAAAGACGTGTCTTACACACGTACCTACATTGTAGAGCATAGTGGATAGTTAATATACCTACCAATTTGTCTCCTTCAGGGTGCCGACCTGCACGGTTGCTGGAGACATTTCATTCAAATATACCATGCGACTAGATAAATGTTTTATGAATAAATTCTACTTTCAGTAGGAAAATATGTTTATTTCTGTGTGGCATATATACTGGTTTTTGAATGAAAATAATTGTTTTTGTAACTGCGGCACATACCTACCTAATTATTACCTAATTATTAATAATAATTAGCCTGTAACTAAATATTCCTGTTCTCTGATCCGCGTCCTCACTAGAATCGTGCTGCTGTAGAGTAAAAAACACATCTGCAAAGAGTCCTTTGAGCATAAGAAATACTCTTACAACTATGACCCCTCATACATACTATGCTAAACAAAGTTACTCGTAGCTGCGTGATTAATATCTTTTTCATGGTTCTGTACTTCTGACTAACATTTCTAGAGATGACTGCCGTTAATAGACATGTAATATTAGGTAAGTAAAATGTATATATGTATTTACATGTTTACGTATACACATGTTCATAATATTTATTTATATTCTTATTTTATTAAGGAACACAGTATAATTATAGTGAGTCATTAGATGGTGTTAAATTTATAACATTTTGAACGTTAACAGATCGAAACAGGGAGAATTCTCCGAAAATAGTCTCTTTGTTAACTGAATGATACTCTCATGCGTTCTCTATATTTTAACTTGAAATAATATTTATCTTTATATCAAAGAGTAAATAATAATAAATATGAATTAATATTTACCTTCATGTACAAAAACAATATATGAGGTGTAGAAATTTTAATACCATAAAAAGTTTGGGCAGATAAGACCACTCTAACTATGTCATGCAAAAACCAAATAGTTTGGGACTGCCCTCAATTAAGATTATAATAAGGTTTGCGACCACTGTACTTAAACAGAGTCTATTAGTAGATAATCTTGCCTCTTCATAAACCAGTGATATATATAACTTTGTATAGGTACATTGTTTGTATCAAACAGAACAGTAGCTGCCGTCGACGGTCCAGTAGCGTATTGACGCAGGAGCTCATAATTATGATGTCCATGACAATAAACGCCGCTAATTTCAGCTAACAGTCGTCTTTCGGATTCGCCAATAAATTTCATTAACGACTACATCTGTCTTAGTATATTGCACGTGAGCTACATTACGGTTCCTCGGGAAAAGGAAGTAAAAAATGTTGACATGTTTATCAAAACATTTCAGTGTTTTGCACAATTTACGTAGGTAACGCTGTTGTTACGTGAATGTGCTTGAGTTCTTGTTTTTTGAAACGAAGAAAACAAGAGAACTATCACGTGTTGGTTACGTATAAACTACGTAATTGTCAGATAATTTTATACAGGGTGTAATAAGAGAAATGGAATGCAAAAACCCCACTACAGGGAACCAATCCACAAAAGTAGAGTAGGTATTCATGAAAATCTAATGCTCTTTTTTCCAGATTGCATGGACATTATTCAATAGTTTAGGAATATCCTACTATTTTAATGAGCATACCTATCTAAAAAATGATGAAGAAATGTTAGGTAGGTAAAAGCATTTTCTGTAAAAGTAAAGGACAAAGGAACGAATAACCTATGTTAGTTACGTATATTCGCGCACGTGCCCCGTACATAGGCGAACATTTAATTTTGTGAAGGTACAGTTCGCATCGAGGAAGAACATAATGGAGATGCGCTAGTCCGTAAACTTGGCAAAAACCAATGCCGACCACGCAGTGCAGTATTTATCAATCAGTAGCTAATCCTACTAATAAGTATGGATGGATGGATGTTTGTTACTCTTTCACGTAAAAACGGCTGGAGCGATTTTAAGAAAATTTGGTATGGAGTTAGCTGACACCCTGGATTAATACATAGGCTACTTTTGATCCCGGGAAAATATTTTGATCCCGGATAATTTCGAAATTTTGTTTTTTCTGCAGTCCACGCGGACTAACTCGCGGGCGTCCAGTAGTATTATTATCGGTTAGTATAATATTATTATCTTTAGGCACACAGTATTTCCACCGGTTAGCTACACAATGGCAAACATATTTGTCTCTGAACAAATGTCGTTATATGACTATGTTATTGCTCTTCCTTCGTGGTTTGCCTTTATATCACTCGCCCTCACGGACATAGACAGTGGACACGCAACTCGAAATAGGTAATTTGACACATGCAGTGCAATAATATACTCAAGCAACTAACGTGTACAATAACGTAATAACAAAGTCGCCTACGTCAACGTCGTCAGCCTATTGCAGTCCACTGCTGGAAGTAAGCCTTCCCACAACATAACGTTTAATTATAGGTACCTATATTCTATGTTTTATTTTATTTTATTTATTACATTATTATGAATTGTATAGTATTGCATCTAATTGTAATTATGGGTTTGTTTTGACCTGAAATAAATGATTATTATTATTATTATTTGTATATCTTGCGAAATTCACGGGACTACAGAGTCCCGGTCCTTTGAGAGGCGTGCATCGGGCCGTAGCCAAGATGTAGAGGCCCTTTTAAGAGAGCATTAATATGGTATGGGATACACATGGCGGATACCATCACCGAACGCACAATATGATACACTCGGTGATGGTCCCCGCCATGTGCAAGACTATTGGAGTGCAGAGCTATGTCATGCGATGGGAAACAAGGTCATGGGCTATGGGGCTGAATCTTGGGTGGGCTTGGATAATCGGGCTATTGAAGGAGACTAACGGACGCCTGCCATTACAACCAAGTCTCATAATTGTTTGGTGGCAGGCGGTGACTCGCCGACTCATTTCATGGGCCCCCTGAAACGGGCGCACGCATGGAGCGACAAAGGGCCAACATTTGGTGAGCGGCTAGGGTGGAGGGGTGCCTCTGGACTTTAAACCGAAGCAAACTTGTCACTTACTGACGGGCACGTCCACCCTCGAGCTGTCATAGCTCTCGCGACTCCACTCTGCCCGGCCGGCGAAGGCAAGGCAGAGGTGGGGGAACTGTTCCTCGTCAGACCTCACTCCAGCGCCGGAGATGAGGAACAGGGTCTTCCCCCGGGAGTACTTCAGGTCCGTGGGAACGCTACCTCCCAACAGCTCGCCACAAGCTGCCCTGCGGGCTTATTATTATTATTATAACAAAGTTGCCTATTAGACGTTTTAGTTGAAGTTGGTTAACGATAAAACGAAAATTATTTCTGGAAAAACGTTGTTCTTCTTTGTTTAATTTTTTGAAATTTATTTTAAAGCAATTAGCAATTTAAACTCAACTACTTATACCTCGCAATGTGTCAAACAAATTAATGTTCATGTGCTTTATGCTTAGATGAATCACGTCACTGGCTTTATGTGTACTTTAGGTACCTATTATACATTCTTAGGCTAGGGCTTAGGGAATAGAGTTGTAAAAAAGTTCAAGGCCCAAAACAAAAAGCACTGAAATCTGAAACGTCTTACAAGGTTTAGCTCTATGTTAAAATTTTAATTTGTCATTGTCCAGATGTTTCTACCGGAAATACATACTCATATAATATTACCTTCAAATCACATCTGTTGCGGAGGATAGTCACAGTCATTGCCATAATATATTATTTCAAAAACATAAGATTGTATTTAAAATACATGCAATTTTACGTGCTTCATAACAATTTGTTATAAATTCAAGAGCTTACTTTTCAACAAGGCTATGTGTTACAAAAAAGTGTCTTCGGCGTCTTTTCAAAACAGCTTTTATTTTCATTCATTTTAATTATTCAGCTATTTTAGCAATATTTTTTCACCGATCAAATTGGTGAAATTCTAAAGAAAGGTCAGGTCAAGAGTACCCTAAACCGACGAGCATGCATGAAGAATATCATGAAAGTAGATGAAGCGAAAGAGGTGTGTCAGGATCGTAGCAAATGGAGATCCGTGATCTCTGCCTATCCCTCCGGGAAAGAGGCGTGATTATTATGTATGTATGTATTTTAGATGTTAAAGATCAGTAACAAGTTAGTGATATAGTTACATCGCCATGATATATCTATATGTATGTAGATTTAAATACTTTTACTTTCCAAAAGTTCCGTCGGTAATGTTTACAACACACTGCATATTATATCGCTTCATATTATTAAAAAAGAAGACACGCATCTAATTAGTGTTCTCATACTAAAGATGTGTCACGCACACTAGAAGACAGGAGTGAACAGACAGATGTTTATAGAAAACGTTGCGACACCTCTTCGAAAAAGTTAGTTTTGTTTACAAAGAAAACGGATGCCGGTAGTTTCTTTTGTACCTCTTTCTAACTATTGTCAGCAACATAAGAACGAGATTAACTTTTACTGCAAACCTGTAGCGGCCCAATCCTAATTTTAAATGCTCACACAAAACCTTAGAAATATGTTTAAATTGAATCAGGCGTTATTATTATTAAAAATATACACCTAACACTTTTCGAGTTTTATGATATACTTAGATAGTGGCCACCATCACATGCTATAAATACTTAATTATATTTTGTGATTATATTATTAACTCACTGTGTAGATAAATCATTAGAAAGAATACTAATCAACATTCTAATAAAAATTATTTAAAAAATGTTAGGGTTTGTGTAACGGGATAGTTTTAACAAGCCAATATC